>CM060703.1:83031500-83491500 GCA_030686995.1 Artemisia argyi
AATGTGTTGCATGTTCATGAAAAACAAGTCATACTAGATCAAATGTTTACATAAGTGCATGAAATAATGATGAGACGCGTCGACTCCGCGACTCCATGAAGGTCCAAATGCATGTCTCATGAGCTACCTTAATAACCTGAAATACATTGCTAAAACGTCAACACGAATGTTGGTGAATTCCATAGGTTTGTAAAATGTACTGATGTACGGCCACCACAAGTAAAAATGCAAGATAAAAATCTCGTGAAAATTGTACAATAGCCTTAAGCTCATGACACCGAAGCTATGACTGATGAAATTCTATGCCCCTCCCGAATGTTCTGCCGAAACATTCAAATGTAAAAGACATGACATGCATCCGCTTACTGTTGGTATCCACTACCACGGATGGAGGCGTCACCCTCGATAGATCTATCCACTCACTCTCGCTTAACGGTAAATTAACGGTTCATGATGTTACAGGGGACTTATCACATGGCAAGGTAACTTAAGCTATGTACATGTTTGAATACTTGGGCTCGTACTGAAATAATTGATGCAATGTATTCCCCCCGTGGGATTTGAAAACAATCAAAAATGTTGAATTGAAAACGGGGCTATGAAAACTCACCTCAACTGATGAAACCGTGATGAAATGAAATGAACACCAATGAACAATTAGCTGTCGCAACCCAATATGATGGTACCATGAACATGTAATGAGCTGAAAAACAAGGCGCGCACACTAGCCGCAACCTAATATGAATGATGAACGATCTACTTTAGATCATGAAATGATGTTATGAATGTCCATGCACATGTTTCCTATACCACTCTACTCTTTGAAAAGCACTTGTTGTTATCAAAATTATATAATCCAAGAATTTGGAAAATATTGCTATTAGAAAATATAAATAGCTAGTTATAATATATATATACTTATATATATATAACGTAAGTTTCCATGTTAGCGTTGAAATACTCGGGTTGTAATCCTTGAAATGATGAAAACATACTCATAATAACTAATACTACGTTAGTTATAAAGCTCGGTACTTGATATTACTTCTAGCTCAAAAATGTACTTCGTAGTTTTTGCGCCAAATTTATATAAAAGCTGTCAATTATAAAAGGGTTTTAGCCGATATTCAAACGTGAATATCTTTGTCGTTACTTGTCCGTTTTACTTGTTCTTTATATCCACGGTTTCGTCTTAGTATGTAGTAATATATTTTGGAAAGCTCGGCTCCTCCGGGTTACGTCTAAAGCCTCTTTTTGACCGACGAAAAACGTCCAACAGCAACTAATTTCCAGAAAATACTTTTCGTCAACAATCTTGCAAAAATCATAACTTCTTCGTTATAAGCTCTTTTTAATCCGTTCTTTCGCCTACGGATTCGTTTTTGAAAGTATTTTCTAAAAATTTTGCCAAAGTTTCCTTGGTGTTTACTGATTTTCCAGATTTTTACAAAATGGGACAGCATGTCTAAAATAGGTTCCAAATCAAGTTTCCAAGGTTAAAAATCAATTTCTACCATCACCAAACCTCTTGTAATCACCACATGGCTAATCTAATCTTACCATACACCTTCTTAGGGTGCCATGGACTCCTAACCAAGTTATTAGAGCTAGGGGATTCATAACAAATAAGTTAGGGTTTGTATGTTTGTTTTTAGCCAAAATAAAGTGTGGTATAGCTACTTGTACATGGTTTTTAGCATGATACTTATGAAATACATGTAAAAATAGGATGATCCATGAAAAAATAAAGTTGATAACTTACTTGATAAAATGAGATGATTAGATGATGATTATGCTTGGATTTCTTGTGTTTTTGTTGCTTGATTCTTGATTAGGCTTGTAAAATGAACAAGTTTTGTGTTTTAATTTATGGAAAATGATGGATGGATCATAGTGTTGTGTTTGGTCGTGGGTTGAAGAAAGGAAAAGGGTGAGAAGAACTTTGATCTCATTGAAAACCTTAGATTATGATTTAGTGATTTTTGTAAAGTTATGTATTAAGTGTTTATTAGTATAAAATGATAATTCAATGCACATGGTTAAAAGGTTGTATCATATGGCCGGTTTTTGGTGTGAAGGGAGTAGCCAAAACGGTTTTGATCACTAGGGAAAATATAGTGTAGTGTTAAGTGTTATTACGCGTTATTCGTTAAAATCGGGTACCGGGTTTAATAGCAATAAACGTTCACAAAGTATACCGGGATGAAATAAAGTTATAATAATGTTAAAAACATATTAAAAATATGTTGGGTACATTTACTGAGTGATCGGGTGATTATTGTTTAGTTTTCACGAAAACCGTCGTTATATTTATACGCGTACGTTATAAATAAAATAAATTTCCAAAATACTGGGTAACTGAATGTTATAACTTTTATGATGTTAAAATGGATATAAAAATATGTCGGGACCATTGTGGGAATATTTAGATATATTCGTCGTGTATAAACCGGGTGTTAACGTTTACTATAAATACTTATACGTAAAAACGTTAAATGTACTGAATATATATAAATTTGAAAATCCTGAGAGTGGTATAACATGTAAATGACCTACTGATGATATGCAGACTATCTCCAGTCCGTATGCAGTGTTAAGAACACTAATGAAATGAATTTGCACCTAACCCAATCCGGTTACGCGAATTTGAATACCCGTAAACTAAATTTACGATGAAATGTGTAATGCACGTGAATGATGAAATCTTTTCCCGCAATGAATAGTGTTCCATGAATAGTAAATTTTCTGAATGCTTCTCGGAATGTCAAACTGACACCAAAAATGATGAATAGTAAACTGATGAATAGTGTTTTGATGAATAGTGTTTGATGAATAGTGTTTTTCCAAAGTTCGGGAAATGACCTGAAATGACCTGAAATGATGAGTTGTGACAGTCTTCCCCCCTAAAAGGAACTTCGTCCCGAAGTTCAGTTTATGTTGGTCTCTGAGAATGTATTGGTGAAAAGGTGATGATATTCGAGAATTCCAGCGAACTCTAACGATAGGAATTCGATTCTGTTTCAACTGTTTGACCACCTGGTCCATGATTTTTGTTGGTTCTCTTACAAGGTCTGAGATTGTCATTTGGGATGGATCCCTTCCAATGGAATCATGAGTGACTCATCTGAAAGTCATTTCTGGGGATCTGAAAATGTGAAATATGTTCGTGTTATCCTGTTGTTCTCTGGCAATGTTCAAATCTGACGGCCACTAGGCCTACCCTGTCTGAAATATAAATGGTCCAGTGTATATTGGTGTAACTTTCCAAGTTTTCTGAACGATAACATGCCTTTCCCAGGCAGAACTTTCTGCTAACTCTGCAGAACTTGAAGTTTTAATGGTTTATGACTTATTGAACTTGTAACTGATTCTTGACTTGTAGAAAATTTCTGGTTATCTCATGAATGCCTACTGAACTAATGAGTTGAGCTTTTTCTGAATTTGGCCCATCAATCGATGGTCTGCGCTTCTTAATGTTTTAAATGTGACACTGGTAGTATATACTGCTGAATTCTGCCAGAACTCAAGTTTGTATGCTAGTTGGTCGATTCTAAAATGAATCTTAAATAGTCCAATATGCTAAAGGTTCAACCTTTCTTGTTATCCAATTTGTATCGTGCCAATCCAAGGCAATGCTTTTAAGTTAGTTTGTTCTCCTACCTGAATCTGGATGGTTTGTTGTTCAGGATATCCAATCCAAATGATGTATGTTATGTACCAATCTAACTTCTGCCAGTTTCCCGTTGTTGGTGTGATAACTATTGTTGTATATGAATTTGATTTATGTTGAGTGATTAGTCCAACCATTTCTAAGGTCAATCACTCATGCTCTGAGCATACTTTCCTATGTTTGAATTGTTCTCTCGCTTTGACCATCGTTCTGAGGATGATAGGTGATGTTCACATCTAAATGGGTTTCTGAAGGAAATCCTGAAATGAATACCTGAGGTCCAAGTTGAATCGGTGTCCTTAACAGGAAATACTGAAATGGGTACGATAAACCTTTGTGACTAATTCCATAACGTTCGGTCCTTCGAACTTGGCGTTATCTGAAGGGATAGAATATAGGTAACAATTTGATTCCTTGCGTTTTGTTCCAACGGATGATAAGACATATGTCCTTCTTTGTCTAGTGGGTTTGGTCTCCACTACTGAAGTTCGTGATCAATTTGTGATGTCCTCCTAATTCCTTCATCACATATACCAAATATTCTCTATTGTCCAGTCACAAATCCTAAATGCATAAGCGATGTTGTAGAGAAATTGGTTCTGGAAATTTGTCTCGCGATTGTGAGTTTTAGTTGAAATCCTTTTCTGAATAAACGAATTTAGAAAAATGGAGCAAATGATTTACTGAGTAATATTTTCCTTGATGATTCAAAATCCAGTAGTTATGAAATAGGAACTGTTTTCAAACATGTTGTGATTTAGACTGCTTACCAAAGTTTGATGTTTATGTATATTTCTCATTGTACAATAGTGTTGCTAAAGTTTGACCAAAAAGGATCGCACTTGTTCAAAATAGGAATTTCAGAAATCATTTTTCCACAGGGTATGTGATTTATGTAAACGCATCAACTTTATTTAAAAGTGAAAACACTGAAAAGGATAAAATGGTAGAATAGGAAATGTTCGCTTAAATGCATAGATGTCTAACACTTAGTTCCTGAAGTTGGATAATGTTTATTGGTGGTTATCTAGCATAACTACAAGCATAGGTATTTAGACTAACTTAAGTCCTGAAATTGTTTATCATTGTAATTGGCAAGACGAAGGTATCACTTGATGTTGTGTCGATGAATGTCTATTCTGTTTTCCCATGTAGATGAGGAGATATGTTCCGGTTTGATCCCTTGCTTGGTATGAAGGTGAGGTTATCTGAAATTTCTAGACATAATGACTTAGAGGAATCTATATTGATATTCTTGTTTCAAACAATTGTCCTTGGTGAAAACTTACTGTAGGAAGGTTCATGTATAGATGAGGCCATGTTTAAATGAAATGCTCTGTAGTCTCAATTAGAAGCTGGGTTTATTTCTATTGTGTTGTCCTGCGGACATTTATTGAGTTCAATCCTGTAGCTCAGTATAGCTAGTACCCTTGAATAATGACATTGGACAACTAAGTCAGAGATGGTGATTAGGATGGTCTTGCAGTATCTTAGGATTGTTGTTGAGTTATGAATTCTCTCTGTATATACTTCTAGTTCTGGTTAGTAGTTCTGTAATCCTTTCGTTGCTTCTATTGTATAAAGGAATCCTGCATGTAATTGATATGGAAAGTCTCTTCTAGGGAATTCAATGGGAAGAATCCAACTTAATGGCTAAGTGAGTGACAGGTAGGGTAAGTATCCAGGGATAGTTCGGCAAAATGGATGTTTATGAATGAGTTCCTTTGTTTACAAAACTTTTGGATGAAGATTGTTATCAACAATCCTTTGAAAAGGTAATTATTTCCTTCATGGCATAATCCTTCCTGAATTTTACATAGGTGATCAGGCTATGTATAATTGAGGACTAATGATGCGATGTTGGATTTTGTCAAAATATCATAACTTTCCTCAAAAGTTTTAGACGGTGTTCAACGCATTGTTATTAAAATGGTATCCTGATGTTTTGTTTCAAGTAACATGAAAATTGCTTCGCGTAACAATAGTAAATACTTGGTGTAATGACAGAAAAATCAATGTATAGGATGGTAATAAAATAGCTTACTTCAGAAAATTTTTCTGTAAAACAGTTTCCCCATATGATAGTAAAATAGCTTGAATGGTGCATTGGATACGTGGGTGAATCTTGTCGAATGGTAATAGTCTACTAGATGTCATCTAGTTCATGGCAAGTGGGAATGGAAAAGGAAATGACAATGATGGTACTAGTGAATGGAATACTACCCTCTTTCGTGCTACCTCGCGACATCCAAAAGGTAAAACTAAAGTACACACTGTGGGAAGACCAATAGTGTAATAAGTAACTGATGGTGGTGATAGTACCTGAGTAGTAAGTGCCCTACTAGTGATGGAAAGAAAACACACTATCTTCCTTGCAATAAGCATCCTAATAAGTCCATTAAGATTAATTCTGAATACACTACCAAAAGGCATTCTATGTACGGGCTGAATGATAGGAAAACTCTGTTCCTATGGCAAATCAATAGTACTAATGGTGGTGTAAGTGCAACTGATGGTATAATGGTAGTGGAAGATGACAAGGCATCTTCAATGTCAGAATCCGATAAAGGATGTCAGGGTGAGTATCTGAAGACATGTCACTTGTGAACCAGGTCAATAAAATGATATACATATACGGATATGAGTATAAATAACTCGCACAGGGGATGTATAAAACAACATGTATCATGATTATGCACTTATGATGAAATGATGAGATGCTATGATGATGCGGTTATAGTCTAGGGTCCAAGATACATCCTAGTTCGCTATAACCTTAGCTCTGATGCCAATCTGTCACACCCCCAATTTACCTGACTTGCAGCGGAATGGAATACCTGGGGGTGTCTGTCATAGCACCACAGTTACAGTTACATTGAACGACCTAAAGTGTCGTTTGGAAAATACTGCATTTGATCATTGAAATAATTCAGAGTTTACAAAATGAGGTCCCCAAAATGTGTTGCATGTTCATGAAAAACAAGTCATACTAGATCAAATGTTTACATAAGTGCATGAAATAATGATGAGACGCGTCGACTCCGCGACTCCATGAAGGTCCAAATGCATGTCTCATGAGCTACCTTAATAACCTGAAATACATTGCTAAAACGTCAACACGAATGTTGGTAAATTCCATAGGTTTGTAAAATGTACTGATGTACGGCCACCACAAGTAAAAATGCAAGATAAAAATCTCGTGAAAATTGTACAATAGCCTTAAGCTCATGACACCGAAGCTATGACTGATGAAATTCTATGCCCCTCCCGAATGTTCTGCCGAAACATTCAAATGTAAAAGACATGACATGCATCCGCTTACTGTTGGTATCCACTACCACGGATGGAGGCGTCACCCTCGATAGATCTATCCACTCACTCTCGCTTAACGGTAAATTAACGGTTCATGATGTTACAGGGGACTTATCACATGGCAAGGTAACTTAAGCTATGTACATGTTTGAATACTTGGGCTCGTACTGAAATAATTGATGCAATGTATTCCCCCCGTGGGATTTGAAAACAATCAAAAATGTTGAATTGAAAACGGGGCTATGAAAACTCACCTCAACTGATGAAACCGTGATGAAATGAAATGAACACCAATGAACAATTAGCTGTCGCAACCCAATATGATGGTACCATGAACATGTAATGAGCTGAAAAACAAGGCGCGCACACTAGCCGCAACCTAATATGAATGATGAACGATCTACTTTAGATCATGAAATGATGTTATGAATGTCCATGCACATGTTTCCTATACCACTCTACTCTTTGAAAAGCACTTGTTGTTATCAAAATTATATAATCCAAGAATTTGAAAAATATTGCTATTAGAAAATATAAATAGCTAGTTATAATATATATATACTTATATATATATAACGTAAGTTTCCATGTTAGCGTTGAAATACTCGGGTTGTAATCCTTGAAATGATGAAAACATACTCATAATAACTAATACTACGTTAGTTATAAAGCTCGGTACTTGATATTACTTCTAGCTCAAAAATGTACTTCGTAGTTTTTGCGCCAAATTTATATAAAAGCTGTCAATTATAAAAGGGTTTTAGCCGATATTCAAACGTGAATATCTTTGTCGTTACTTGTCCGTTTTACTTGTTCTTTATATCCACGGTTTCGTCTTAGTATGTAGTAATATATTTTGGAAAGCTCGGCTCCTCCGGGTTACGTCTAAAGCCTCTTTTTGACCGACGAAAAACGTCCAACAGCAACTAATTTCCAGAAAATACTTTTCGTCAACAATCTTGCAAAAATCATAACTTCTTCGTTATAAGCTCTTTTTAATCCGTTCTTTCGCCTACGGATTCGTTTTTGAAAGTATTTTCTAAAAATTTTGCCAAAGTTTCCTTGGTGTTTACTGATTTTCCAGATTTTTACAAAATGGGACAGCATGTCTAAAATAGGTTCCAAATCAAGTTTCCAAGGTTAAAAATCAATTTCTACCATCACCAAACCTCTTGTAATCACCACATGGCTAATCTAATCTTACCATACACCTTCTTAGGGTGCCATGGACTCCTAACCAAGTTATTAGAGCTAGGGGATTCATAACAAATAAGTTAGGGTTTGTATGTTTGTTTTTAGCCAAAATAAAGTGTGGTATAGCTACTTGTACATGGTTTTTAGCATGATACTTATGAAATACATGTAAAAATAGGATGATCCATGAAAAAATAAAGTTGATAACTTACTTGATAAAATGAGATGATTAGATGATGATTATGCTTGGATTTCTTGTGTTTTTGTTGCTTGATTCTTGATTAGGCTTGTAAAATGAACAAGTTTTGTGTTTTAATTTATGGAAAATGATGGATGGATCATAGTGTTGTGTTTGGTCGTGGGTTGAAGAAAGGAAAAGGGTGAGAAGAACTTTGATCTCATTGAAAACCTTAGATTATGATTTAGTGATTTTTGTAAAGTTATGTATTAAGTGTTTATTAGTATAAAATGATAATTCAATGCACATGGTTAAAAGGTTGTATCATATGGCCGGTTTTTGGTGTGAAGGGAGTAGCCAAAACGGTTTTGATCACTAGGGAAAATATAGTGTAGCGTTAAGTGTTATTACGCGTTATTCGTTAAAATCGGGTACCGGGTTTAATAGCAATAAACGTTCACAAAGTATACCGGGATGAAATAAAGTTATAATAATGTTAAAAACATATTAAAAATATGTTGGGTACATTTACTGAGTGATCGGGTGATTATTGTTTAGTTTTCACGAAAACCGTCATTATATTTATACGCGTACGTTATAAATAAAATAAATTTCCAAAATACTGGGTAACTGAATGTTATAACTTTTATGATGTTAAAATGGATATAAAAATATGTCGGGACCATTGTGGGAATATTTAGATATATTCGTCGTGTATAAACCGGGTGTTAACGTTTACTATAAATACTTATACGTAAAAACGTTAAATGTACTGAATATATATAAATTTGAAAATCCTGAGAGTGGTATAACATGTAAATGACCTACTGATGATATGCAGACTATCTCCAGTCCGTATGCAGTGTTAAGAACACTAATGAAATGAATTCGCACCTAACCCAATCCGGTTACGCGAATTTGAATACCCGTAAACTAAATTTACGATGAAATGTGTAATGCACGTGAATGATGAAATCTTTTCCCGCAATGAATAGTGTTCCATGAATAGTAAATTTTCTGAATGCTTCTCGGAATGTCAAACTGACACCAAAAATGATGAATAGTAAACTGATGAATAGTGTTTTGATGAATAGTGTTTTTCCAAAGTTCGGGAAATGACCTGAAATGATGAGTTGTGACAGTTTGGAATTACGGTATTGGTATTTACTAAGTCACCGGTAGCTAGCTCAATACTATAACTAGTGGTTAAAGTAATTGATGGAATATCAAGTAAAGGCGCAATTCTAGTAGATATAAAGCTCATATCAGCACCAGAATCGAATAAGACTTTAACAGGAATATTATTGAGTAAGAACGTACCGGTAACCACGTTCGGGTCTTGGTGTGGTTCTCCATTTCCCATGACATAGGCTCTACCACGAGCACCTCCGCCTTGGGGTCCTTGGTTTCGAGGACAATTGTTTTTGAAGTGTCCCCTTTCACCACACCCAAAACATGTAACTATGGGCTGTGTGTTAGCCCCAGTAGCTATACCCTTGCCTCTACAATCTTTTGCAAGATGTTCGGGCTTTTGGCACTTGTTGCATTCGGCCGGGCAGGGACCTTCATGATGGTAATTGCACTTGGTACATTGTGGTAGAGTACCAACATACTTACCACCGGCTGGTGCAGCAACATAAGCCGTCGCGGCTTCCTGTCTTTTGTTCTGCTGATTGTGATGGTTGTTGTTTCGGGTTTGGTTGTTGTTGTTGTTGTTGTTATTACTCCCACGGTTACCTTCCCATGGTCGCTTGTTGTTGTTGTTCTTGTTGTTGTTGTTGTTGTTACGGTAGTTGGAGTTGTTGGGATTATTGGTATTGCTGGTGTTGTTGGTGTTGTTATTGGTGTTGTTGGTGTTGTTGCTGTTGTTTTGCTTGCGGGTTTCTGTCATTCGTACCACTTGGTCCATGAGGCTGCGGGACATCCACATAGCTTCATCAAGTTCCTTGGGATTTGCCGAAGTCACATTCCCTTGTATGCTTGATGGAAGTCCCCAGATATACCTTTCCAACAATTTTTCCTTTGTGGAAACCATTGTTGGACAAAGTATCCTCAATTCCTGGAATCGACGGTTATAGGTTATGATATCATTTCCCCTAACCGCATGATCACAGAATTCAACCTCCAACTTTTGCATTTCGCTGCGAGGACAGTATTCCTTGATCATCATTTGTTTCAAATTGGCCCAAGTAATCTTATAGGCATTCTCAATGCCCATGGGTTGAGCAATTGAGTTCCACCAGGATAAAGCCTCATTCAACAGAGTACTCGTGGCATACTGAACTTTGTCACTCCCGGTACATTTACTGACCAAGAACACTGACTCCGCCTTTTCAAACCAACGGGTCAAACCCACAGCTCCTTCAGTACCCTTGAATTTGATGGGTTCACATTTCAAGTAGGAAATGAACGAGCAACCCTTTGGTACTGTAGCGACATTGGTCACCGGAGGGGTAGTTGAGTTTGGTCCTCCAAGGTTAAGACTGGCAATTCTGGCAGCCTCCGCAGCTATAGCAGCTTCCGCAGCAGTGGCGGCTTTGGCGGCTGCTGCAGCATCAACTGCTGCTGCAGCATCAGCGGCTGCTGCAGTATCAGCAGCACCAGCAGCTGTGGCGGCTTCGGAAGCTGCTGCAGCTACGGCTGCTCGTTCCGTGACAAGTGCTGCATTGACACTGTCCTTTACCAGTTTGCGGATGGCAGCTTGCGTCATCGTTGGTGGTGTCTTTTTCTTTGGCGCCATGATTCTATTGTTCAAAAGATACGTTGTAATTAGAGAGTTGTGAGATGAGCACAATTTTTGATAAGAATGATAGGATAATAATGTTTGAAACTTAAAAACATAACACATGATAGTATATAAAACAAGAGTTTTATTCATATAACGTTGATTACAAAATCGAACTTATTACAAGTTCATTCAAAACTTACTAACTGATACTTTCAGTTAGTAATTACAACGTTGTACTAAAGATAACTAGTACTATAACACTAGTCTAACGTCGGTTAGGAGGTTGTTGTAGTCCGGTTGGATTATTATTTCCGCGTGTTGCTAACACGTCTACACTTTCATTTGGACGGTATTCTTTGACAACCTTTTGGTATAGCCTTTGTTGTATGGAACTCATTTGAGTTTGCATTCCACACAAATCATTCTTAAGTTGATACCTATCAAAGTTTGCAACATCTAACCGGATTTCTGCGGTATTTAGGCGGTGAAGTAGTTTATGAATTTGTACCGCATCCTGTTCTTGGGCCCTCTCAACCAAAGTGAGTCTATCCTTGACGTTATCCAAGCCAGTCAAAGGATTTAAGACTACTTCCCCAACATGAGTCGAGTCACTCTTCACGTAGCTCATGTCAAGCTTAAACCAATATAGGTCGTCTCGAGCATTCATGGCATCCATTCTGGCAGAATTTACCTTGGATATATAGTCGTGCATTTGACTTGCCATTCTTTGAACTTTGAGTTGGGTTAGGTTGAGAGCTTGTTTCAAAGAGTAGATTTCGTATTGAGCTGAGTTCACGAACATATGTGTAGATGTAGATGTTCCGCCGGTTTGGTAAGTAGATTTCGGAACTTGAGCTGGAGTGGTACGGTTAGATTCGGATGAAATTGGTGAAACAGGAGGTGGAGATGTTAATGGTGATAGATGTGGCACCACTATTTGTTCCTCCGCTTCTTCATCGATGCCTTCGATGTCAACATCCATTTCAGGATCCTCTTCGTAATTATTCATGTTTATGTCCATATCCATTTCAGGATCTTCGTCCGAATCTATTTCATTGTCTAGATCCTCATAAGGTTCTTCCTCATCGTCGTAGTCAATTGCCTCAAAGTAAGGATCATTAGGTCCGGGAAGAATTGGTAAATACTCAGGCATAGCAGGAAGATGATCGGGAGATGGAGGTGCGGACATGATGTCTACAATTAGTATTTCGATGTCAAAATAAATCAAATGCTTATGGAAAATGCTCAAACTATGGCAATGTGCATATAACAATATACAAATATGTTTATGTAGCATAACATGTGTAATAAGTCCATAATCTTCTGGAGGATGGAAGGCACGAAGAGCGGAAGGCTATAAAAATGTTTTTGCTTGTTATTGTAGTTATAGTTTAGGTCTCACTTAGACCCGTTTCTCTATAACCATGGCTCTGATACCAATCTGTAACACCCCCAATTCATGATGCAGCGGAATTCAACTTGGGTGTTACTCGACGGCACAACAGTCATAATAATAGAAAACGATCTCTAACCGAGTCGTAATAAAAAGAGTTGTCATTCATATTATTCAAATATATCAGAGTTTACATAGTAAGGTCCCAAAACGGTTCCATGTTTCAAAATACATCAATATAAAGTCTTTGATGTTTTTATAGAATGACACAATAGTTTATAGCCTTCTTCCTTCGGTACGTGCCCTTCCGCTCCATTCTTGATTATCATGGACCTGAAATACATGCTTAAGAGGTCAACACAAAGGTTGAGTGAAATTCACAGAGTTTGTTTAACGGTTGAACACAATATGTTGGTAGTAAGAGTTAATTAGACTCATACTCATGTTAGAAAACAAAACAGTTATTATTATATACTAAGCTCATGCAACCAATACGTTAACGGGTACCAATATCAATCGGCGGTTATGTTGCCCCGGTAAGTACTTTGCCGTCATACTTAATGTTCAAATATAGTGCATTTGTTGAACTAATCTGCTCAAACAAATGGGATTCGTCAATCCCAATAGGCCTATTCATAATACTCACGCTCACTAATACTAGTGATTAAATGGTTCATGATAGGGGCCTAGGATTGGCAAGGTAGGTACTTAGTAATAATAAAACAATCAGGCAGCATACAGTTTCAAAGCATTGTGTTCGGTTTAAAAGTAGCATGTATTCCCCCCAAGGGTTTGTAAAACATTGAAATAATGTAAAGTGGGGCTATGAACTCACCTTAAGTAGGATAGCAAGTAATGAAGGTGATGGTTGGATCGTGTAGGTTTCTACGAGCAACCTATAATAGAATGTTGCGACTTAGGATTTGAGTAAAGAATATAACGGAGTGCCTATATATATATATCTTGCATTTAGTCCATGATGTGGTATGATGTATATTGTAAGTCCTTGAATGAAAAGATTCATGAACATGTATGTTTTGTATATCGTTTACTACCGTTCGGGCCGACATAATTCAGAAGTCATGTTAGTAAGCGTTCGAGGAGCCAGGACACTAACTCGTAAATCCAAAACTCATCTCGACGGCTTACATAATGAACTCCTCACATGAGGCTCCCTACTATTGTAGTAGTTGATAAAATATATAGATATAAGTTTTAATCCGAAAAGTTACATGTCCGATATTTGTATAAACTTAGGAAAGTTTATTAGTATATGACTCCGGGAAATGCCAACCGTAAATGATTAGGCCTCAAAACGTAAAACCGGGTGTCGTAAAATTATGAAACTTGAAAGTATTGTTAAACATGTCCATATGTCCCATAATAAAATATAAAATGAGTGGTAGGTTCCATTTGGGTGGTAAAACCCTGCTAAAACTGGAAACACGGGTCTAAAACGCGTAATACGTAAATTGTACGAATATTGCGTAAAATTGAGAAAAGTAAAATGTTACTTTTCTAATATGATATAAATGATTTAAAATGATTTATAATGTCTAGACTGGGCTCAGTCTAGTGTCGGTTGGTATTAAATGTCTTTTAGACATCAAACCGTAAACCTAAAAATCAAGGAATGACTTATAACATCAAGGGATGATTTTTGGTCAATGGAGGAGGGAAAAATATGTTGACTTATTCTAATAAGTTGAAAACTCAAATCATCTTAGAAACGCGGTGCAGGTATAGGCTAGGGTTACGGCTGAGTAAAAACGCTTAAAACTGAAAATTCCAGTTTTTCACGGCCGAGGTTTATTCTGGTCATATTTTTCTCAGTCATGATTTATTCTCAAATAAATCATGAGTGTGTCAAACATTTTTCTGATGTGGGGTCACCTGACGGGGTCGAATTTCGTTGTGCGTAGAATTTCTGAATGACGTTTTACCCTAAAACGTGTAATTCCTTAATAACTTTCACGAAAATGATCTGACGAATGTCAAACATTTAATTTGCCATGGAAATGATTTATCACTCGAGAATATGAAATAAAAATCAACTTTCAGGAGAATTTCGGGGAAAATGAATAGTAACAGTGAATAGTAAAATGAATAGTAAAAGTGAATAGTAAATTTTCCGAGAATAGTAATTAACCTGAAATTGCGAATTGTTACACATTACGCTCAAGAACTCAATCATTTTCCTAAAGACTAGGGGGTCCTCAAAAGGATCTAACTCTTCATCTCTAGCTATGAGTTGTTCCACCGAATGTGTTTTATCGATGAAATCTTTTTCTAGATAGAATGGGCGTTGAGGTCCTATAAAGTTTCTTTCTATCCAAGGTCCATATCTAGATGGTCTCCTATTCATTTCTACCCAATGTGGTGTCGGTTCATCCTCACAATCGTAGCTATGTTTCTTAACATCATATACCGACCAAGTATCGCCCTCACCTACCGCTATCTTAGACTCCTTACAATCTATCATGGTGCTAGCGGTTGCTAAAAATCCTCTTCCTACTAATAATGGGCATGTAGTATCACTAACCATATCTAGGACGTGAAAATCCGCTAAAATAGTTAACTTCCCTACGTGAACAACTACATCCTTGATCATCCCAACCGGGTGGGCAATACTCCCATCCGCTAGACCAATTAATACCTCTGTCTCCTCTAACTTTCCTAGCTTGAGAGTGGTGAAAAGGGATAAGGGAATCAAGTTGAGGCTTGACCCTAAATCGGCTAGTGTGTCGAAAGCTTCGGATCTTCCTATCTTACAAGGCAAAACAAATATACCTGGATCATCAAGCTTTTTAGGCAACTTGTTTTGAACAAAGGCGGTCCCATTTTTACCTAGTTTAAATATCTCATATTTTTCTAGGAGGGCACTATAGTAGGGAGCGCGGGCTAAGACATAAATGACGGGGCGTTCAAGGTGAAGCTCCTTGAACTCATCGTCAATGTCTTGTGTAGGAGGTGTTTCAACTATGCTTTTGACCGGTTTGATATCGGGTGTTTCATTTGATTGGTCCTTTTGAAGAATTTGGTTTTGCTTGAAACACGTGCTCATTGATTTAACCGAGTAGTATTGCGGACAAGAAGTGGGTGATGAAACTGATGATATGGAATTAACGTTTAGTTTCGGGTTCTTGACCGTGTCGCTTGGGAGTGCTCCCATTTCTCGGTCATTGATAACTTTCAGCAATGCGTCAATTTTGGTGGTCATCTCGCTTTGCTTTTGTTTGAAATCAGCTTCAAACTTAGATATGCGAGCTTCTTGAGATGCCATAAACTTGGACATCAATCCTTCAAGATTGTTGGTACTACCATAGTTATTAGAAGGATTGTTGTTGAAAGTACGGTTGGAGGGTGGACCGTTTGGTTGGTAACGATTAGGCGGATTGGAAGAATTGTTTTGGTTTTGTTTCCACCTAAGGTTCGGGTGATTTTTCCAAGGGTTGTAGGAATCACCGTAAGGGTTTGGCTCGGGTTTAAAAGTGTACCACTTATCTCCCACTTCATCGGTACGTGAGGATGCGTAGTCCACAAAAGCTGTTCTGGGGAGTTCCACGCAATCACGAGTGTCATGGGGACCACTACATAATTCACATGAAGAAGTGATTTTGTTCACTTGGCTTGAAGGCTTAGGAGCTTCGTAAGATTTAATGAGAAATTTGACTTGGTCCTCAAGTTCCATGATCCTACGGTCGGGAGTGCTAGAATTGTTCGAAGGCAAAGATATTGCCTTGACCGTTTTGTTCAAATCACGGGGGTCATTCCAACTTTCGTTGTCATAGAGAGCAAGATCTTCTATGAGTTCCCATGATTCTTCCTTACTTAGATCACGTAGCTTGCCACCGGCCGATTAGTCAATGGTTCGCCTTGTGGAGAGATCGATATGGTCATAGAAGATTTGGACTTGGACCCAAAGATCTATGCCATGATGAGGGACTTTTTGGAGTAAGTCCTTGAAACGAGTCCATGCTTCATATAGAGTTTCACTTTGACGTTGTTGGAACATCAAGATATCATTTCTAAGCTTGGTAGTTCTTCCCGGTGGGAAAAATTGAGTAAGGAAACGAGTGGTGAGATCATCCCATGAGGTGATGGATCCCGCGGGTAAACGTTCAAGCCATTGACTAGCTTGATCACGTAGAGAGAATTGGAATAGGCGTAATCGGGTTGACTCTCTAGTTGTAACATCAAGGTCTATAGAATCTACGATTTTAAGGAAGTCCTTAAGATGTTGATTAGGATCTTCGGAACGAAGTCCATGGAATGCACATCCGGTTTGCACCAACCGGACGGTGTCGGATCGCAAGGGGGACACATTGGCTCCTTGGGCGAGCTCAATAGTGTTTCGATAGCCTTGGTGGCTCGGTCGGGAATACTCTCCTAGGTTCGGGGCCTAAGAGGTTGGTTTGCTAGTGGTGGGTTTTGTGGGTGGTCTTGTTGTGGTGGGTTGATGGGTTCAAAGATGTTACCACCTTCCATGATGTCGGATGGTAAAAGTTATGAACAAAGACACGAAGAAATAAGATAGACTAAAGAAAACCTAAAAATAAAAATAAAATCTTACTAGAAAGGAATCTAGCATGTAGACCTAATAAAAAGAAATTCCAACCTAGATAATAACTATTCTCCGGTCTGCGGCGCCAAAAACTTGATGCGTGGGAATTGCACCAGGCTTCACCTCTCGAGGGATCTCGAGAAGCTTACAACCCCCACCAGGCAGTGTACCTGATCGTTGTAGTATAGTATAGTGACAAGTACCGGGGGATTGATCATTCAACTCAGGATTAGTATCGTTAGGATTAGAAAGCCTAAAAACTAGGTCTAGAGGTGAGGGATGATTCTTTTTGTATTTTTATATTTTTATAAAAGCAAGTAAAATCTCGGGTTTTGGAGGAGTTGGCGGAATTAGTTGCTAGTCAACTAACCCAATAACTAAGATGCACTCAAAATAAAATAACAGAAATGTAAATTAAGCTAATTAAACTAGTGGTGTGAACAATAAATGGGAAAATTGTGTTTACTTAGATTTCATTACTCCCTATATATCTTTTACAGGTTGATAGTTTGTTACAGTTGCGTGGATGACGGGTTATATTCCTTAATACCAATCGTGGGGTGGCGTACGTACTTCCCCATCTCTATAAGCTCCTACTTCACTCCTATGTCGAGCCTGCAAGAAGCTCCTAACATGAGATCATTGGTTCATGTTTCTTAAGACGTTCAAGCAAGTTACACTATGGAAGTCTGCCAGTTTTCTTAAGCCTATAATTGAAATCATTCATCTGTAACAACTATAAACAAGCAATCAACCCATAATCAACATCTAGGTTTCACTACATCTAAGCAAACACACAAGAGATCTAGCCTAACATGTTAAAATCAAGACAAGCGTAAGATATATTCAAACAACACATAGACATATTGAATGAATTGAAAGGATACTTATCTTAATTGAACATGAAAGGATTCAAGGGGTGAAAACCCTTGAAAATACTGTAAAAAACGTGCTAGGGTTTCTCTAAGTCGTTCCTAAAATCGTCCTCTCTTCATGAATGAAAATTACAAAACTATGTATAGATTTTCCAAGGTGACGGCGTCAAGAAGGAAATTCTGACGCCGTCAACCCGCCGCCCATAATAAAATCGGATTGCCTTGATCCAGATCTAACGCCGTCAAGAGCATTTCTCCTCTAGGCCGTCAAGTGTTAAGGGACCATGACGGCCTATGGTGACGCCGTCATGCCCTAGTGCAAAAACATTCTGGACAGTCATTGACTCCATCCTCTTAACCTCTTGTTTTTCCTCTTGACGCCACCATTAAGAAACTTGTGACGCCGTCAGGTACTATTCCCAACAAGGAAAATTAAGACTTTGCCGTTTTCTTCACTTTTATGCTCCAAAAACGTCCAAAATGCTTCCTTTTCCAAAATTCACTCCAGAA
Source organism: Artemisia argyi (assembly GCA_030686995.1). NCBI lineage: Eukaryota > Viridiplantae > Streptophyta > Magnoliopsida > Asterales > Asteraceae > Artemisia > Artemisia argyi. Next base: position 83,049,925 of record CM060703.1, read on the forward strand.
GTACCTAAAATCACAAAAGGAACGATTTAAGACAATATTTGATCAAATAAATTCAATTGTAGGCTTAAATGCCCCCCTAAAAACGGATCATTTTTCGCCTCATCAATTAGATGTCAAACAGATAAGTCGAGATGATATAGACATACATGAGACGTTAAACGGATGAGTCGAGACGATATTGAAATACATTAGATGTTAAACGGATAAGTCATGATGATATTGACCTACATGAGATGTTAGATGGATGAGTCGAAATGAGATTGACATACATGAGTTTTTAAACAGATGAGTCGAGATGATATTGACATATATGAGATGTTAAAAGGATAAGTCGAGATGATATGACATACTTCAGATGTTCAACGGACGAGTCCGATGATATTGACATACATGAGATGTAAAACGGATGAGTCAAGATGATATTGACATAAATGAGATGTTCAACGGATGAGTCGAGTTGATATTGACATACATCAGATGTTAAAGGATGCGTCGAGATGATATTGACATAAATGAGATGTTAAACGGATACTTCGATATGATATTGACATACATGAGATGTACATCGGATGAGTCGAGATGATATTGACATACATGAGATCTTAAAGGAATGAGTCGAGATGATATTGACATGCATGTGATGTTAAAAAAGATGCGTTGAGATGATATTGACATACATGAGATGTTAAACTGATACGTCGAGTTGATAGTGACATACACGAGATGTTAAACAGATGACTAGAGATGATATTGACATAAATGAGATGTTAAATGGATGCGACGAGATGATATTGACATACATGAGATGTTAAATGGTTGAGTCGAGATGATACTGACAAACATGAAATGTGAAATGGACGCATCGATATGATATTGACATACGTGAGATGTTAAATGGATGAGTCGAGATGATATTGACATACATGAGATGTTAAACGGATGGGTCGAGATGATACTGACATACATGAGATGTTAAACTAATGAGTCGATATGATATTGACAGAAATTAGATGTTAAACGGATGAGTCAAGATAATATTGACAATCATGAGATGTCAAACGGATGAGTCGATATGATATTGAGATACATGAGATGTTAAATGGATGAGTTGATATGATGTTGACATACATTAAATGTTAAATGGATAAGTTGAGATGATATCAACATACATGAGATGTTAAACGGATGAGTAGAGACGATATTGAAATACATTAGATGTTAAACGGATAAGTCAAGATGATATTGACATACATGAGATGTTAAATAGATAAGTCGAAATGGGATTGAGATACATGAGATTTTAAACGGATAAGTCGATATGATATTGACATACATGAGATGTTAAAAGGATAAGTCGAGATGATATTGACATACTTTAGATGTTAAATGGACGAGTCTGATGATATTGACATACATGAGATGTTAAACGGATGAGTTAAGATGATATTGATATAGAGAGATGTTCAACGAATGAATCGAGATGATATTGACATACATGAGATGTAAAACGGATGCGCCGAGATGATATAGACATTAATGAGATGTTAAACGGATACGTCGATATGATATTGACATACATGAGATGTTCAACGGATGAGTCGAGACGATATTGAAATACATTAGATGTTAAACGGATAAGTCAAGATGATATTGACATACATGAGATGTTAAATGGATGAGTCGAAATGAGATTGACATACATGAGTTATTAAACAGATGAGTCGATATGATATTGACGTACATGTGATTTTAAAAGGATATGTCGAGATGATATGACATACTTCAGATGTTCAACGGACGAGTCCGATGATATTGACATACATGAGATGTTAAACGGATGAGTCTAGATGATATTGACATACATGAGATGTTCAACGAATGAGTCGAGTTGATATTGACATACATGAGATGTTAAAGGATGCGTCGAGATGATATTGAAATAAATGAAATGTTAAACGGATACGTCGATATGATATTGACATACATGAGATGTACATCGGATCAGTCGAGATGAAATTGATACATGAGATGTTAAAGGAATGAGTCGAGATGATATTGACATGCATGTGATGTTAAACAGATGCGTTGAGATGATATTGACATACATGAGACGTTAAACAAACACGTCGAGTTGATAGTGACATACATGAGATGTTAAACAGATGACTAGAGATGATATAGACATAAATGAGATGTTAAATGGATGCGACGAGATGATATTGACATACATGAGATGTTAAATGGTTGAGTCGAGATGATACTGACATACATGAAATGTGAAATGGACGCATCGATATGATATTGACATACATGAGACGTTAAACGGATGAGTCGAGATGATACTGACATACTTGATATGTTAAACGGATGGGTCGAGATGATACTGACATACATGAGATGTTAAACTAATGAGTCGATATGATATTGACAGAAATTAGATGTTAAACGGATGAGTCAAGATGATATTGACATTCATGAGATGTCAAACGGATGAGTCGATATGATATTGAGATACATGAGATGTTAAATGGATGAGTTGATATGATGTTGACATACATTAAATGTTAAACGGATAAGTTGAGATGATATAGACATACTTGAGATGTTAAATGGATGAGTAGAGACGATATGGAAATACATTAGATGTTAAACGGATAAGTCAAGATGATATTGACATACATGAGATGTTAAATGGATGAGTCGAAATGGGATTGACATACATGAGTTTTTAAACAGATGAGTCAAGATGATATTGACATACATGATTTTTTAAAAGGATAAGTCGAGATGATATGACATACTTCAAATGTTCAACGGACGAGTCTGATGATATTGACATACATGAGATGTTAAACGGATGAGTCAAGATGATATTGACATACATGAGATGTTCAACGGATGAGTCGAGTTGATATTGACATACCTGAGATGTTAAAGGATGCGTCGAGATGATATTGACATAAATGAGATGTTAAACGGATACGTCGATATGATATTGACATACATGAGATGTACATCGGATGAGTCGAGATGATATTGACATACATGAGATGTTAAAGGAATGAGTCGAGATGATATTGACATGCATGTGATGTTAAACGGATGCGTTGAGATGATATTGACATACATGAGACGTTAAACAGATACGTCGAGTTGATAGTGACATACATGAGATATTAAACAGATGACTAGAGATGATATTGACATAAATGAGATGTTAAATGGATGCGACGAGATGATATTGACATACATGAGATGTTAAATGGTTGAGTCGAGATGATACTGACAAACATGAAATGTGAAATGGACGCATCGATATGATATTGACATACATGAGATGTTAAATGGATGAGTCGAGATGATATTGACATACATGAGATGTTAAACGGATGGGTCGAGATGATACTGACATACATGAGATGTTAAACTAATGAGTCGATATGATATTGACAGAAATTAGATGTTAAACGGATGAGTCAAGATAATATTGACATTCATGAGATGTCAAACGGATGAGTCGATATGATATTGAGATACATGAGATGTTAAATGGATGAGTTGATAGGATGTTGACATACATTAAATGTTAAATGGATAAGTTGAGATGATATCAACATACATGAGATGTTAAACGGATGAGTAGAGACGATATTGAAATACATTAGATGTTAAACGGATAAGTCAAGATGATATTGACATACATGAGATGTTAAATAGATAAGTCGAAATGGGATTGAGATACATGAGATTTTAAACGGATAAGTCGATATGATATTGACATACATGAGATGTTAAAAGGATAAGTCGAGATGATATTGACATACTTTAGATGTTAAATGGACGAGTCTGATGATATTGACATACATGAGATGTTAAACGGATGAGTTAAGATGATATTGATATAGAGAGATGTTCAACGAATGAATCGAGATGATATTGACATACATGAGATGTAAAACGGATGCGCCGAGATGATATAGACATTAATGAGATGTTAAACGGATACGTCGATATGATATTGACATACATGAGATGTTCAACGGATGAGTCGAGACGATATTGAAATACATTAGATGTTAAACGGATAAGTCAAGATGATATTGACATACATGAGATGTTAAATGGATGAGTCGAAATGAGATTGACATACATGAGTTATTAAACAGATGAGTCGATATGATATTGACGTACATGAGATTTTAAAAGGATATGTCGAGATGATATGACATACTTCAGATGTTCAACGGACGAGTCCGATGATATTGACATACATGAGATGTTAAACGGATGAGTCTAGATGATATTGACATACATGAGATGTTCAACGAATGAGTCGAGTTGATATTGACATACATGAGATGTTAAAGGATGCGTCGAGATGATATTGAAATAAATGAAATGTTAAACGGATACATCGATATGATATTGACATACATGAGATGTACATCGGATCAGTCGAGATGAAATTGACATACATGAGATGTTAAAGGAATGAGTCGAGATGATATTGACATGCATGTGATGTTAAACAGATGCGTTGAGATGATATTGACATACATGAGACGTTAAACAAACACGTCGAGTTGATAGTGACATACATGAGATGTTAAACAGATGACTAGAGATGATATAGACATAAATGAGATGTTAAATGGATGCGACGAGATGATATTGACATACATGAGATGTTAAATGGTTTAGTCGAGATGATACTGACATACATGAAATGTGAAATGGACGCATCGATAGGATATTGACATACATGAGACGTTAAACGGATGAGTCGAGATGATACTGACATACTTGATATGTTAAACGGATGGGTCGAGATGATACTGACATACATGAGATGTTAAACTAATGAGTCGATATGATATTGACAGAAATTAGATGTTAAACGGATGAGTCAAGATGATATTGACATTCATGAGATGTCAAACGGATGAGTCGATATGATATTGAGATACATGAGATGTTAAATGGATGAGTTGATATGATGTTGACATACATTAAATGTTAAACGGATAAGTTGAGATGATATAGACATACTTGAGATGTTAAATGGATGAGTAGAGACGATATGGAAATACATTAGATGTTAAACGGATAAGTCAAGATGATATTGACATACATGAGATGTTAAATGGATGAGTCGAAATGGGATTGACATACATGAGTTTTTAAACAGATGAGTCAAGATGATATTGACATACATGATTTTTTAAAAGGATAAGTCGAGATGATATGACATACTTCAAATGTTCAACGGACGAGTCTGATGATATTGACATACATGAGATCTTAAACGGATGAGTCAAGATGATATTGACATACATGAGATGTTCAACGGATGAGTCGAGTTGATATTGACATACCTGAGATGTTAAAGGATGCGTCGAGATGATATTGACATAAATGAGATGTTAAACGGATACGTCGATATGATATTGACATACATGAGATGTACATCGGATGAGTCGAGATGATATTGACATACATGAGATGTTAAAGGAATGAGTCGAGATGATATTGACATGCATGTGATGTTAAACGGATGCGTTGAGATGATATTGACATACATGAGACGTTAAACAGATACGTCGAGTTGATAGTGACATACATGAGATGTTAAACAGATGACTAGAGATGATATTGACATAAATGAGATGTTAAATGGATGCGACGGGATGATATTGACATACATGAGATGTTAAATGGTTGAGTCGAGATGATACTGACATACATGAAATGTGAAATGGACGCATCGATATGATATTGACATACATGAGACGTTAAACGGATGAGTCGAGTTGATACTGACATACATGATATGATAAACGGATGGGTCGAGATGATACTGACATACATGAGATGTTAAACTAATGAGTCGATATGATATTGACAGAAATTAGATGTTAAACGGATGAGTCAAGATGATATTGACATTCATGAGATGTCAAACGGATGAGTCGATATGATATTGAGATACATGAGATGTTAAATGGATGAGTTGATATGATGTTGACATACATTAAATGTTAAACGGATAAGTTGAGATGATATAGACATACTTGAGATGTTAAATGGATGAGTAGAGACGATATTGAAATACATTAGATGTTAAACGGATAAGTCAAGATGATATTGACATACATGAGATGTTAAATAGATGAGTCGAAATGAGATTGAGATACATGAGATTTTAAACGGATAAGTCGATATGATATTGACATACATGAGATGTTAAAAGGATAAGTCAAGATGATACTGACATACTTCAGATGTTAAACGGACGAGTATGATGATATTGACATACATGAGATGTTAAACGGATGAGTCAAGATGATATTGATATACAGAGATGTTCAACGAATGAATCGAGATGATATTGACATACATGAGATGTAAAACGGATGCGTCGAGATGATATTGACATTAATGAGATGCTAAACGGATACGTCGATACGATATTGACATACATGAGATGTTCAACGGATGAGTCGAGACGATATTGAAATACATTAGATGTTAAACGGATAAGTCAAGATGATATTGACATACATGAGATGTTAAATGGATGAGTCGAAATGAGATTGACATACATGAGTTATTAAACAGATGAGTCGATATGATATTGACGTACATGAGATTTTAAAAGGATATGTCGAGATGATATGACATACTTCAGATGTTCAACGGACGAGTCCGATGATTTTGACATACATGAGATGTTAAACGGATGAGTCTAGATGATATTGACATACATGAGATGTTCAACGAATGAGTCGAGTTGATATTGACATACATGAGATGTTAAAGGATGCGTCGAGATGATATTGAAATAAATGAAATGTTAAACGGATACGTCGATATGATATTGACATACATGAGATGTACATCGGATCAGTCGAGATGATATTGACATACATGAGATGTTAAAGGAATGAGTCGAGATGATATTGACATGCATGTGATGTTAAACAGATGCGTTGAGATGATATTGACATACATGAGACGTTAAGCAAACACGTCGAGTTGATAGTGACATACATGAGATGTTAAACAGATGACTAGAGATGATATAGACATAAATGAGATGTTAAATGGATGCGACGAGATGATATTGACATACATGAGATGTTAAATGGTTGAGTCGAGATGATACTGACATACATGAAATGTGAAATGGACGCATCGATATGATATTGACATACATGAGACGTTAGACGGATGAGTCGAGATGATACTGACATACATGATATGTTAAACGGATGGGTCGAGATGATACTGACATACATGAGATGTTAAACTAATGAGTCGATATGATATTGACAGAAATTAGATGTTAAACGGATGAGTCAAGATGATATTGACATTCATGAGATGTCAAACGGTTGAGTCGATATGATATTGAGATACATGAGATGTTAAATGGATGAGTTGATATGATGTTGACATACTTTAAATGTTAAACGAATAAGTTGAGATGATATAGACATACTTGAGATGTTAAATGGATGAGTAGAGACGATATTGAAATACATTAGATGTTAAACGGATAAGTCAAGATGATATTGACATACCTGAGATGTTAAATAGATGAGTCGAAATGAGATTGAGATACATGAGATTTTAAACGGATAAGTCGATATGATATTGACATACATGAGATGTTAAAAGGATAAGTCGAGATGATACTGACATACTTCAGATGTTAAACGGATGAGTATGATGATATTGACATACATGAGATGTTAAACGGATGAGTCAAGATGATATTGATATACAGAGATGTTCAACGAATGAATCGAGATGATATTGACATACATGAAATGTAAAACGGATGCGTCGAGATGATATTGACATTAATGAGATGCTAAACGGATACGTCGATACGATATTGACATACATGAGATGTTCAACGGATGAGTCGAGACGATATTGAAATACATTAGATGTTAAACGGATAAGTCAAGATGATATTGACATACATGAGATGTTAAATGGATGAGTCGAAATGGGATTGACATACATGAGTTTTTAAACAGATGAGTCAAGATGATAATGACATACATGATTTTTTAAAAGGATAAGTCGAGATGATATGACATACTTCAAATGTTCAACGGACGAGTCTGATGATATTGACATACATGAGATGTTAAACGGATGAGTCAAGATGATATTGACATACATGAGATGTTCAACGGATGAGTCGAGTTGATATTGACATACCTGAGATGTTAAAGGATGCGTCGAGATGATATTGACATAAATGAGATGTTAAACGGATACGTCGATATGATATTGACATACATGAGATGTACATCGGATGAGTCGAGATGATATTGACATACATGAGATGTTAAAGGAATGAGTCGAGATGATATTGACATGCATGTGATGTTAAACGGATGCGTTGAGATGATATTGACATACATGAGACGTTAAACAGATACGTCGAGTTGATAGTGACATATATGAGATGTTAAACAGATGACTAGAGATGATATTGACATAAATGAGATGTTAAATGGATGCGACGAGATGATATTGACATACATGAGATGTTAAATGGTTGAGTCGAGATGATACTGACATACATGAAATGTGAAATGGACGCATCGATATGATATTGACATACATGAGACGTTAAACAGATGAGTCGAGATGATACTGACATACATGATATGATAAACGGATGGGTCGAGATGATACTGACATACATGAGATGTTAAACTAATGAGTCGATATGATATTGACAGAAATTAGATGTTAAACGGATGAGTCAAGATGATATTGACATTCATGAGATGTCAAACGGATGAGTCGATATGATATTGAGATACATGAGATGTTAAATGGATGAGTTGATATGATGTTGACATACATTAAATGTTAAACGGATAAGTTGAGATGATATAGACATACTTGAGATGTTAAATGGATGAGTAGAGACGATATTGAAATACATTAGATGTTAAACGGATAAGTCAAGATGATATTGACATACATGAGATGTTAAATAGATGAGTCGAAATGAGATTGAGATACATGAGATTTTAAACGGATAAGTCGATATGATATTGACATACATGAGATGTTAAAAGGATAAGTCGAGATGATACTGACATACTTCAGATGTTAAACGGACGAGTATGATGATATTGACATACATGAGATGTTAAACGGATGAGTCAAGATGATATTGATATACAGAGATGTTCAACGAATGAATCGAGATGATATTGACATACATGAGATGTAAAACGGATGCGTCGAGATGATATTGACATTAATGAGATGCTAAACGGATACGTCGATACGATATTGACATACATGAGATGTTCAACGGATGAGTCGAGACGATATTGAAATACATTAGATGTTAAACGGATAAGTCAAGATGATATTGACATACATGAGATGTTAAATGGATGAGTCGAAATGGGATTGACATACATGAGTTTTTAAACAGATGAGTCAAGATGATATTGACATACATGATTTTTTAAAAGGATAATTCGAGATGATATGACATACTTCAAATGTTCAACGGACGAGTCTGATGATATTGACATACATGAGATGTTAAACGGATGAGTCAAGATGATATTGACATACATGAGATGTTCAACGGATGAGTCGAGTTGATATTGACATACCTGAGATGTTAAAGGATGCGTCGAGATGATATTGACATAAATGAGATGTTAAACAGATACGTCGATATGATATTGACATACATGAGATGTACATCGGATGAGTCGAGATGATATTGACATACATGAGATGTTAAAGGAATGAGTCGAGATGATATTGACATGCATGTGATGTTAAACGGATGCGTTGAGATGATATTGACATACATGAGACGTTAAACAGATACGTCGAGTTGATAGTGACATACATGAGATGTTAAACAGATGACTAGAGATGATATTGACATAAATGAGATGTTAAATGGATGCGACGAGATGATATTGACATACATGAGATGTTAAATGGTTGATTCGAGATGATACTGACATACATGAAATGTGAAATGGACGCATCGATATGATATTGACATACGTGAGATGTTAAACGGATGAGTCGAGATGATATTAACATACATGAGATGTTAAACAGATGGTCGAGATGATACTGACATACATGAGATGTTAAACTAATAAGTCGATATGATATTGACAAAAATTAGATGTTAAATGGATGAGTCAAGATGATATTGACATTCATGAGATGTCAAACGGATGAGTCGATATGATATTGAGATACATGAGATGTTAAATTGATGAGTTGATATGATGTTGACATACTTTAAATATTAAACGGATAAGTTGAGATGATATAGACATACATGAGATGTTAAACGGATGAGTAGAGAAGATATTGAAATACATTAGATGTTAAACGGATAAGTCAAGATGATATTGACATACATGAGATGTTAAATAGATGAGTCGAAATGAGATTGAGATACATGAGATTTTAAACGGATAAGTCGATATGATATTGACAAACATGAGATGTTAAAAGGATAAGTCGAGATGATATTGACATACTTCAGATGTTAAAAGGACGAGTCTGATGATATTGACATACATGAGATGTTAAACGGATGAGTCAAGATGATATTTATATACAGAGATGTTCAACGAATGAATTGAGATGATATTGACATACATGAGATGTAAAACGGATGCATCGAGATGATATTCACATTAATGAGATGTTAAACGGATACGTCGATATGATATTGACATACATGAGATGTTCAACGGATGAGTCGAGACGATATTGAAATACATTAGATGTTAAACGGATAAGTCAAGATGATATTGACATACATGAGATGTTAAATGGATGATTCGAAATGAGATTGACATACATGAGTTTCTAAACAGATGAGTCGAGATGATATTGATATACAGGAGATTTTAAAAGGATAAGTCGAGATGATATGACATACTTCAGATGTTCAACGGACGAGTCCGATGATATTGACATACATGAGATGTTAAACGGATGAGTCAAGATGAGATTGACATACATGAGATGTTCAACGGATGAGTCGAGTTGATATTGACATACATGAGATGTTAAAGGATGCGTCGAGATGATATTGACATAAATGAGATGTTAAACGGATACGTCAATATGATATTGACATACATGAGATGTACATCGGATGAGTCGAGATGATATTGACATACATGAGATGTTAAAGGAATGAGTCGAGATGATATTGACATGCATGTGATGTTAAACGGATGCGTTGAGATGATATTGACATACATGAGACGTTAAACAGATACGTCGAGTTGATAGTTACATACATGAGATGTTAAACAGATGACTAGAGATGATATTGACATAAATGATATGTTAAATGGATGCGACGAGATGATATTGACATACATGAGATGTTAAATGGTTGAGTCGAGATGATACTGAAATACATGAAATGTGAAACGGACGCATCGATATGATATTGACATACATGAGATGTTAAACGGATGAGTCGAGATGATATTGACATACATGAGATGTTAAACGGATGGGTCGAGATGATACAGACATACATGAGATGTTAAACTAATGAGTCGATATGATATTGACAGAAATTAGATGTTAAACGGATGAGTCAAGATGATATTGACATTCATGAGATGTCAAAGGGATGAGTCGATATGATATTGAGATACATGAGATGTTAAATGGATGATTTGATATGATGTTGACATATATTAGATGTTAAACGGATAAGTTGAGATGATATAGACATACATGAGATGTTAAACGGATGAGTAGAGAAGATATTGAAATACATTAGATGTTAAACGGATAAGTCAAGATGATATTGACATACATGAGATGTTAAATAGATGAGTCGAAATGAGATTGAGATACATGAGATTTTAAACGGATAAGTCGATATGATATTGACAAACATGAGATGTTAAAAGGATAAGTCGAGATGATATTGACATACTTCAGATGTTAAAAGGTCGAGTCTGATGATATTGACATACATGAGATGTTAAACGGATGAGTCAAGATGATATTGATATACAGAGATGTTCAACGAATGAATTGAGATGATATTGACATACATGAGATGTAAAACGGATGCATCGAGATGATATTCACATTAATGAGATGTTAAACGGATACGTCGATATGATATTGACATACATGAGATGTTCAACGGATGAGTCGAGACGATATTGAAATACATTAGATGTTAAACGGATAAGTCAATATGATATTGACATACATGAGATGTTAAATGGATGATTCGAAATGAGATTGACATACATGAGTTTTTAAACAGATGAGTCGAGATGATATTGATATACAGGAGATTTTAAAAGGATAAGTCGAGATGATATGACATACCTCAGATGTTCAACGGACGAGTCCGATGATATTGACATACATGAGATGTTAAACGGATGAGTCAAGATGAGATTGACATACATGGGATGTTCAACGGATGAGTCGAGTTGATATTGACATACATGAGATGTTAAAGGATGCGTCGAGATGATATTGACATAAATGAGATGTTAAACGGATACGTCAATATGATATTGACATACATGAGATGTACATCGGATGAGTCGAGATGATATTAACATACATGAGATGTTAAAGGAATGAGTCGAGATGATATTGACATGCATGTGATGTTAAACGGATGCGTTGAGATGATATTGACATACATGAGACGTTAAACAGATACGTCGAGTTGATAGTGACATACATGAGATGTTAAACAGATGACTAGAGATGATATTGACATAAATGAGATGTTAAATGGATGCGACGAGATGATATTGACATACATGAGATGTTAAATGGTTGAGTCGAGATGATACTGAAATACATGAAATGTGAAACGGACGCATCAATATGATATTGACATACATGAGATGTTAAACGGATGAGTCGAGATGATATTGACATACATGAGATGTTAAACGGATGGGTCGAGATGATACTGACATACATGAGATGTTAAACTAATGAGTCGATATGATATTGACAGAAATTAGATGTTAAACGGATGAGTCAAGATGATATTGACATTCATGAGATGTCAAAGGGATGAGTCGATATGATATTGAGATACATGAGATGTTAAATGGATGATATTATATGATGTTGACATATATTAGATGTTAAACGGATAAGTTGAGATGATATAGACATACATGAGATGTTAAACGGATGAGTAGAGAAGATATTGAAATACATTAGATGTTAAATGGATAAGTCAAGATGATATTGACATACATGAGATGTTAAATAGATGAGTCGAAATGAGATTGAGATACATGAGATTTTAAACGGATAAGTCGATATGATATTGACAAACATGAGATGTTAAAAGGATAAGTCGAGATGATATTGACATACTTCAGATATTAAAAGGACGAGTCTGATGATATTGACATACATGAGATGTTAAACGGATGAGTCAAGATGATATTGATATACAGAGATGTTCAACGAATGAATTGAGATGATATTGACATACATGAGATGTAAAACGGATGCATCGAGATGATATTCACATTAATGAGATGTTAAACGGATACGTCGATATGATATTGACATACATGAGATGTTCAACGGATGAGTCGAGACGATATTGAAATACATTAGATTTTAAGCGGGTAAGTCAATATGATATTGACATACATGAGATGTTAAATGGATGATTCGAAATGAGATTGACATACATGAGTTTTTAAACAGATGAGTCGAGATGATATTGATATACAGGAGATTTTAAAGGGATAAGTCGAGATGATATGACATACTTTAGATGTTCAACGGACGAGTCCGATGATATTGACATACATGAGATGTTAAACGGATGAGTCAAGATGAGATTGACATACATGAGATGTTCAACGGATGAGTCGAGTTGATATTGACATACATGAGATGTTAAAGGATGCGTCGAGATGATATTGACATAAATGAGATGTTAAACGGATACGTCAATATGATATTGATAAACATAAGATGTACATCGGATGAGTCGAGATGATATTGACATACATGAGATGTTAAAGGAATGAGTCGAGATGATATTGACATGCATGTGATGTTAAACGGATGCGTTGAGATGATATTGACATACATGAGACGTTAAACAGATACGTCGAGTTGATAGTGACATACATGAGATGTTAAACAGATGACTAGAGATGATATTGACATAAATGAGATGTTAAATGGATGCGACGAGATGATATTGACATACATGAGATGTTAAATGGTTGAGTCGAGATGATACTGAAATACATGAAATGTGAAACGGACGCATCGATATGATATTGACATACATGAGATGTTAAACGGATGAGTCGAGATGATATTGACATACATGAGATGTTAAACGGATGGGTCGAGATGACACTGACATACATGAGATGTTAAACTAATGAGTCGATATGATATTGACAGAAATTAGATGTTAAACGGATGAGTCAAGATGATATTGACATTCATGAGATGTCAAACGGATGAGTCGATATGATATTGAGATACATGAGATGTTAAATGGATGATTTGATATGATGTTGACATATATTAGATGTTAAACGGATAAGTTGAGATGATATAGACATACATGAGATGTTAAACGGATGAGTAGAGACTATATTGAAATACATTAGATGTTAGACGGATAAGTCACGATGATATTGACATACATGATATGTTAAATAGATGAGTCGAAATGAGATTGAGATACATGAGATTTTAAACGGATAAGTCGATATGATATTGACATACGTAAGATGTTAAAAGGATAAGTCGAGATGATATTGACATACTTCAGATGTTAAACGGACGAGTCTGATGATACTGACATACATGAGATGTTAAACGGATGAGTCAAGATGATATTTATATACAGAGATGTTCAACGAATGAATCGAGATGATATTGGCATACATGAGATGTAAAACGGATGCGTCGAGATGATATTGACATTAATGAGATGTTAAACGGATACGTCGATATGATATTGACATACATGAGATGTTCAACGGATGAGTCGAGATGATATTGACAAACATGACATGTTAAACGAATGAGTCGAGATGATATTGACATGCATGAGATGTTAAACGGATGCGTTGAGATGATATAGACATAAATGAGATGTTAAACGGATATGTCGATATGATATTGACATACATGAGATGTTCATCGGATGAGTCGAGATGATATTTACATACATGAGATGTTAAAGGATGCGTCGAGATGATATTGACATAAATGAGATGTTAAACGGATATGTTGATATGATATTGACATACATGAGATGTTCATCGGATGAGTCGAGATGATATTGACATACATGAGATGTTAAAGGAATGAGTCGAGATGATATTGACATGCATGTGATGTTAAACAGATGCGTTGAGATGATATTGACATACATGAGACGTTAAACAGATATGTCGAGTTGATAGTGACATACATGAGATGTTAAACAGATGAGTCGAGATGATATTGACATAAATGAGATGTTAAATGGATGCGACGAGATGATATTGACATACATGAGATGTTAAATGTGTCACACCCCAAAATCGGGTCCAGCGGAAGCATACATGTAGCTGGGGTGTAACTCAATTGGTATTACAACACTAGTTCAAAAATAGTTTGCACTTAAATCATTTAGAATAAAATAGTTAAATCAAAATGTTGATTTTTACTTTGTTAAAAGGTAGTGCGGAAGTAGGCCATTAAAATAGTTAAAAACGGTCCCCAAATGAATAATCAGAGTCTTCTATGACCATGTCATGCCCTGCCAAAACCTCCTGTAGCGTGCCATTGGTTATAACCTGAAAATACATGCTAAAGTGTCAACACAATGGTTGGTGAGTTCGTAGAGTCTTGTGAAAAGAATGTAATGCATTGAATTGAAGATTTCCCAGCAAAGGCATCGTAAATCCACTCAGTTCCAAGTCCCGCCATAAGAGACTTGTAACCTGTGTGTTTACAACCCACTGCTAAATGTAATAAGTTTGGTGCAAAAGCATCGTAATTCAGTAATAAAGTTGATGCAAAGGCATCGTATTTCAGTAGTAAGACTTGATGCAAAGGCATCGTAATTCAGTAATAAAGTTGATGCAAAGGCATCGTATTTCAGTAGTAAGACTTGATGCAAAGGCATCGTAATTCAGTAGTAATAATGATGAAAAAGTATCGGGAATTTATAAGTAATTTTGTATGTACAATAGCCACAAGTATAAAGTGAACCGACATAAATGTCAAAAGTGCTACATTGTCTCTTAAGCTCATGACCCCGAAGCTAGACGTACTAAATCCTGCCCCAAATGAGTGTTTACCAGACACTCAATAAATTAGAAATGAAATGCATTCGTAATTCCGTTGGAGCAACCCAAACACGAATGGAGGAGTCACCCTCAATAGATCTATTCACTCACTCTCGCTTGAATCTTAATTAACGGTCCATGAAATAAAGGGGACTTGTCATGACGTGGTAGTAATAAGGCAACTTAAGCAATGTAAGGAATTTGTAATACTTTGGCATTGTACAAAAAAATAATTAAAGCAGTGTATTCTCCCCCAGAAGTAATTCAAATCGTATAAAAGCATAGAACAAGTATTGAAGCATGTATCTCCCCCAAAGAGTTTATAAAGAAATTTAACAAGTAAAAGTGGGGCTATGACTCACCTGGAGTAATGATGCAATGATGGTACCATGAACATGTAATGAGTTGAAAAAACAAGGCGCGCACACTAGCCACAACCTAATATGAATGATGAACGATCTACTTTAGATCATGAAATGATGTTATGAATGTCCATGCACATGTTCCTATACCACTCTACTCTTTGGAAAAACACTTGTGTTATCAAAAATATATATTTCAAGACTTAGGAAAAATATTGCTATTAGAAAAATAAAGCTAGTTGCAATATATATACTTATATATATATCGTATGTTTCCATGTTAGTGTTGAAATCTTCGGGTTGAAATCCTTGAAATAACGCCTTGTAGTGATAAAAATATACTTGTAATAACTAATACTTCATTAGTTATAAAATTGGGTACTTGGCATTATTTTTATAAATCTAGTTACTACGTAGTTTTGGCGTTAATATTTCTAGAAAATCTAGAATTTAGTACGTAGTGACTATTTTTGTAAATGTATATATATATATATAGTGTTAAGATTAGTGCTTGGTTTGACATTTTGAAAACCTTTGAAGTCGTCTCTTCGACGTGAAAGTAACTCATGATATTACATGTCTCAGCGGTTAATGAAAACGGCCCTTCAATTGACGTTACTTGAAAATATATACTTAGTACGTACTAACTTTTCTAGATTTAAAAGCTGTCACATTATAGTGTATATATATAGTTTGAAATGTGAGTATCTCGGTCGTTATAAGCTCGTTTCCTTCGTATTTTATGTCCACGGTTTCGTAAAAAAATATACTTGTACATTTTTAATAGCACGGTTCATTTAGGTTTTGCCAAACGCCTCAAATAGGCTGATGAATGTTTCCATTCAGCAACTATTTTTCCGGAAAATCAATTTTTGTCATTAAACTCATAAAAATCGTATCTCCTTCGTTATTAACTTGTTTTTATCCCCGTTTTCGGCCACGGCTTCGTCTCGGAGTGTATTTTCTAAATATTTGGCCAAAAATAACCCAAAAGTTACTGAGTTTCCCACGTTTTCATTTTTCTTACAGCGGGTTTTGTATATGTTGTAAAAATCATTTCCAAGGTTCAAAA
The DNA here is from genome assembly GCA_030686995.1 of Artemisia argyi. Classification (NCBI taxonomy): domain Eukaryota; kingdom Viridiplantae; phylum Streptophyta; class Magnoliopsida; order Asterales; family Asteraceae; genus Artemisia; species Artemisia argyi. The sequence continues at coordinate 83,067,729 of CM060703.1, forward strand.
CAAGTCCAAAACTTCATCCAACCACTTTCAATCACCACAAAAACTAATCTAGTCCTACCATATACCTTCTTAGGGTATCATGGCTTCCTAAACAACCTCAATCAAGCTAATCAATCAAGGAGTTACTTATATAAACTTTCTAGGGTTTGTAACTTGAGAAAAATATATAAAGAGTGGTATATAACAACAAATGCATGAAAACCTTGAAATAAATCATATGAGCATGAAAGAATCATAGTAAAATCATAAAAATAATTTTTGTAAACTTACTTGAAATATTGGAAGGCTTGTAGATATGAAAACTTAGTAACCCTTATGGTTTTGAAATCAAAACCTTACTTAGACCAACAAAATGGATTGATTGCACTTGATCTTATGAAAAATGATGGAGTATTGCTTGATCCTTGTGGTTAACAAGCAAAATGAGAGGATAGGATAAGATGAAAGAGTTTCTTGCTAGTTTCTTGATATTATATGAATAAAGTGTGGTAAAAATATCTATATAGTCTTGATAAGATTTAGTTAGTCATAATAGTCAACAATGAAAGAATTAGGAGGAGGGGGGGGGGGGCAACCTAAATGAATAATCGCGATCTAATTAAGATCAAGTCGTAATGAAATGAATGCACATGCACATGATACTCATACCACTCGTAATTTGGAAATACTAGTTATCATCATGGTAAAATAGTTTCCATACTTAGGAAAAATAGGTCCATTTAGAGAAGTATATAACTTGTCATATTAACTTGTACGAAAATGTTAGCGTTATAATCCTCGTATCAAAACCTTAAAATAACGTCGTTAAGTCGTATAATTATTCCCTTGGGTCATACGTATTCATTTGATAAGAAAATAGTCCTTAGTAATATTTTCTAGAAAATACACCGTTTAGTGCGTAAGTTATTATTTTTATTTGTGTCCATATATATATATATATATAGTTTGACGATGTTAGAACGGTTATAACTTGGTCGTTTTAAGCTCGTTTTCCTTGTTCTTTATGTCCACGGATTCGTCTTTGTATATACTAATATATTTTTGATAACTCGGCTCCTCTAGGTTACGTTTAATGCCTCTATTTACCCGTCGTATTCTGCCAAACAGCAAGCAGTTTTATAAGAAATAGTTTTCGTCGTTAAATTTGCAAAAAATCATATCTCCTTCGTTATAAACTCGTTTTAATCCGTTCTTTCGCCTAAAGTTTCGTTTTTGAATGTATTTTCTAAATATTTGGTCAAAACTTGGCCACCATCTACTGATTTTCCCACGAAATTAAAATAGGGACAGTAGGTAATCTTATTGTTTCAAAAACCATTTTCAAGTCTCCAAACTAGTTCCATCCTCCATCAAACCACTTTCAAACACCACAAAGCTAATCTAATCCTACCATACACCTTCTTAGGGTGTCATGGGTCCTTAAACATCATCAATCCACTAGGTCTAACAAGGGTTACACATGTGTTCATTTCTAGGGCTCAAAGTTAAATATATACAAAAATAGAGTGGTATAAGTTAATGCATGTATGAGATCTTGTAAGAAAATTATATGAACATGGTAATAGCTTGTAAAAATCATAAAAATGAGTTTGTTAACTTACTTGATGGTTTAGAGAGTTTAGATGATAAAAACCTACTAATCCTTGAGTTTTTATTTCAAAACTCTAACAAGGATGATTATATAAACAAGTTTATGCCAAGATCTTTGTAAAATTTATTCTCCTTGCTCCTTGACCACCCTAATTCGAATTTACCTCAAGAGAAATGAAGAGAAAAAGTTTACTTGTGCAAGAAAAGTGATTTTGTGATTAAAATGGATGAAAAAGTTTAATTTATACTAGGAGACAATTGTTTGGTGAACATTAAATTTGGTTGGTGTAGTTTTTAATGCTTGAAGACCATGGGGGGGGGGGGGGGGTTTGGCCGGTCCTAAAAGGAGGGAAAGGGGGGAAATGGTCTTGGGTTTAATTAGGAAAAAGTTAGTAGTATTATGTAGTTAAGTTAGTTTTAGGTTTAATCGGGTACCGGGTTTGTTAGAAATAAATTTTATTGAAGTTATTCGGGACGTAATAAAGTCGTAAAAATTGTAAAAATATGCCGGGTACAAGTACGGAGAGTTTGGGTAATTATCGTTTAATTTTTGGTGAAAACCGTCGTTAAAAAGTTAGACGTACGATACGTAATAAATAAATTTCCAAAATACCGGGTAAATTAATATTATAATTTTTATATTATAGAAATGAGTATAAAAATATATTGGGATCATAGTCGGGAGTGTCAGACATGTTAGACACATTTATAGTTCGCGTATTAGTGTTTATTTAAAATAAACGTACGTAAATCGTTAATTGTACCAAAAGTATAAATTTAATTATCCTACGAGTGGAATAGCATGCAAGTGCCCTAATGATGATATGCAGACTATTTCTAGTCCGTATGAAATGTCCCTAATAATAATGCATGAATTCGCTCCTGAACCAATACGGTTACGCGAATTTGAACACTCGTAAACTAAATTTACGACGACATGAGTAATGCACGTGAATAGTGGTTTTCTCTCGGAAATGAATAGTGTCAAGTGAATAGTAAAATTTCTGAATGTGTCTCGGAATGTCAAATTGACCTCAAAAACGATGAATAGTGATCAATGAATAGTAATTTGTGAATAGTAGAATGTCGAAGTTTGGAAAAATGACCTGAAATTGTGGGTTGTGACAGTCGCCCATCCAAAAAGGAATTCAGTCCCTGAATTCAGTTAGTGTTGGTCTCGGTAATAGGCTCGGTGAAAAGTTGTGGATACTTGCGTCGCATTTGGTCTTCTCGTTCCCAAGTAAACTCGGGTCCTCTTCGAGAATTCCAGCGAACCTTCACGATCGGAATTCGACTTTGTTTCAACTGTTTGATCTCGCGATCCATTATTTCAACTGGTTCTTCCACAAAGTTAAGCTTGTCATCGAGTTGTATTTCTTCTAATGGTATAATGACAGACTCGTCCGAAAGGCATTTCTTAAGGTTCGAAACATGAAACGTGTTGTGTACGTTGCTAAGTTCTGATGGAAGTTCAAGTTTGTAAGCAACCGGACCAATCCTCTCCAGGATCTTGAATGGCCCAATGTATCTCGGGTTCAACCTCCCGCGTTTTCCAAATCGTATCACGCCCTTCCAAGGCGAGACTTTCAACATGACTTTGTCTCCGACCTGAAATTCCAGTGGTTTGCGTTGAACATCTGCGTAGCTTTTCTGTCGACTTCTAGCAGTTTCGAGTCTCTATCGAATCTGAATTATCTTTTCTGTTGTTTCTTGTACCATCTCCGGGCTAGTACATTGTACTTCACCGACTTCGGCCCAACAAACTGGAGATCGACACTTACGACCATAAAGTGCCTCGAATGGTGCAGCCTTAATGCTCGAATGGTAACTGTTGTTATAGGAAAATTCGATCAACGGCAAATGGTTAGCCCAACCATTTCCAAAATCAATCACACATGCTCTAAGCATGTCCTCAAGGGTCTGAATAGTTCTCTCGCTCTGACCATCGGTCTGAGGATGGTAAGCAGTGCTCATGTCTAACTTGGATCCAAAAGAATCTTGTAATGACCGCCAAAAGTTTGAAGTAAAGCGACTATCTCTGTCGGAAATGATGGAAACTGGTGCTCCGTGTCTTGAGACTATTTCCTTGACATAAAGTCTAGCAAGTTGTTCCATCGTATAAGTCTCTCTCATGGGTATGAAATGAGCTGATTTGGTAAGTCGATCTACGATTACCCAAATAGCATCGAAACCTCCTGTCGTCTTAGGAAGTTTAGTGACAAAGTCCATAGCAATACGTTCCCACTTCCATTGTGGAATCTCTGGTTGTTGAAGTAACCCTGACGGTTTCTGGTACTCGGCTTTCACTTTAGCACAAGTAAGACATTTGCTGACGTACATAGCTATTTCTGCTTTCATGTTCGGCCACCAGCAAAGCTTCTTGAGATCCTGATACATCTTATCAGAACCTGGATGAATAGAGTACTTCGACTTGTGTGATTCATGCATAATCAATTCTCGCACTCCACCATAGAGTGGTATCCAACTTCGTTCCTTGAAGCATAACACTCCATCTGATCTCTTTACAAAGCCATTTTCGCTTTCTGGCATACCATAAAGTTTCTCAAGTGGTCGATTTTCTTCTTTGAGAGCCTCAATCTGAGCTTCTAGAATCTTCGATGGTAATGGCGAAATGATAGTCATTCCTAATGACCTAACTCTCAAAGGTTTGAGTCGTTCTTTTCGGCTAAGTGCATCTGCTACAACATTCGCTTTCCCTGGGTGATATCGGATTTCACAATCGTAATCACTCAACAACTCTAGCCAACGACGTTGTCTCATATTAAGTTCCTTTTGATCGAGTATATGCTGTAAGCTCTTGTGGTCGGTAAAAATTACGCACTTGGTACCATAAAGGTAGTGTCTCCAAATCTTGAGTGCAAAAACTACCGCACCTAACTCCAAGTCGTGCGTAGTGTAATTCTTCTCGTGTATCTTAAGCTGTCTAGATGCATAAGCTATCACATTCTCGTTCTGCATTAGCACAGCTCCAAGTCCTTGATGCGAAGCATCGCAATATACCACAAAGTTCTCAATACCTTCAGGTAGTGACAAAATCGGTGCGCTACAAAGCTTTTGTTTCAATAATTGAAATGCGGACTCTTGTTTTTCTCCCCACTCGTACTTTTCATTCTTTTGTGTCAGCTTTGTCAACGATTTTGCTATCTTAGAAAACCCTTCGATAAACCTTCTGTAATATCCGGCAAGTCCTAGGAATTGACGAATTTCCGTAGGAGACTTGGGCGTAGCCCAATCCTTAACTGCCTCGATCTTTGCCGGGTCGACTTGTAAACCTTGGCTATCAATAACATGACCAAGAAATTGAACTCTTCGTATCCAAAAATCACACTTAGAAAACTTGGCATACAATTGCTCCTTCCTGAGTAGTTCCAGTATTGTTCTGAGGTGTTCTTCGTGATCTTCCTTACTCTTGGAATAAATCAAGATATCGTCAATGAATACGATCACAAACTTATGAAGATACGGTTTGCACACCCTATTCATGAGATCCATAAATACCGCAGGTGCGTTGGTTAATCCAAAAGGCATCACTTGAAACTCATAATGACCATAGCGGGTTCTAAATGCCGTCTTCGGGATATCCTCTTCCCGAACTTTAAGTTTATGGTAACCGGATCTTAAATCAATCTTGGAATAAAAACTAGAACCTTGTAACTGGTCGAACAAGTCGTCAATTCTGGGGAGTGGATAACGGTTCTTCACCGTTACCTTGTTCAGCTCACGATAGTCGATGCACATTCTGAAAGTTCCGTCCTTTTTCTTCACAAACAAAACCGGCGATCCCCAAGGCGAGGAACTCGGTCTAATGAATCCTTTGTCCAAAAGTTCTTGTAATTGATTCGACAATTCTTGCATTTCCGAAGGTGCAAGTGTATACGGTGCTCGTGCAATTGGTGCAGCTCCTGGCACTAATTCAATTTGAAACTCAACTTGGCGTGTAGGCGGAAGTCCTGGCAATTCTTCCGGAAAAACTTCTTGAAATTCCTTAACAATTGGCACATCTTCAAGTCGTTTCTCATCCGACTTCTTCTCCGTGATGTGAGCCAAGAATGCATAACAACCCTTCTTTATGTACTTCTCGGTTTTAATGCACGATATAATACTGAGTCTAGTTCCACTTCGCTCTCCGCGAACAACCAAAGTTTCACCGTTATAAGGAAGGTGAACAACTTTCTCATCACAAATAATTCTCGCTCGATGCCGAGATAACCAATCCATACCGATCACAACGTCAAAACTTCCAAGTTCTACGGGCATAAGGTCTATGTTGAATGGATGGTTTAGGAAATTTATAGTGCAACCACGAACAATGGTGTTGGTGTTAACTAAAGACCCATCGGCTAATTCAACGATATAGGAAATGTCTAATGGGGTTGGTTCTATGTTAAGCAAAGGTGCAAATGCAATAGAAACAAAACTTCTATCCGCTCCTGAATCAAATAAAATGGATGCATAATGATTATTAACGAGGAACGTACCCGCAACAACATTCGGGTCTTCTTTGACATCGTCTCCTCCCATGACATAAGCTCTTCCTCGAGCCATTCCATTTTGGTTTCCTGTTCCTTGATTCTTCTTCTTCGGGCACTCATTCCTAAAGTGTCCAAGTTCTCCACAGCCAAAACACGTTACCGGTGGTTTCTGATTGCCACCAAAGTTTGGACTCTTGCAATCCTTGGTGTAGTGACCAGCCTTCTTGCAGTTGCCACATAGATCTGGGCAACGTCCTGGGTTATGATGCTTCTGACAACTTTCGCACTTGGGTAATTTACCCTCATATCCTTTCCTTTCAGTCGGCCCTGCAGCATAGGCCCTTGCCACTTCTTGCCTCTTAGGTGGCGGCTGAACAGCGTTTCCACCTTGGTTGTAATCAAACCTTCTCTTGTTGTTGTTGTTGTTGCTATTGTTCGAATTGTTGTTTCGGTTATTGGGATAATTGCGGTTTCGATTGTTATTATAGTTGTTGTTGTTCCGAGTGTTGGTGTAGTTGGTGTTGTTTGAACGGTAGTTGTTGTTGACAGCAGCTTTCCCTTTTATCACTTGGACCATGAGTTTCTGAGTTATACGAATAGCCTCTTCCATTGATTGAGGGTCAAAAGAAATCACATCTCCTCGAACACTTTCAGGCAATCCACCAACAAAGTTTTCCATCTTTTTCTCATCATCGGGAACCATAGTTGGACATAGTGCAGCCAACTCCTGAAATCTCCTGAAATAAGTCTCAATGTTATCACCTTTAGTCACAAGCTCATAAAATTCCATTTCCATCTTTTGCACCTCGGTACGAGGGCAAAACTTCTTTGTCATCAATTTCTTGAATTCCTCCCAAGTAAGCTTGTAAGCATTTTCCATACCAATCGGCTGAGCATACGAATTCCACCAAGACGTAGCTTCATCAAGAAGCATACCTGTAGCAAATTTTACCTTGCTGACATCCGGGCATCCGCACATGAGAAATACGTTCTCAGTCTTTTCAAACCAGCGGATTAAAGCAACCGCTCCTTCAGTGCCCTTAAATTTGATAGGATCACTAATCTTGAAATCTTTCCATGTACATTCCCTCTTATTAGTGGGTGGTTCAACCGTCCCTGTATTAGAAGCAGTCTCAGCAGCCCTTGCAGCAACCTCAGCTCTCTCAATCTCTAGAGCTTCTGCAATACTATCCCTGACCAACTTGCGGATAGCGGCTTGAGTCATGGCGGGTGTTTCTGGTGCATTCTTACCCTTCCTTGGTGCCATATTTCTGATAAATCACAATGGAAATAACCATGAGATAAATCATAATAGAAATAGTCATCGTACCAAAGATATATACCACAACATGTATATATATAAATATACAACCACAATAAATATAAATACAACCACAACAACCACTACGCGTATATATACAACCACAACCGGTATCGATACAACCACGACATGTATAGATACAACCACAACCTGTCTAAACATCACCACGACAAGTATATATACAACCACAACAACCACGACACGTATATATACAACCACAACCTGTATAAATGCAATAATAAAGAGCAACCACGAAACATCATAAATATAATCACAACACATGAATATAATACATGAAAATTTCGGCCTACGTGGACCGATATAATATATAGCACAACATTTCCAACATAGTAGAGTCGCACTTGATATATTTGTTTGTACAACAACCAAAAGACTACAAGTTCTTGAACTATGTCCCACATCCCGGGACTAGGAAAATAATAAAAGCTAATATAATACCAGTCTACGTCTAGGCTCCTCCAGGTGCTCTAGATGGTCCAGGCTCTCCCCTCAAGCGGCGAATCTCACGATCCATCGCAACCACGATCTCCTCAAGATGCTGGACTCGTAACTGAAAAGAAGCATCCCTACGCTCCAAAACAACTAACCTCTCTCGAAGCAATGCCAACTGATCTACCTGCTCCCACTGAGTCTCCTGTGTCGCCTGAGCTCTATCTCGAATCTCAGGTAACTCATCCCTAAGTAGCTCAATCTCCTCCTGGTGCCTCAACTGTCGTGCCTCGAGTCCATGGTAAGTGTAACACCCCCAAAAATACCTGAATGGCAGCGGAATGGAATACCTGAGGGTGTAACGGATCATAGCACACCAGCAAGGAAATATTGAACGACCTAAAGTGTCATTTATAAAATACATCGTTTGATTCATTCAAAATATTCAAAGTTATAAAACATTGGTCCCATAAGTTGGAAAAGGTTTAAGGAAACAAGTTTAATACAATCAAATGATAGTTCAAAGTGCATGAAATCCAAAAGTGACGCGTCATCCTTGATACACAAAGTGACTCCATGCAATGCCATGAGAATATGCCTTAGTTACCTGAGAAATACATTGCGAAAAACGGTCAACATAAAGTTGGTGAATAATCATAGGTTTATAAGTAAAATCTAGTGTACAAATGCCATAAGTAATGCCAAGAAATAGGATGTCCGGAAAGTATATACATTGGCTCTTAAGCTCATGACCCCGAAGCTAGACGATACTTGGCCCCAATGAGTGTTTACCAGGCACTCTAATAATAAAGACATGAAATGCATTCGTTCCATTTGGAGCAACCCAAACACGAATGGAGGCGTCACCCTCGATAGATCTATCCACTCACTCCCGCTTAGTACTAGAAATTAACGGTCCATGATATAATAAGGGGACTTATCAAGACGTGCTAATAAGGCAACTTAAGCAATGTATGAAATTTTATACTTAGGCATGTACACAAAAACAAGTAATGCAATGTATTCTCCCCCGTGGGATTTGAAATCAAAATATAGAATTAAAACGGGGCTATGAAAACTCACCTCGAGGTGATGGTACAAAGATGGTGCAATGATGGTGCAATGAGGTAAAAGTAGTCGGGACAATGAGGCGCGAGTACTAGCCGCAACCTAAATGAATAATCATGATCTAACTTAGATCAAGCCGTAATGAAATGAATGCACATGCACATGATACTCATACCACTCGCAATTTGAAAATACTAGTTATCGTCGTAGAAAAAAAATGGTTTCCGTACTTAGGAAAAATAATTCCATTTAGAGAAGTATATAACTTGTCATAATAACTCGTACAAAAGTTAGCGTTAAAATCCTTGTATTGAAAACCTTGAAATACGTCGTTAAGTCGTATAAATATTCCCTCGAGTCGTACGTATTCGTTTGATAAGAAAATAGTCCTTAGTAATATTTTCTAGAAAATATAACGTTTAGTACGTACGTTATTATTTTTATTTGTCTCCATATATATATATATAGTTTGACGATGTTAGAATGGGTATAACTTTGTCGTTTTAGGCTCGTTTTCCTTGTTCTTTATGTCCACGGATTCGTCTTTGTATATACTAGTATATTTTAGATAACTCGGCTCTTTTAGGTTACGTTTAATGCTTCAAAATACCCATCGTATTCTGCCAATCATCAAGCAGTTTTCTGGAAAAGTAGTTTTCGTCGTTAAATTTGCAAAAATCATATCTCCTTCGTTATAAGCTTGTTTTAATCCGTTCTTTCGCCTAAAGTTTCGTTTTTGAATGTATTTTCTAAATCTTTGGTCAAAAATAATCCATCACCCACTGATTTTCCCACGAAATTAAAATAGGGACAGTAGGTATTTCAAAAGTTTCAAAAACCATTTTCAAGTTTCCAAACTAGTTCCATCATCCATCAATCCACTTTCAAACACCACAAAGCTAATCTAATCCTACCATACACCTTCTTAGGGTGTCATGGGTCCTTAAACATCATCAATCCACTAGGTCTAACAAGAGTTTCATATGTTTCCATTTCTAGGGCTTGAAAGTTAATATATACAAAAATGGAGTGGTACAAGATGATGCATGTATAAGATCTTGTAAGAAAATTATATAAACATAATAATAACTTGTAAAAATCATAAAAATGAGTTTGTTTACTTACTTGATGGTTTAGAGAGTTTAGATGATAAAAAGCCTACTAATCCTTGAGTTTTTATTTCAAAACTCTAACAAGGATGATTATACAAACTAGTTTATATCAAGATCTTGTAAAATTTGTTGTTTCTTGCTCCTTGACCACCTAGGTCGATCCACACTCAAGAGAAAAGAGAGAAAAAGCTTTGCTAGTTGTAAGCAAAAGTGATTTTTGATAACTAAGTGAATGAAAAGTTTAATATATACTTGGGACAAAAGTTTGGTGTACATTTAAGAGTGTTGGTGAGATTTTTAATGTTTGAAGACTTTAGGGGGGGGGGGGGGGGGGGTTGGCCGGTTCTAAGGAGTAAAAAGGGGGGATATGTTTTGTGATTAGTTAGTAAAATTAGTATTAGTAGTAAAGTGTAGTTAGGTTAGGTTTAGGTTTAAGGTTTAATCGGGTACCGGGTTTGTTAAAAATAAGTTTTGTTGAAGTTATTCGGGTCATAATAAAGTTATAAAAATTGTAAAAATAAGTCGGGTACAAGTACGGAGAGTTAGGGTGATTATCGTTCAATTTTGGTGAAAACCGTCGTTATTAAGTTAAACGTACGATACGTAATAGTTAAATTTCCAAAATACCGGGTAAATTAATATTATAGTTTTTATATTGTAAAAATGAGTATAAAAATGTATTGGGATCATAGTCGGGAGTGTCGGACATGTTAGACACTTTTATAGTTCGCGTATTAGCGTTTATTTAAAATAAACGTACGTAAATCGTTAATTGTACCAAAAGTATAAATTTAATTATGCTACGAGTGGAATAGTATGCAAGTGCCCTAATGATGATATGTAGACTATTTGTAGTCCGTATGAAGTGTCCCTGATAATAATGCATGAATTCGCTCCTGAACCAATACGGTTACGCGAATTTGAACACTCGTAAACTAAATTTACGATGACATGAATAATGCACGTGAATAGTGATTTTCCCTCGGAAATGAATAGTGTCAAGTTAATAGTAAAATTTCTGAATATGTCTCGGAATGTCAAATTGACCTCAAAAACGATAAATAGTAAAACGATGAATAGTGATCGATGAATAGTAATTTGTGAATAGTAGAATGTCGAAGTTTGGAAAAATGACCTGAAATTGTGGGTTGTGACAGTCGCCCATCCAAAAAGGAATTCAGTCCCTGAATTCAGTCAGTGTTGGTCTCGGTACTAGGCTCGGTGAAAAGTTGTGGATACTTGTGTCGCATTTGGTCTTCTCGTTCCCAAGTAAACTCGGGTCCTCTTCGAGAATTCCAGCGAACTTTCACGATCGGAATTCGACTTTGTTTCAACTGTTTGATCTCGCGATCCATTATTTCAACTGGTTCTTCCACAAAGTTAAGCTTGTCATCGAGTTGTATTTCTTCTAATGGTATAATGGCTGACTCGTCCGAAAGACATTTCTTGAGGTTCGAAACATGAAACGTGTTATGTACGTTGCTAAGTTCTGACGGAAGTTCAAGCTTGTAAGCAACCGGACCAATCCTCTCCAGGATCTTGAATGGTCCAATGTATCTCGGGTTTAACTTCCCGCGTTTTCCAAATCGTATCACGCCCTTCCAAGGCGAGACTTTCAACATGACTTTGTCCCCGACCTGAAATTCCAATGGTTTGCGTCGAACATCTGCGTAGCTTTTCTGTCGACTTCTTGCAGTTTCGAGTCTCTCTCGAATTTGAATTATCTTTTCTGTTGTTTCTTGTACCATTTCTGGGCCAGTACATTGTACTTCACCGACTTCGGCCCAACAAACTGGAGATCGACACTTACGGCCATAAAGTGCCTCAAATGGTGCAGCCTTAATGCTCGAATGGTAACTGTTGTTATAGGAAAACTCGATTAACGGCAAATGGTTAGCCCAACCATTTCCAAAGTCAATCACACATGCTCTAAGCATGTCTTCAAGTGTCTAAATAGTTCTCTCGCTCTGACCATCGGTCTGAGGATGGTAAGCAGTGCTCATGTCTAATTTGGATCCAAAAGAATCTTGTAATGACCGCCAAAAGTTCGAAGTAAAACGACTATCTCTGTCGGAAATGATGGAAACTGGTGCACCGTGTCTTGAGACTATTTCCTTGACATAAAGTCTAGCAAGTTGTTCCATCGTATAAGTCTCTCTAATGGGTATGAAATGAGCTGATTTGGTAAGTCGATCAATGATTACCCAAATAGCATCGAAACCTCCTGACGTCTTTGGAAGTTTAGTGACAAAATCCATAGCAATACGTTCCCACTTCCATTGTGGAATCTCTGGTTGTTGAAGTAACCCTGACGGTTTCTGGTATTCGGCTTTCACTTTAGCACAAGTAAGACATTTGCTGACGTACGTAGCAATTTCTGCTTTCATGTTCGGCCACCAATAAAGCTTTTTGAGATCTTGATACATCTTATCCGAACCTGGATGAATAGAGTACTTCGACTTGTGTGATTCATGCATAATCAATTCTCGCACTCCACCATAGAGTGGTATCCAACTTCGTTCCTTGAAGCATAACACTCCATCTGATCTCTTTACAAAGCCATTTTCGCTTTCTGGCATACCATAAAGTTTCTCATGCGGTCGGTTTTCTTCTTTGAGAGCCTCAATCTGAGCTTCTAGAATTTTCGATGGCAATGGCGAAATGATAGTCATTCCCAATGACCTGACTCTCAAAGGTTTGAGTCGTTCTTTTCGGCTAAGTGCATCTGCTACAACATTCGCTTTTCCTGGGTGATATCGGATTTCACAATCGTAATCACTCAACAACTCTAGCCAACGACGTTGTCTCATATTAAGTTCCTTCTGATCGAGTATATGCTGTAAGCTCTTGTGGTCGGTAAAAATTACACACTTAGTACCATAAAGGTAGTGTCTCCAAATCTTGAGTGCAAAAACTACCGCACCCAATTCCAAGTCGTGAGTAGTGTAATTCTTCTCGTGTGTCTTAAGCTGTCTAGATGCATAAGCTATCACCTTCTCGTGTTGCATTAGCACAGCTCCAAGTCCTTGATGCGAAGCATCACAATATACCACAAAGTTCTCAATACCTTCAGGTAGTGACAAAATCGGTGCGCTACAAAGCTTTTGTTTCAATAATTGAAATGAGGACTCTTGTTTTTCTCCCCACTCGTACTTTTCATTCTTTTGTGTCAGCTTTGTCAACGATTTCGCTATCTTAGAAAACCCTTCGATAAACCTTCTGTAATATCCGGCAAGTCCTAGGAATTGACGAATTTCCGTAGGAGACTTGGGCGTAGCCCAATCCTTAACTGCCTCGATCTTTGCCGGGTCGACTTGTAAACCTTGGCTATCAATGACGTGACTAAGAAATTGAACTCTACGTATCCAAAAATCGCACTTTGAAAATTTGGCATACAATTGCTCCTTCTTGAGCAGTTCCAGTATTTTTCTGAGGTGTTCTTCGTGATCTTCCTTACTCTTGGAATAAATCAAGATATCGTCAATGAATACGATCACAAACTTATCGAGATACGGTTTGCACACTCTATTCATGAGATCCATAAATACCGCAGGTGCGTTGGTTAATCCAAAAGGCATCACTTGAAATTCATAATGACCATAGCGTGTTCTAAATGCCGTCTTCGGGATATCCTCTTCCCGAACTTTAAGTTGATGGTAACCGGATCTTAAATCAATCTTGGAATAAAAACTAGAACCTTGTAACTGGTCGAACAAGTCGTCAATTCTGGGGAGTGGATAACGGTTCTTAACCGTTAACTTGTTCAGCTCACGATAGTCGATGCACATTCTCAAAGTTCCGTCCTTCTTCTTCACAAACAAAACCGGAGCTCCCCAAGGCGAGGAACTCGGTCTAATGAATCCTTTGTCCAAAAGTTCTTGTAATTGATTCGACAGTTCTTGCATTTCCGAAGGTACAAGTCTATACGGTGCTCGTGCAATTGGTGCAGCTCCTGGCACTAATTCAATTTGAAACTCAACTTGGCGTGTAGGCGGAAGTCCTGGCAATTCTTCCGGAAAAACTTCCTGAAATTCCTTAACAATTGGCACATCTTCAAGTCGTTTCTCATCCGACTTCTTCTCCGTGATGTGAGCCAAGAATGCATAACAACCCTTCTTTATGTACTTCTCGGTTTTAATGCACGATATAATACTGAGTCTAGTTCCACTTCGCTCTCCACTAACAACCAAAATTTCACCGTTATAAGGAAGGTGAACAACTTTCTCATCACAAATAATCCTCGCTCGATGCCGAGATAACCAATCCATACCGATCACAACGTCGAAACTTCCAAGTTCTACGGGCATAAGGTCTATATTGAATGGATGGTTTAGGAAATTTATAGTGCAACCACGAACAATGGTGTTGGTGTTAACTAAAGACCCATCGGCTAATTCAACGACATAGGAAATGTCTAATGGGGTTGGTTCTATGTTAAGTAAAGGTGCAAATGCAATAGAAACAAAACTTCTATCCGCTCCTGAATCAAATAAAATGGATGCATAACGATTATTAACGAGGAACGTACCCGCAACAACATTCGGGTCTTCTTTGATATCGTCTCCTCCAATGACATAAGCTCTTCCTCGAGCCATTCCATTTTGGTTTCCTGTTCCTTGATTCTTCTTCTTCGGGCACTCATTCTTAAAGTGTCCAATTTCTCCACATCCAAAACACGTTACCGGTGGTTTCTGATTGTCACCCACGATTGGAAGTCTACAATCTTTAATGTGGTGACCAAGCTTCTTGCAATTGCCACAAATATCTGGACAACGACCTGGGTTATGATGCTTCTGACACCTTTCACATTTAGGTAGGTTACCAGTGTAACCTTTTCTGTCATTTGGTCCTGCAGCATAAACCTTTGCTACTTCCTGTCACTTAGGTGGCGGCTGAACAGCATTTCCACCTTGGTTGTAATCGAACCTTCTCTTGTTGTTGTTATTGTTGTTTGGATTGTTGTTTCGGTTATTGGGATAGTTGCGGTTCCGATTGTTGTTATAGTTGTTGTTGTTGTTTCGAGTGTTGTTGTAGTTGGTGTTGTTTGAACGGTAGTTGTTGTTGACAGCAGCTTTTCCTTTTACCACTTGAACCATGAGTTTCTGAGTTATACGAATGGCCTCTTCCATCGATTGGGGGTCAAAAGAAATCACATCACCTCGAACACTTTCAGGCAATCCACCAACAAAGTTTTCCATCTTTTTCTCATCATCGGGAACCATAGTTGGACATAGTGCAGCCAACTCTTGAAATCTCCTGAAATAAGTCTCAATGTCATCACCTTTAGTAACAAGCTCATAAAATTCCGTTTCCATCTTTTGCACCTCAGTACGAGGGCAAAACTTCTTTGTCATCAATTTCTTGAATTGATCCCAAGTAAGCTTGTGAGCATTTTCCATACCAATGGGCTGAGCATAAGAATTCCACCAAGACATAGCTTCATCAAGAAGCATACCTGTAGCAAATTTTACTTTGTTGACGTCCGGGCATCCGCACATGAGAAATACGTTCTCAGTCTTTTCAAACCAGCGGATTAAAGCAACCGCTCCTTCAGTACCCTTAAATTTGATAGGATCACTAATCTTGAAATCTTTCCATGTACATTCACGTCTAGCAGTGGGTGGTTCAACGACCTCTGTATTAGAAGCAGCCTCAGCAGCCCTTGCAGCAACCTCAGCTCTCTCAATCTCTAGAGCTTCTGCAATACTATCCCTGACCAACTTGCGGATAGCGGCTTGAGTCATAGCAGGTGTTTCTGGTGCAGTCTTACTCTTCCTTGGTGCCATATTTCTGATAAATCACAATGGAAATAACCATGAGAAAAATCATAATAGAAATAGTCATCGAACCAAAGATATACACCCACAACACGTATATATAAATATACAACCACAACAAATATAAATACAACCACGACATGTACGAATACAACCACAATCAGTCTCGACATCACCACGACAAGTATATATATACAACCACAACAACCACGTCACGTATATATACATCCACAACCTGTGTCGATACAACCACAACATGTACGAATACAACCACGACATGTATCAATGCGATAATAATAAAGAGCAACCACGAAACATCATAAATATAATCACAACACATGAATATAATACATGAAAATTTCGGCCTACATGGACCGATATAATATATAGCACAACATTTCCACATAGTAGAGTCGCACTTGATAATATTTGTTTGTACAACAACCAAAAGACTACAAGTTCTTGAACTATGTCCCACATCCCGGGACTAGGAAAATAATACAAGCTAATATAATACCAGTCTACGTCTAGGCTCCTCCCGGTGCTCTAGATGGTCCAGGCTCTCCCCTCAAGCGGCGAATCTCACGATCCATCGCCACCACGATCTCCTCAAGATGCTCAAGTCGTAACTGAGAAGAAGCATCCCTACGCTCCAAAACAACTACCCTCTCTCGAAGCAATGTCAACTGGTCTACCTGCTCCCGCTGGGTCTCCTGTGTCGCCTGAGCTCTATCTCGAATCTCAGGTAACTCATCCCTAAGTAGCTCAATCTCCTCCTGGTGCCTCAACTGTCGTGCCTCGAGTCCATGGTAAGACACATCAATACTAACCCTGCCCTGAACCAAATCCTCAACCTGCTCCTCAACAGTCTCAAGTCGAGTGGTAATGATCTCATCAACTCTATACCCCAACCTATCTACTTGCTCCTGCTGAGCACCCATCTGATCCTCTAATGTAACGGCTGTAGGGCTCCTAGCCGCAGCCGCTCTAGAACTCTCACCTATGTGGTACTCTGGTGGTGGTGAAAAGTCATCAGTCTCAGTGGTGGGTGAATCTGGAGTGGTAAGCCTTGCACGCTTCCTGAGCAGCAAGAGTGAGGTAGGCATAGGGGTAGTAGTGGGTAAGGCTGGTGGTGGTGGTGTAGGCACAGTAGGACTAGGGAGACTCCTATAAGTAGATGTAGCATAACGAACTCTCTTCCTAGGGCCCTGAACAGTCTTATCCCTAGGGAACATAAGTCTCGGCTCTGAATGGATAGTAGTAGTAGGAGATGATGGTATGTCAGTAGGTATAGTAGGATGGACATGGGGAGTAGGAGCCGTCTCCTCCTCCTCGAAAGGTTCGGTATCATCATCTGACGCCAAAAGTGGCAACTCAGGTGTAGGAGAAACAAATGGTGAAACAGCAGTGGAGGACACAGAGCCCTCATCATCAGAATCTGATATAGTGTAAAGTATGACAGTGTTGGGATTCGAAGACATGACTCTGTGATAATCAAGGTGAAATAGAAATAAATAACTCGCAATAATGGCATCACCCGAAATAAGTAAATATGCACTTATGATGAAATGATGATATGCTATGATGGTGTGGTTATAGTCTAGGGTCTATGATACAACCTAGTTCGCTATAACCTTAGCTCTGGTACCAATCTTTAACACCCCCAAAAATACCTGAATGGCAGCGGAATGGAATACCTGAGGGTGTAACGGATCATAGCACACCAGCAGGGAAATATTGAACGACCTAAAGTGTCGTTTATAAAATACATCGTTTGATTCATTCAAAATATTCAAAGTTATAAAACATTGGTCCCATAAGTTGGAAAAGGTTTAAGGAAACAAGTTTAATACAATCAAACGATAGTTCAAAGTGCATGAAATCCAAAAGTGACGCGTCATCCTTGATACACAAAGTGACTCCATGCAATGCCATGAGAATATGCCTTAGTTACCTGAGAAATACATTGCGAAAAACGGTCAACATAAAGTTGGTGAATAATCATAGGTTTATAAGTAAAATCTAGTGTACAAATGCCATAAGTAATGCCAAGAAATAGGATGTCCGGAAAGTATATACATTGGCTCTTAAGCTCATGACCCCGAAGCTAGACGATACTTGGCCCCAATGAGTGTTTACCAGGCACTCTAATAATAAAGACATGAAATGCATTCGTTCCATTTGGAGCAACCCAAACACGAATGGAGGCGTCACCCTCGATAGATCTATCCACTCACTCCCGCTTAGTACTAGAAATTAACGGTCCATGATATAATAAGGGGACTTATCAAGACGTGGTAATAAGGCAACTTAAGCAATGTATGAAATTTTATACTTAGGCATGTACACAAAAACAAGTAATGCAATGTATTCTCCCCCGTGGGATTTGAAATCAAAATATAGAATTAAAACGGGGCTATGAAAACTCACCTCGAGGTGATGGTACAAAGATGGTGCAATGATGGTAAAAGTAGTCGGGACAATGAGGCGCGAGTACTAGCCGCAACCTAAATGAATAATCATGATCTAACTTAGATCAAGCCGTAATGAAATGAATGCACATGCACATGATACTCATACCACTCGCAATTTGAAAATACTAGTTATCGTCGTAGAAAAAAAATGGTTTCCATACTTAGGAAAAATAATTCCATTTAGAGAAGTATATAACTTGTCATAATAACTCGTACAAAAGTTAGCGTTAAAATCCTTGTATTGAAAACCTTGAAATACGTCGTTAAGTCGTATAAATATTCCCTCGAGTCGTACGTATTCGTTTGATAAGAAAATAGTCCTTAGTAATATTTTCTAGAAAATATAACGTTTAGTACGTACGTTATTATTTTTATTTGTCTCCATATATATATATATAGTTTGACGATGTTAGAATGGGTATAACTTTGTCGTTTTAGGCTCGTTTTCCTTGTTCTTTATGTCCACGGATTCGTCTTTGTATATACTAGTATATTTTAGATAACTCGGCTCTTTTAGGTTACGTTTAATGCTTCAAAATACCCGTCGTATTCTGCCAATCAGCAAGCAGTTTTCTGGAAAAGTAGTTTTCGTCGTTAAATTTGCAAAAATCATATCTCCTTCGTTATAAGCTTGTTTTAATCCGTTCTTTCGCCTAAAGTTTCGTTTTTGAATGTATTTTCTAAATCTTTGGTCAAAAATAATCCATCACCCACTGATTTTCCCATGAAATTAAAATAGGGACAGTAGGTATTTCAAAAGTTTCAAAAACCATTTTCAAGTTTCCAAACTAGTTCCATCATCCATCAATCCACTTTCAAACACCACAAAGCTAATCTAATCCTACCATACACCTTATTAGGGTGTCATGGGTCCTTAAACATCATCAATCCACTAGGTCTAACAAGAGTTTCATATGTTTCCATTTCTAGGGCTTGAAAGTTAATATATACAAAAATGGAGTGGTACAAGATGATGCATGTATAAGATCTTGTAAGAAAATTATATAAACATAATAATAACTTGTAAAAATCATAAAAATTAGTTTGTTTACTTACTTGATGGTTTAGAGAGTTTAGATGATAAAAAGCCTACTAATCCTTGAGTTTTTATTTCAAAACTCTAACAAGGATGGTTATACAAACTAGTTTATATCAAGATCTTGTAAAATTTGTTGTTTCTTGCTCCTTGACCACCTAGGTCGATCCACACTCAAGAGAAAAGAGAGAAAAAGCTTTGCTAGTTGTAAGCAAAAGTGATTTTTGATAACTAAGTGAATGAAAAGTTTAATATATACTTGGGACAAAAGTTTGGTGTACATTTAAGAGTGTTGGTGAGATTTTTAATGTTTGAAGACTTTAGGGGGGGGGGGGGGGGGGGTTGGCCGGTTCTAAGGAGTAAAAAGGGGGGATATGTTTTGTGATTAGTTAGTAAAATTAGTATTAGTAGTAAAGTGTAGTTAGGTTAGGTTTAGGTTTAAGGTTTAATCGGGTACCGGGTTTGTTAAAAATAAGTTTTGTTGAAGTTATTCGGGTCATAATAAAGTTATAAAAATTGTAAAAATAAGTCGGGTACAAGTACGGAGAGTTAGGGTGATTATCGTTCAATTTTGGTGAAAACCGTCGTTATTAAGTTAAACGTACGATACGTAATAGTTAAATTTCCAAAATACCGGGTAAATTAATATTATAGTTTTTATATTGTAAAAATGAGTATAAAAATGTATTGGGATCATAGTCGGGAGTGTCGGACATGTTAGACACTTTTATAGTTCGCGTATTAGCGTTTATTTAAAATAAACGTACGTAAATCGTTAATTGTACCAAAAGTATAAATTTAATTATCCTACGAGTGGAATAGTATGCAAGTGCCCTAATGATGATATGCAGACTATTTCTAGTCCGTATGAAGTGTCCCTGATAATAATGCATGAATTCGCTCCTGAACCAATACGGTTACGCGAATTTGAACACTCGTAAACTAAATTTACGATGACATGAATAATGCACGTGAATAGTGATTTTCCCTCGGAAATGAATAGTGTCAAGTGAATAGTAAAATTTCTGAATATGTCTCGGAATGTCAAATTGATCTCAAAAATGATGAATAGTAAAACGATGAATAGTGATCGATGAATAGTAATTTGTGAATAGTAGAATGTCGAAGTTTGGAAAAATGACCTGAAATTGTGGGTTGTGACAGTAAGACACATCAATACCAACTCTACCCTGAATCAAATCCTCAACCTGCTCCTCTACAGCCTCAAGTCGAGTGGTAATAATCTCATCAACTCTATACCCCAAACTATCGACTTGCTCCTGCTGAGCATCAAACTGATCCTCTAGTGTAACGGCTGTAGGATCCCTAGCTGCAGCCGCTCTAGAGCTCTCACCTATGTGGTATACTGGTGGTGGTGAAAGGTCAGCAGTCTCGGTAATGGGTGAATCTGGAGTGGTAAGCCTTGCACGCTTCCTGAGCGACAAGAGTGAGGTAGGTACAGGAGTGGTAATGGGTATGGCTGGTGGTGGTGGTGTAGGCACAATAGGACTAGGGAGGGTCCTATAAGTAGATGTAGTATAACGAACTCTCTTCCTAGCAGTCTGGATAGTCTTATCCCTAGGAAACATAAGTCTCGGCTCTGAATGGATAGTAGTAGTAGGAGATGATGGCATGTCAGTGGGTACAGTAGGATGGACATGAGAAGTAGGAGCCGTATCCTCCTCCTCGAAAGGCTCGGTGTCATCATCTGATGCCAAGAGTGGCAACTCAGGTGTAGGAGAAACAAGTGGTGAAACAGCAGTAGAGGACACAGAGTCCTCATCATCGGAGTCTGATATAGTGTAAAGTATGACAGTGTCGGGATTCGAAGACATGACTCTGTGATAATCAAGGTGAAATAGAAATAAATAACTCGCAATAATGGCATCACCTAAAAATAAGTAAATATGCACTTATGATGAAATGATGATATGCTATGATGGTGTGGTTATAGTCTAGGGTCCATGATGCAACCTAGTTCGCTATAACCTTAGCTCTGGTACCAATCTGTCACACCCCCAAAATACCTGAATGGCAGCAGAATGGAATACCTGAGGGTGTAACGGATCATAGCACACAACCAGGATATATTGAACGACCTAAAGTGTCGTTTATAAAATACATCGTTTGATTCATTCAAATATTCAGAGTTATAAAGACATAGGTCCCAAAAGTTGGAAAAGTTTACGGAAACAAGTTTAGTACAATCAAACGACGTTTAGACATAAGTGCAAGAAAGTCCGAATGAGCCATATCATCCTTGTTACACAAAATGACTCCATGCATGCCATGAGAATATGCCTTAGTTACCTGAGAAATACATTGCGAAAAAAAAAAGTCAACATAAAGTTGGTGAATAATCATAGGTTTGTAAGTAAATCGTAAGTACATAAGCCACAAGTAATAAGTAAACCGACACGAATGTCAAAAATGCTACATTGGCTCTTAAGCTCATGACCCCGAAGCTAGACTTAGTAATGCCCCACCAGAGTGTTTACCAGACACTCAATTCGTTAAGACATGAAATGCATTCGTCCCGTTGGAGCAACCCAAACACGAATGGAGGCGTCACCCTCGATAGATCTATCCACTCACTCTCGCTTAGCTAAAATTAACGGTCCATGATATATATAAGGGGACTTAACTTGGTAGTAGGCAACTTAAGCAATGTATGGAATTTGATATACTTGGGCATGTACAAAAATAATTGTGCAATGTATTCTCCCCCGTGGGATTTAAAATCAAATAAGTAATTAAAACGGGGCTATGAGAACTCACCTCAAAAGGATGGTACAATGATGTAAAAGTAGTCGGGACAATGAGGCGCGTACACTAGCCGCAACCTAAATGAATAATCGCGATCTAATTAAGATCAAGTCGTAATGAAATGAATGCACATGCACATGATACTCATACCACTCGTAATTTGGAAATACTAGTTATCATCATGGTAAAATAGTTTCCATACTTAGGAAAAATAGGTCCATTTAGAGAAGTATATAACTTGTCATATTAACTTGTACGAAAATGTTAGCGTTATAATCCTCGTATCAAAACCTTAAAATAACGTCGTTAAGTCGTATAATTATTCCCTTGGGTCATACGTATTCATTTGATAAGAAAATAGTCCTTAGTAATATTTTCTAGAAAATACACCGTTTAGTGCGTAAGTTATTATTTTTATTTGTGTCCATATATATATATATATAGTTTGACGATGTTAGAACGGTTATAACTTGGTCGTTTTAAGCTCGTTTTCCTTGTTCTTTATGTCCACGGATTCGTCTTTGTATATACTAATATATTTTTGATAACTCGGCTCCTCTAGGTTACGTTTAATGCCTCTATTTACCCGTCGTATTCTGCCAAACAGCAAGCAGTTTTATAAGAAATAGTTTTCGTCGTTAAATTTGCAAAAAATCATATCTCCTTCGTTATAAACTTGTTTTAATCCGTTCTTTCGCCTAAAGTTTCGTTTTTGAATGTATTTTCTAAATCTTTGTCAAAACTTGGCCACCATCTACTGATTTTCCCACGAAATTAAAATAGGGACAGTAGGTAATCTTATTGTTTCAAAAACCATTTTCAAGTCTCCAAACTAGTTCCATCCTCCATCAAACCACTTTCAAACACCACAAAGCTAATATAATCCTACCATACACCTTCTTAGGGTGTCATGGGTCCTTAAACATCATCAATCCACTAGGTCTAACAAGGGTTACACATGTGTTCATTTCTAGGGCTCAAAGTTAAATATATACAAAAATAGAGTGGTATAAGTTAATGCATGTATGAGATCTTGTAAGAAAATTATATGAACATGGTAATAGCTTGTAAAAATCATAAAAATGAGTTTGTTAACTTACTTGATGGTTTAGAGAGTTTAGATGATAAAAACCTACTAATCCTTGAGTTTTTATTTCAAAACTCTAACAAGGATGATTATATAAACAAGTTTATGCCAAGATCTTTGTAAAATTTATTCTCCTTGCTCCTTGACCACCCTAATTCGAATTTACCTCAAGAGAAATGAAGAGAAAAAGTTTACTTGTGCAAGAAAAGTGATTTTGTGATTAAAATGGATGAAAAAGTTTAATTTATACTAGGAGACAATTGTTTGGTGAACATTAAATTTGGTTGGTGTAGTTTTTAATGCTTGAAGACCATGGGGGGGGGGGGGGGGGGGGGGGGGTTGGCCGGTCCTAAAAGGAGGGAAAGGGTCTTGGGTTTAATTAGGAAAAAGTTAGTAGTATTATGTAGTTAAGTTAGTTTTAGGTTTAATCGGGTACCGGGTTTGTTAGAAATAAATTTTATTGAAGTTATTCGGGACGTAATAAAGTCCTAAAAATTGTAAAAATATGCCGGGTACAAGTACGGAGAGTTTGGGTAATTATCGTTTAATTTTTGGTGAAAACCGTCATTAAAAAGTTAGACGTACGATACGTAATAAATAAATTTCCAAAATACCGGGTAAATTAATATTATAATTTTTATATTATAGAAATGAGTATAAAAATATATTGGGATCATAGTCGGGAGTGTCGGACATGTTAGACACATTTAGAGTTCGCGTATTAGTGTTTATTTAAAATAAACGTACGTAAATCGTTAATTGTACCAAAAGTATAAATTTAATTATCCTACGAGTGGAATAGCATGCAAGTGCCGTAATGATGATATGCAGACTATTTCTAGTCCGTATGAAGTGTCCCTGATAATAATGCATGAATTCGCTCCTGAACCAATACGGTTACGCGAATTTGAACACTCGTAAACTAAATTTACGACGACATGAGTAATGCACGTGAATAGTGGTTTTCTCTCGGAAATGAATAGTGTCAAGTGAATAGTAAAATTTCTGAATGTGTCTCGGAATGTCAAATTGACCTCAAAAACGATGAATAGTAAAACGATGAATAGTGATCAATGAATAGTAATTTGTGAATAGTAGAATGTCGAAGTTTGGAAAAATGACCTGAAATTGTGGGTTGTGACATAAACTAATGAGTCGTTATGATATAGACGTACATTAGATGTTAAACGGATGAGTCGAGATGATATTGACATTCATGAGAGGTCAAACGGATGAGTCGATATGATATTGAGATACATGAGATGTTAAATGGATGAGTTGATATGATGTTGACATACATTAGATGTTAAACGGATAAGTTGAGATGACATAGACATACATGAAATGTGAAACGGATGAGTAGAGACGATATTGAAATACATTAGATGTTAAACGGATAAGTCAAGATGATATTGACATACATGAGATGTTAAATAGATGAGTCGAAATGCGATTGAGATACATGAGATTTTAAATGGATAAGTCGATATGATATTGACATACTTGAGATGTTAAAAGGATAAGTCGAGATGATATTGACATAAATGAGATGTTAAATGGATGCGACGAGATGATATTGACATACATGAGATGTTAAATGGTGTAGTCGAGATGATACTCACATACATGAAATGTGAAACGGACACATCGATATGATATTGACGTACATGAGATGTTAAACGGATGAGTCGAGATGATGTTGACATACATGAGATGTAAAACGGATGGGTCGAGATGATACTAACATACATGAGATGTTAAACTAATGAGTCGATATGATATTGACATACATTAGATGTCAAACGGATGAGTTGAGATGATATTGACATTCATGAGATGTCAAACGGATGAGTCGATATGATATTGTGATACATGAGATGTTAAATGGATGAGTTGATATGATGTTGACATACATTAGATTTTAAACGGATAAGTTGAGATGATATAGACATACATGAGATGTTAAACGGATGAGTAGAGACGATATTGAAATACATTAGATATTAAACGGATAAGTCAAGATGATATTAACATACATGAAATGTTAAATAGATGAGTCGAAATGAGATTGAGATACTCGAGATTTTAAACGGATGAGTCAATATGATATTGACATACATGAGATGTTAAAAGGATAAGTCGAGATGATTTTGACATACTTCAGATGTTAAACGGACGAGTCTGATGATATTGACATACATGAGATGTTATACGGATGAGTCAAGATGATATTGATATACAGAGACGTTCAACGAATGAATCGAGATGATATTGACACACATGAGATGTAAAACGGATGCGTCGAGATGATATTGACATTAATGAGATGTTAAACGGATACGTCGATATGATATTGACATACATGAGATGTTCAATGGATGAGTTGAGACGATATTGAAATACATTAGATGTTAAACGGATAAGTCAAGATGATATTGACATACATGAGATGTTAAATGGATAATTCGAAATGAGATTGACATACATGAGTTTTTAAACAGATGAGTCGAGATGATATTGACATACATGAGATTTTAAAAGGATAAGTCGAGATGATATGACATACTTCAGATGTTCAACGGACGAGTCCGATGATATTGACATACATGAGATGTTAAACGGATGAGTCAAGATGATATTGACATACATGAGATGTTCAACGGATGAGTCGAGTTGATATTGACATACATGAGATGTTAAAGGAAGCGTCAAGATGATATTGACATAAATGAGATGTTAAACGGATACGTCGATATGATATTGACATACATGAGATGTACATCGGATGACTCGAGATGATATTGACATACATGAGATGTTAAAGGAATGAGTCGAGATGATATTGACATGCATGTTATGTTAAACGGATGCGTTGAAATGATATTGACATACATGAGACGTTAAACAGATACGTCGAGTTGATAGTGACATACATGAGATGTTAAACAGATGACTAGAGATGATATTGACATAAATGAGATGTTAAACGTATGTGACGAGATGATATTGACATACATGAGATGTTAAATGGTTGAGTCGAGATGATACTGAAATACATGAAATGTGAAACGGACGCATTGATATGATATTGACATACATGAGATGTTAAACGGATGAGTCGAGATGATATTGAGATACATGAGAAGTTAAACGGATGGGTCGAGATGATACTGACATACATGAGATGTTAAACTAATGAGTCGATATGATATTGACAGAAATTAGATTTTAAACGGATGAGTGAAGATGATATTGACATTCATGAGATGTCAAACGGATGAGTCGATATGATATTGAGATACATGAGATGTTAAATGGGTGAGTTGATATGATGTTGACATACATTAGATGTTAAACGGATAAGTTGAGATGATATAGACATACATGACATGTTAAACGGATGAGTAGAGACGATATTGAAATACATTAGATGTTAAACGGATAAGTCAAGATGATATTGACATACATGAGATGTTAAATAGATGAGTCGAAATGAGATTGAGATACATGACATTTTAAACGGATAAGTCGATATGATATTGACATACATGAGATGTTAAAAGGATAAGTCGAGATGATATTGACATACTTCAGATGTTAAACGGACGAGTCTGATGATATTGACATACATGAGATGTTAAACGGATGAGTCAAGATGATATTTATATACAGAGATGTTCAACGAATGAATCGAGATGATATTGACATACATGAGATGTAAAACGGATGCGTCGAGATGATATTGACATTAATGAGATGTTAAACGGATACGTTGATATGATATTGACATACGTGAGATGTTCAACAGATGAGTCGAGATGATATTGACAAACATGAGATGTTAAACGAATGAGTCGAGATGATATTGACATGCATGAGATGTTAAACGGATGCGTTGAGATGATATAGACATAAATGAGATGTTAAACGGATACGTCGAAATGATATTGACATACATGAGATGTTCATCGGATGAGTCGAGATGATATTGAGATACATGAGATGTTAAAGGATGCGTCGAGATGATATTGACATAAATGAGATGTTAAACGGATACGTTGATATGATATTGACATACATGAGATGTTCATCGGATGAGTCGAGATGATATTGACATACATGAGATGTTAAAGGAATGAGTCGAGATGATATTGACATGCATGTGATGTTAAAAAGATGCGTTTAGATGATATTGACATACATGAGACGTTAAACAGATATGTCGAGTTGATAGTGACATACATGAGATGTTAAACAGATGAGTCGAGATGATATTGACATAAATTAGATGTTAAATGGATGCGACGAGATGATATTGACATACATGAGATGTGAAATGGTTGAGTCGAGATGATACTAACATACATGAATTGTGAAACGGACGCATCGATATGATATTGACATACATGAGATGTTAAACGGATGAGTCGAGATGATATTGACATACATGAGATGTTAAACGGATGGGTCGAGATGATAGTATGGGTGGAAATTCGGGTCGGGTCCGGGTTCGCGGGTCAGAAACCTTCAACCCGAACCCGACCTGTCTATATAAACGGGTCAGAAATCACAACCCTAACCTGATTACTTTTAACCTGAACCGACCCATATAACCCGTTTAATTAAACGGGTCAAACGAGTTAGCAGGTCAGTCAGGTCAAGTGGGCTAAACAGGTCAACCTATTTAAATATATAGCAAAAGTATAGGATATGAAAACATGCTGCAAGTGCAAATAGTATCAGGTTACATCAGGTATCAACAAAGCTTTTAAGAAAATATGATAAATTTAAAAGACCACAACACCAAGTCATGCTGAAATACTACAAAGCTTTTAAGAAAATACAACTAACAACACCAAGTCACAAAAAGAACAAAGTTCTTTCCAACATTCCTAAATAAACATGATAAATTTAAAAGACTTCATCACAACAAAACATTAAACATCAGGTCTCAAACCAAAGTATCCAAAAGACTAGTTCAGCGCATCTTCATTCTTCTTTGACCATCATTCTCCATCTTTATTGATATCCAATGTCATGATATTTTCAATTACCTCTTCAAGCTCACCATGTGATACTGCTATGATTACAAAATTTTGAAGAATTAAACATAAGTTTTCAGTTACAAAATTTTGATGAAAGTGTGGTGCTATATGAAAGAGGCGTTTAAAAGGATTCATGCAACAAACCCAAAAAGTTACAATTATATTACCTTTTTCTGAAAATAGCCAATCCCTAGTGCATATCAAAGCTTCGACAGTAGGAGGCTTCATTGAACTTCGATATTGATCCAAAATTCTTCCACCAAGGCTAAAAGCCGACTCAGATGCAACTGTTGAAACAGGAATACAAAGGATATCCATTGCCATCTTAGCCAAGACAGGATATCTATATTGTTGAGATTTCCAAAAGTCAAGTACACAAATAGAAGACGTTGTTGCAGCTCTTGGTTCATCTAGGTAAAAATCTAGTTCACGCGGCTTTTTAGTTGAGCTCGAAGATTCAGTCTTGTCAAATAAATCAAACTCCTAATTTACCAAGAAAAAAGACAAATTAGTACAACGCAAACGTATAAATTAAAAGAAATATTGTACACGTTACCTCGAGAATACTTTAACTAGTGCCTCCATCTCCTTCGTCCACTTGAGAGTTCATCTCAATACCACCACCTGATGTCGATCTTGTTGCATTTTTTGAAGCAAGATCATATTTGTGACATTTCAAAAATTCATGTCATTAATCTTAATATTATTTAACTATTCTTATTTTAAATAATTAACTTTGTCAAAAGTTATCCGAGTTTCGTCATAACACGTTCAATTCATTCAACCACGATTAGACTACGTCCATTCTACATTTTTTATGCATCATTGTTTCCTTACAATCCTATTTTAAAAAGTCACATTTCAATTTTTCCATTTTTACGTAAACCTTGCACCATTACGTTTTACCCAATTTAAATTTACATATTAAATTTTTAACAACGTGAACCAACCTCTTATTCTATTACTAATTTTTATGTAATTCTTTATTTTTGTTTCTAATCGTTTTATCAAAAATTGTTATTTTAACTAATTCCGCGTCGTGCCTTGGATATTTATTTGTTAAATCATTTAAGAAATCAACAATTTCATATTTTAGCCTCAAAAGCTCAATTATTCTTATTTTTATATTTTTCAACTTCTCCCGTGTAGATGCCGAAACCGAGTCTAATCATCGTGGTTTTATTAAAATTACCAAGTCGGGCTAGCTTTAGGGCCTGAAATCACTAAAATACCAAAGTTATCAAAAATCTTGGCCCATTGCCTCCCCCTTCTTTCTTGGCCGGTTGAGAAAGCCCAAAATCAAACACAGGTTTTATTTTTTTTTTTTCTTTTTACATCCTACCGAATATAAACTAGAGAATGCCTTTTTCAAAATACATAGTTGGCTAAGATTTTAAGAAACTAAACGACATTTTTTTTCCTCCTCTTCCTGCTTGTGTCGATCATCAAACACAGCCACCATCTAAAACCATAAAACTCCACCAAATCACTCCTAATCTACTCCAAATCATACCTATGTTAACCAATAACCTTTCCTTTCTCTTAAAAACACCATGCAAAGAGTTTTCTTAAATATTGATTTTGAGGGTTTCCATTGATCTTGGTTGTGAAAGAGATCTCTAGGGCTTAATTATAGTGGCAATTACAAGGTTTTGTTAAAAATAAAAGTTAGGGTTTATATAAAAAAAAATGGGTGTATGATTTCGGCAGCCCTAGGGTCCAAGGGAGAGAGTTTTTGTTCAATCTTGATCATCCATTATTATAGCATTGTAAGCCTCTTTGATTTCCTCTTTTGATTGTTAATTTATTTTGTTTTGCATTCGCTTGATTCTCACTCTATATGCATGCATGTTTATAATCTAGTACTTAGAATCCATGTGGTGATGTGTGAAATATTATTAAGGTTGGATTAATAGTTGGGATGATTAGTGAATGGGGTTAGGCTAGTTAGAGGTTATGGTGATATTGTATATTGTGAGAATTGAAGTTTGAAGGGGTTTAAAGCTACCCATTTTAGACCAGAAAGTTGAGGCTTGTTTCGCCTAGGTTGAAATTTTTGAAACAGATTTTTGTCTTTTGAATATGATAGAGGATATTAATATGAACGTTTTGATATAAAATTCGGCTTCTAACTCTTAATAACGAACGTTTGGCGGTCATTTGAAATTTAGAAAAATTATAAAATTTCCAAACACCACTTTTATAAAATTTAGTTGCTGTCAGATCTGAATAAGGGCATTTTCGTCATTTTCTGGCCCGTTTCGGTCTTCGGCCAAAACACGAAAGATGTTCGAAACAATGTTTTTAGGCTACCGCGAGGAATTGGGGTGTGAAAGTGCGAAAATGAGGGTAATTTTGATTAAAAATCAGTTCTACATTTTTCTTTTTAAAATGATAACACTTATTTTATAAAAAGTGAGCTGATGCAGTTTTCAAACGGGGTTTTGAGCCTTTTCTGGTCTGAACCGGCTTTCCGTTAAAACACAAAAGTTGCTCGGAATGTCGTTTTCCATTAAATCTCTTTAGAGTCCGAGTCACGAAAGTGTAATATAACGGGTCAAAACAGAAAGTCAAACTACTGCAGTTTATTTAAAAAGTCAAACTACCAGCTGAAACTTGCAGGGGCATTTTTGTCATTTTACGTTGAGATTCAGGTCTCGGCTATAACTAAAAAGTTTTCCGGAATGTCGTTTTACACAAAATCTCTTTTGAGTCCGAAACGTGAAAATGTCATCTAGCGGGTCGTTTCGGACGGGTCAGATTTGGAGAATATATTACAAAAGTCAATCTTGACAAAACTCTTCTAATAGTCTAGTAGCATTATGAAATTGTTTTAGCGTGAAGCTTAAGTAAAACTAAATATTTTTGCGACTAATAAATTAGTCATTGGCTTTGTTTATGTCTAATAGTCTTAATCGTGGTAATGGGTCAAAATGGGAATTTTTACTAAAAGTTACATATTAGGCGGAATGAATTAAAACGAAGTATAGTTGTTATGCGAAACACTTAATGAGTCTAATTAAAAGAGTTTAGATGTGTACATGGATTCTAAGGAATATGATTATACATGTCGACTAATTGTATACATTTTATATGTGTATGCAATTTATGCATTTTCTTTATCGCTTATATTTCCTTAATCACAAGCCACCTTTGTCACACAAACCATTTTATCATTCGATATTGTTTCAAATCATTATTCACGATAATTCAAGCTTAAATTATTATCAACATCTCAGACTTCCATATTATTCAGGTTGCCTTTTGGAGCCATTCCTACTATAACTATTGACATTACTTTATCCTGTCTACCGTATCATCAAGGTGAGTTTATAGCCTCGCCTTTACTCATTTAATGTTTTATAAACCTCGCGAGGGGGATACATGCTAGTTTTTACAAACTGAATACAAGTAGTTTTTGGTATGCTGGACCCGATCATATGATTATAGATATTGAATGCTTTTTGCCAATTAAGTCCCCTCATGAACCGTTAATTACTCGAGTAGTAAACGCTAGTATTATGGATATGCATATTAAGCTTGGCGGGCTTGTTCGGGATACGGACACATAATAGTTAGAATTGTGGTAAATGGCAAATTTTACCTTTCCGGGGCATTATTAAATTACGTTAAGGTTCGGTTACATGAACTCAATACTATAATCAAATAAACCGAGATGTAATTGCAATACTTGTCGCCCGATAAATAATGCTTGTATTCAACTTATTACTTATTAAACTCTATGAATTCACTCAACTTTATGTTGACTTTTTAGCATGTATTTTCTTAGGTTTTATTTGCTAGCTGAGCATTGGGAGTAATCGGAGTCGCGTGGATATCAAATATTGAAAGACTTATTTTCTATACATTCGATAACTTTTTATCTTTAAAATATACATATGAGTCAGGTTTGAACTCTTGTAATTCAAGTTTTGAATAAAAATTGTTAGGACCTTTGTACTCTGATTTATCAAATCGAATGTGACATTTTATTAAACGTCTCTTTTGAGGTCTTTTTATGTAACTTGTGTGTATGAACTATGTAGTGACACCCAAATTGGTATTCCGCTGCGTTGTAAATTTTGGGGGTGTCACAGAATGGTACCAGAGCATTAGTTATAGCGAATTAGATCGTTTTCAAAACCTAAACTATAACTGATTTTCGAAATTTTTTTTAAGTCTTTCACCATTGTTCGATATCCGCGTACGCTTGCTCCCAGGTAACTTATATGCTCTATTTTTCATCTATACTTCTATTATATGATTAATGAGTATATCCCCTAGTCATGATTCACTCTCTCACGCCTATCTTATGATGTCATATTATTTACCTTATATCGGTTATTTATACGCTGACCACTCCGATTATCGCATACTTCGTGTTTTCTTATTTTCTCCCTCGAACGTCAATACTAGTATTTTATAAGGATACCCGTACATATATGTGTTACTCTCTTCTCAAATCCTTATACGTGTGTGTAGTACTATGATATGTATTAATGAGTTCGTTTACTTTAACCTTTTATGAACGATGCGGTGATCTCCAAAACATTTTCGCTACTTTACTTTATTTCCTTTTGATGATATTGACATTCGGTGTACTTTGTCAATTCCACTAGTTATTTTATTATTCACCTCTGAGTTTGAACATTCTTCTCATGCCTTTGAATCACGTCGTTAGTTAGACATCCTTTTATTTATTGTGACACTTGATCTTATTGTGTATTCTATTTTGTAACGGACATACTTAAGTAGGATGATTTATAATCGTCTTATTGAAATGAATTGGGACGCTTCTTCATTTGAATAAGGAAATTATAAACCGCCGAACCATAAATTCATAAATCTTTACTTACATGGATTGGGACGCCTCTTGATGTAAGTGACGAGTTATGAATGAGTGGGCTTAAATGTGTCTACCATAGCGTGTGTACGAATCATTCTTTGGGCTATGAACTCCTCTCGACTCGTAATTTGTTATGTGGATTTTTTTTTTTAATTCTTGTATCGACCGTCGTGAGCTTTATAAGCTAAGTGTAATGTACTTTTATCCGCTTCCACGAATTGACGACTTGATAAATTCCTTGTCTCCTATTGTTTTATCACCAACACTTTTATTCTATCCTTTTCTTTAAGGACCCTCATGACATTCTATTCGTTCCCTCATACCATTGCTTACACATTAGGTGATTTCTATCACTTGTTCTTTCTTCGTTGCTACCTTTTTACTTTGTCAAAATCCCGAGCACAAAATGCATTATGCACCTCCGTAGGCTTCTATAAAATTTTTATACATCTTTATAAAAATTTTACAAATATTTCACAAGTATTTAAATTACCAAAATGACCTTCTTAAGTTAAAGAGTCGGTTCTAACCACCCTCTTTTGTAAAAATCATAACCAATATTTATAATGACACCATGCCCTATATTTCAAAATACACTTTTTATACATCATATTTTAATCACGTCTTGAGGATATGACTGATTTAAACTTCGTTTCAACTAATGATTCTTAAAAATTTGAAAATAGACATTCTACAATCACAACCATAAACCCGAGTTTCAACATGGTTTTTATACATGCTTCCATCCCAAAAATCTTTAAAACGACCAAAAATGATTAAGAAGAATTGAGCGCCGGGACGTCGCTCTCTTAAGGGGTACGTGCTGTGACATTTCAAAAATTCATGTCATTAATCTTAATATTATTTAACTATTCTATTTTTAAATAATTAACTTTGTCGAAAGTTATCCGAGTTTCGTCATAACACGTTCAATTCATTCAACCACGATTAGACTACGTCCATTCTACATTTTTTATGCATCATTGTTTCCTTACAATCCTATTTTAAAAAGTCACATTTCAATTTTTCCATTTTTACGTAAACCTTGCACCATTACGTTTTACCCAATTTAAATTTACATATTAAATTTTTAACAACGTGAACCAACCTCTTATTCTATTACTAATTTTTATGTAATTCTTTATTTTTGTTTCTAATCGTTTTATCAAAAATTGTCATTTTTAACTAATTACGCGTCGTGCCTTGGATATTTATTTGTTAAATCATTTAAGAAATCAACAATTTCATATTTTAGCCTTAAAAGCTCAATTATTCTTATTTTTATATTTTTCAACTTCTCCCGTGTAGATGCCGAAACCGAGTCTAATCATCGTGGTTTTATTAAAATTACCAAGTCGGGCTAGCTTTAGGGCCCGAAATCACTAAAATACCAAAGTTATCAAAAATCTTGGCCCATTGCCTCCCCCTTCTTTCTTGGCCGGTTGAGAAAGCCCAAAATCAAACGCAGGTTTTATTTTTTTTTTTCTTTTTACATCCTACCGAATATAAATTAGAGAATGCCTTTTTCAAAATACATAGTTGGCTAAGATTTTAAGAAACTAAACGACATTTTTTTTTCCTCCTCTTCCTGCTTGTGTCGATCATCAAACACAGCCACCATCTAAAACCATAAAACTCCACCAAATCACTCCTAATCTACTCCAAATCATACCTATGTTAACCAATAACCTTTCCTTTCTCTTAAAAACACCATGCAAAGAGTTTTCTTAAATATTGATTTTGAGGGTTTCCATTGATCTTGGTTGTGAAAGAGATCTCTAGGGCTTAATTATAGTGGCAATTACAAGGTTTTGTTAAAAATAAAAGTTAGGGTTTATATAAAAAAAAATGGGTGTATGATTTCGGCAGCCCTAAGGTCCAAGGGAGAGAGTTTTTGTTCAATCTTGATCATCCATTATTATAGCATTGTAAGCCTCTTTGATTTCCTCTTTTGATTGTTAATTTATTTTGTTTTGCATTTGCTTGATTTTCACTCTATATGCATGCATGTTTATAATCTAGTACTTAGAATCCATGTGGTGATGTGTGAAATATTATTAAGGTTGGATTAATAGTTGGGATGATTAGTGAATGGGGTTAGGCTAGTTAGAGGTTATGGTGATATTGTATATTGTGAGAATTGAAGTTTGAAGGGGTTTAAAGCTACCCATTTTAGACCAGAAAGTTGAGGCTTGTTTCGCCTAGGTTGAAATTTTTGAAACAGATTTTTGTCTTTTGAATATGATAGAGGATATTAATATGAACGTTTTGATATAAAATTCGGCTTCTAACTCTTAATAACGAACGTTTGGCGGTCATTTGAAATTTAGAAAAATTATAAAATTTCCAAACACCACTTTTATAAAATTTAGTTGCTGTCAGATCTGAATAAGGGCATTTTCGTCATTTTCTGGCCCGTTTCGGTCTTCGGCCAAAACACGAAAGTTGTCCGAAACAATGTTTTTAGGCTAACGCGAGGAATTGGGGTGTGAAAGTGCGAAAATGAGGGTAATTTTGATTAAAAATCAGTTCTACATTTTTCTTTTTAAAATGATAACACTTATTTTATAAAAAGTGAGCTGATGCAGTTTTCAAACGGGGTTTTGAGCCTTTTCTGGTCCGAACCGGCTTTCCGTTAAAACACGAAAGTTGCTCGGAATGTCGTTTTTCATTAAATATCTTTAGAGTCCGAGTCACGAAAGTGTAATATAACGGGTCAAAATGGAAAGTCAAACTACTGCAGTTTATTTAAAAAGTCAAACTACCAGCTGAAACTTGCAGGGGCATTTTGGTCATTTTACGTTGAGATTCAGGTCTCGGCTATAACTAAAAAGTTTTCTGGAATGTCGTTTTACACAAAATCTCTTTTGAGTCTGAAACGTGAAAATGTAATCTAGCGGGTCGTTTCGGACGGGTCAGATTTGGAGAATATATTACAAAAGTCAATCTTGACAAAACTCTTCTAATAGTCTAGTAGCATTATGAAATTGTTTTAGCGTGAAGCTTAAGTAAAACTAAATATTTTTGCGACTAATAAATTAGTCATTGGCTTTGTTTATGTCTAATAGTCTTAATCGTGGTAATAGGTCAAAATGGGAATTTTTACTAAAAGTTACATATTAGGCGGAATGAATTAAAACGAAGTATAGTTGTTATGTGAAACACTTAATGAGTCTAATTAAAAGAGTTTAGATGTGTACATGGATTCTAAGGAATATGATTATACATGTCGACTAATTGTATACATTTTATATGTGTATGCAATTTATGCATTTTCTTTATCGCTTATATTTCCTTAATCACAAGCCACCTTTGTCACACAAACCATTTTATCATTCGATATTGTTTCAAATCATTATTCACGATAATTCAAGCTTAAATTATTATCAACATCTCAGACTTCCATATTATTCAGGTTGCCTTTTGGAGCCATTCCTACTATAACTATTGACATTACTTTATCCTGTCTACCGTATCATCAAGGTGAGTTTATAGCCTCGCCTTTACTCATTTAATGTTTTATAAACCTCGCGAGGGGGATACATGCTAGTTTTTACAAACTGAATACAAGTAGTTTTTGGTATGCTGGACCCGATCATATGATTATAGATATTGAATGCTTTTTGCCAATTAAGTCCCCTCATGAACCGTTAATTACTCGAGTAGTAAACGCTAGTATTATGGATATGCATATTAGGCTTGGCGGGCTTGTTCGGGATACGGACACATAATAGTTAGAATTGTGGTAAATGGCAAATTTTACCTTTCCGGGGCATTATTAAATTACGTTAAGGTTCGGTTACATGAACTCAATACTATAATCAAATAAACCGACATGTAATTGCAATACTTGTCGCCCGATAAATAATGCTTGTATTCAACTTATTACTTATTAAACTCTATGAATTCACTCAACTTTATGTTGACTTTTTAGCATGTATTTTCTCAGGTTTTATTTGCTAGCTGAGCATTGAGAGTAATCGGAGTCGCGTGGATATCAAATATTGAAAGACTTATTTTCTACACATTCGATAACTTTTTATCTTTAAAATATACATATGAGTCAGGTTTGAACTCTTGTAATTCAAGTTTTGAATAAAAATTGTTAGGACCTTTGTACTCTGATTTATCAAATCGAATGTGACATTTTATTAAACGTCTCTTTTGAGGTCTTTTTATGTAACTTGTGTGTATGAACTATGTAGTGACACCCAAATTGGTATTCCGCTGCGTTGTAAATTTTGGGGGTGTCACAATATTCATCAAAAACTCCTTCAAGTACTTCTTGAACCTTTGCTAACTGTGGTGAGTCCTTACCATAATGCTTTGCATAACTAAACCCAAGAAATGAGTACTTGTATCGAGGATCAAATACTACGGCTATGGCTAACAAAAGGTTAAAATCGGCCCAATACTTCTTAAACTTAGTGTACATTTGATCAGCTATTTTCCTAATATAAGCATCTGGACTTTGCAACTCTTTAACCAACTTCAAGTGAATGAGAAATACTTTAGGGAAATACATATTCGAAGTGGGATAAAGAGATCCGGAAAATGCAAGAGTAGCTTCATAAAAATCTTCAAGTAAGTCACATATCTTGCCAACCCTATCCCATTCGTCCATAGAGGGACAACTTTGATAATTTGAGTCACTCGTGCTAAGGTGAACTAAGGCAGGACGATAATAAATGGCAATTGAAAGCATCTTAT
This sequence comes from Artemisia argyi, assembly GCA_030686995.1. Taxonomy (NCBI): domain Eukaryota; kingdom Viridiplantae; phylum Streptophyta; class Magnoliopsida; order Asterales; family Asteraceae; genus Artemisia; species Artemisia argyi. Next base: position 83,105,504 of record CM060703.1, read on the forward strand.
ATGTAGAATTCCACCTAGTTGGGACATCTTGTGACAGAGATTTTTTGGAATCTAAACCAGTTTGTTAACAACATTCATAAAACTTTACTTTTCTTCCATGAGAACCCATGATATATTTCACACTTACTCTGATTTTATCTACTGCATCATCTATTTACTTCAAACCATTTTGGACAATTAGGTTAAGAATATGTGCACAACATCTTAGATGAAACAATGCACCATCATATATCAATGAATTCGTCAAACGAAATTGATTCTTTAGCAAGTCAACACAAAGATCATTGGCAGAAGCATTGTCCAACTTGATTGAAAATAACTTCTTTTCAATTCCCCAACTTTTAACCAAACAAGTGAGTTTTTCAGCTAAAGCGATACCCGTGTGTGGAAGCGGGAAGAAAGAAAAGTTTAAAATTATTTTTTGTAAGACCCAATTTTTATCAACATAGTGTGCTGTCAAACTTAAATAACTATCGGTCACAATGGAAGTCCAAGCATCAGAAGTTAAACATATTCTACTAGGACAACAAAGCAACTCATCACGAAGTCTCTTACTTTCAACTCCATGCAACTTTAACATATCAGCCTTTGTAGTGTTCCTAGTAATATGAGTAACATCAGGTTCTAGGTACTTAAAGACATCTCTAACTCCTTCATATTCTGTAAATGAAAACGGCAAATCATGTCTAACTACTGCATGCACCAACAATTCCCTAAACTTCCCCTGGTTAAAATTTGAGTTTCTAGCTCCTATAACACCCTTGTTAGAACTAATCATATATTGACCAATATCCCTTGTAGTACTTTTAAGGCATGTGTCACAACTCACCATTTCACGTCATTTACCATTTCAGGTCATTTTCCCAAACTTCGACTTTTTACTATTCATAAATCACTATTCATCAAAACACTATTCATCGTTTTACTATTCATCGTTTTCGATGTCAGTTTGATATTCTGAGAAACTTTTGGGAAATTTACTATTCACCGAACACTATTCATTTCCGGAAAAGTTTTCACTATTCACTTGCATTACTCATTTCATCGTAAATTTAGTTTACGGGTATTCAAATTCGCGTAACCGGATTGGTTTAGGTGCGAATTCATTTCATTAGTGTTAAGTACACTGCATACGGACTGGAGATAGTCTGCATATCATCGTAACAGCATTTTCATGTTATACCACTCTCAGGATTTTCAAATTATTACATTCAGTACATTTAACGTTTTTACATATAAGTATTTATAGTAAACGTTAACACCCGGTTTATACACGACGAATATATCTAAATATTCCCACAATGGTCCCGACATATTTTTATATCCATTTTAATATCATAAAAGTATTAACATTCAGTTACCCAGTATTTTGGAAATTTATTTTATTTATAACGTACGCGTATGAATATAACGACGGTTTTTGTGAAAACTAAACAATAATCACCCGATCACTCAGTAAATGTACCCAACATATTTTTAATATGTTTTTAACATTTTTATAACTTTATTTCATCCCGGTAAACTCTGTGAACGTTTATTTCTAATAAAACCGGTACCCGATCGTAACTAAAAACACAAACTAGTGCCAATTCATGCTAGGCTTTCTAATTAAATCACAAGTACCCTAACCCCCCCCCCCCCCCCCCCCTCCTACCTTTGAAAACCAGCCCATGAAACACCTTTTTAACCCATGGCATTAACTTACCCTTATTTAACTAATAAACCTCTAAATTCTACACTTAACCAAAAATTACAAATCATAACATACACTTTTTCAAGATCCAAAAATTCTTCTCATCTCCTTCCTCCCATCAAAACCACGACCCATAATTAATACATTGATCAAGTGATCATTTTTCATGAAGTAAAACACAAAACTTGTTCATTTTACAAGCCTAATCAAGAATCAAGCAACAAAAACACAAGAACATCAAGCATAATCATCCAATAATCATCTCATTTTGTCAAGTAAGTTTTCATCTTTATTTTTTCATGGATCATCCTATTTTTACATGTATTACATAAGTATCATGCTAAAACCCATGTATAATGAGCTATACCACACTTTATTTTGGCTAAAAAGAAACATACAAACCCTAACTTCTTTGTTATGAATCCCCTAGCTCTAATAACTTGGTTAGGAGTCCATGGCACCCTAAGAAGGTGTATGGTAAGATTAGATTAGTCATGTGGTGATTACAAGAGGTTTGGTGATGGTAGAAATTGGTTTTTAACCTTGGAAACTTGATTTGGAACCTATTTTAGACATGCTGTTCCGTTTTGTAAAAATCTGGAAAATCAGTAAACACCAAGGAAACTTTGGCAAAATTTTTAGAAAATACTTTCAAAAACGAATCCGTAGGCGAAAGAACGGATTAAAAAGAGTCTATAACGAAGGAGTTATGATTTTTGCAAGATTGTAGACGAAAAGTATTTTTCTGAAAATGTATGCTGTTGGACGTTTTTCATTGGACAAAAAGAGACTTTAGACGTAACCCGGAGGAGCCGAGCTTTCCAAAATATATTACTACATACTAAGACGTAACCGTGGATATAAAGAACAAGTAAAACGGACAAGTAACGACAAAGATATACTCGTTTGAATATCGGCTAAAACCATTTTACAATTGACAGCTTTTATTAAATTTGGCGCAAAAACTACGAAGTACATTTTTGAGCTAGAAGTAATATCAAATACCGAGCTTTATAACTAACGTAGTATTAGTTATTATGAGTATGTTTTCATCATTTCAAGGATTACAACCCGAGTATTTCAACGCTAACATGGAAACTTACGTTATATATATATAAGTATATATATATTATAACTAGCCATTTATATTTTCTAATAGCAATATTTTTCCAAAGTCTTGGATTATATATTTTGATAACACAAGTGTTTTCCAAAAGAGTAGAGTGGTATAGAAACATGTGCATGGACATTCATAACATCATTTCATGATCTAAAGTAGATCGTTCATCATTCATATTAGGTTGCGGCTAGTGTACGCGCCTTGTTTTTCAGCTCATTACATGTTCATGGTACCATCATATTGGGTTGCGGCAGCTAATTGTTCATTGGTGTTCATTTCATTTCATCACAGTTTCATCAGTTCAGGTGAGTCATAGCCCCACTTTTACTGGTTTAATTACTTTACAAACTCTTTGGGGGAGATACATGCTTAAATACTCGTGTTATACTTTTATACGATTTCAAATCCCATGGGGGAGAATACATTGCAACAACTATTTTTGTACATGCCCAAGTATTACAAATTCCATACATTGCTTAAGTTGCCTTACTACCACTTCATAACAAGTCCCCTTTTCAATATCATGGACCGTTAATTTCAAGTACTAAGCGAGAGTGAGTGAATAGATCTATTGAGGGTGACGCCTCCATTCGTGTTTGGGTTGCTCCAACGGGACGAATGCATTTCATGTCTTATCAAGTGAGTGCCTGGTAGACACTCTGTTGGGGCATTACAAAGTCTAGCTTCGGGGTCATGAGCTTAAGGGACAATGTAGCATTTTTGACATTTATGTCGGTTCACTTTATACTTGTGGCTATTGTACATACAAAAATTACTTATGGAATTACGATACTTTTCCACCACTATTACTACAGAATTACGATGTCTTTGCAACAATCTTATGACTGATTTATTACAAACATATTACATTTGGCAGTGGGTTGTAAACACACAGGTTACAAGTCTCTTATGGCGGGACTTGGAACTGAGTGGATTTACGATGCCTTTGCTGGGAAATCTTTATTTCAATGCATTACATTCTTTTTCACAAGACTCTATGAACTCACCAACCTCGTGTTGACACTTTAGCATGTATTTTCAGGTATTAAGCTATGGCACGCTACAGGAGGTTTTGGCAGGGCATGGCATGGTCATAGAAGACTCTGATTTAATCATTTGGGGACCGTTTTTAACTATTTTAATGGCCTACTTCTGCATTACTTTTAACAATGTAAATTCAACATTTTGATTTAACTATTTTATTCAAAATGATTCAAGTGCAAACCATTTTTGAACTTGTGTCGAGATACCAATTGAGTTACACCCCAGCTACATGTATGCTTCCGCTGGACCCGATTTTGGGGGTGTGACAGATTGGCATCAGAGCTTTGGCTATAGCGAACTAAGTGTTTTTAAAACCTAGACTATAGCTACTTTCAAGAAAACTTAACCCTATGACCGTCACGTGCCCGCCTGCCAAGCTGAAGCCTCATTTGTGGTTGGTTGCTGACATAGGTGATGAGATTTGTGTCTCATTATCTGATATATATTATATTCATTTATTATAGTTGATTACTATAATTGTCTTTCATATAAGCATGTTCACGTATCATATATATCACCGCATTATGTTTTTCCTTGCATAGTTTCATCATTTGACCTCGAGTTTGGTCACTTACTTTTGTCTTTCAGAACGTCTTGGTATTTGTGAAGGACATAGTATTAGTATGACTGAGCTGAGTATTTCAAAATTCATGGAACCTCGGTGGAATATAGACTGGTCATCTATATTCAACCCGGGATAGTGAGATATAGGCTGACCACCTATGTCTGACTCAGAAATGAATTTTGCAACACTGAGAATGGTTATAATAAAATTTTGTCTGGATTGAATCCTTTACTCATTTTCCAAATGTTTCATGCATGTGTGTGTATACCCTCGTTGTCAGAACATTCATACTTTTCATCACTTCATAAACCACCGATTGGAAGCATGTCAATTGATCATTTCATCTCATGAACATTCACGTCTATGCACGATACACTTACATTACGGTATTTTCTTTTATTACAATATCATTTTGTCGCAGTTGTCACAGTCTCTTCCCTTCTCACCATCATTATTATTTCCTTTCCTCATCCCCATATATATATATAGAATTAGCTGATACTTTATGGATTCATATGCCACTCATCGCACACTACTCCCAATATTGTTAAGTGGATATTATCAATGACCTCCCTAGGAAAGACTTTCCATACCATCTATAAGGAGAATCTCTCGGTATAGTAAGACCATCCAAGACTCAACAGAAATATCAAGGTATCACAAAACAATTCGAACCACTATCACTGGCCTGATTGCCACAATTCCACTATCTAGAAAGTATTGGCTTGACTGAATTACCGGATTAGTTTGATACGAGTGCTCACTAAGCCATACCATAGAGATAAATCCAACCTCTTAACCGAGACTATAGCATTTGATGCACTCTATGGTCGAAGTGCCAACCTCCAATGACGGCTTGAAATTTAGAAAAGCCCAGCTCATTAGTCCAGTAAGTATTCATGAAATAACCAGGAACTTCCTACAAAATCAAGAATCAGTTACAAGTTCGATAAGGTGTAAACCCTTAGGATTTCAAGTTTGTGGTAGAGTTATGTTGAAAGTTCTACCTAGGAAAGGCATGATACCATTCAGAAAACTTGGAAAGTTAAACCCGAGATATACACTGGACCATGTAATATTTCAAACAGAGTAGGCCTAGTGGTCGTCAGACTTGAGCCTTGTTAGAGAACAATAGCAACAGGATTACACAACCACGTATTATCAGCTTTTCAGAATTGTCACCCATAATCCCATTTGGAAAGGAATTCAACCCATAGTCAAACATAAACCTTGCAGGAGAACAAGTAGAAATCATGGACCGTGTGGTCAAACAGTAGAAGCAGAGTCGAATTCCTATCGTTAGAGTTCGCTGGAATTCTAGAATATCATCACCTTTTCACCAATATGTTTTCAGAGACCAACATAAACTGAACTTCGGGACGAAGTTCCTTTTAGAGGGGAAGACTGTCACAACTCACCATTTCACGTCATTTACCATTTCAGGTCATTTTCCCAAACTTCGACTTTTTACTATTCATAAATCACTATTCATCAAAACACTATTCATCGTTTTACTATTCATCGTTTTCGATGTCAGTTTGATATTCTGAGAAACTTTTGGGAAATTTACTATTCACCGAACACTATTCATTTCCGGAAAAGTTTTCACTATTCACTTGCATTACTCATTTCATCGTAAATTTAGTTTACGGGTATTCAAATTCGCGTAACCGGATTGGTTTAGGTGCGAATTCATTTCATTAGTGTTAAGTACACTGCATACGGACTGGAGATAGTCTGCATATCATCGTAACAGCATTTTCATGTTATACCACTCTCAGGATTTTCAAATTATTACATTCAGTACATTTAACGTTTTTACGTATAAGTATTTATAGTAAACGTTAACACCCGGTTTATACACGACGAATATATCTAAATATTCCCACAATGGTCCCGACATATTTTTATATCCATTTTAATATCATAAAAGTATTAACATTCAGTTACCCAGTATTTTGGAAATTTATTTTATTTATAACGTACGCGTATGAATATAACGACGGTTTTTGTGAAAACTAAACAATAATCACCCGATCACTCAGTAAATGTACCCAACATATTTTTAATATGTTTTTAACATTTTTATAACTTTATTTCATCCCGGTAAACTCCGTGAACGTTTATTTCTAATAAAACCGGTACCCGATCGTAACTAAAAACACAAACTAGTGCCAATTCATGCTAGGCTTTCTAATTAAATCACAAGTACCCTAACCCCCCCCCCCCCCCTCCTACCTTTGAAAACCAGCCCATGAAACACCTTTTTAACCCATGGCATTAACTTACCCTTATTTAACTAATAAACCTCTAAATTCTACACTTAACCAAAAATTACAAATCATAACATACACTTTTTCAAGATCCAAAAATTCTTCTCATCTCCTTCCTCCCATCAAAACCACGACCCATAATTAATACATTGATCAAGTGATCATTTTTCATGAAGTAAAACACAAAACTTGTTCATTTTACAAGCCTAATCAAGAATCAAGCAACAAAAACACAAGAACATCAAGCATAATCATCCAATAATCATCTCATTTTGTCAAGTAAGTTTTCATCTTTATTTTTTCATGGATCATCCTATTTTTACATGTATTACATAAGTATCATGCTAAAACCCATGTATAATGAGCTATACCACACTTTATTTTGGCTAAAAAGAAACATACAAACCCTAACTTCTTTGTTATGAATCCCCTAGCTCTAATAACTTGGTTAGGAGTCCATGGCACCCTAAGAAGGTGTATGGTAAGATTAGATTAGTCATGTGGTGATTACAAGAGGTTTGGTGATGGTAGAAATTGGTTTTTAACCTTGGAAACTTGATTTGGAACCTATTTTAGACATGCTGTTCCGTTTTGTAAAAATCTGGAAAATCAGTAAACACCAAGGAAACTTTGGCAAAATTTTTAGAAAATACTTTCAAAAACGAATCCGTAGGCGAAAGAACGGATTAAAAAGAGTCTATAACGAAGGAGTTATGATTTTTGCAAGATTGTAGACGAAAAGTATTTTTCTGAAAATGTATGCTGTTGGACGTTTTTCATTGGACAAAAAGAGACTTTAGACGTAACCCGGAGGAGCCGAGCTTTCCAAAATATATTACTACATACTAAGACGTAACCGTGGATATAAAGAACAAGTAAAACGGACAAGTAACGACAAAGATATACTCGTTTGAATATCGGCTAAAACCATTTTACAATTGACAGCTTTTATTAAATTTGGCGCAAAAACTACGAAGTACATTTTTGAGCTAGAAGTAATATCAAATACCGAGCTTTATAACTAACGTAGTATTAGTTATTATGAGTATGTTTTCATCATTTCAAGGATTACAACCCGAGTATTTCAACGCTAACATGGAAACTTACGTTATATATATATAAGTATATATATATTATAACTAGCCATTTATATTTTCTAATAGCAATATTTTTCCAAAGTCTTGGATTATATATTTTGATAACACAAGTGTTTTCCAAAAGAGTAGAGTGGTATAGAAACATGTGCATGGACATTCATAACATCATTTCATGATCTAAAGTAGATCGTTCATCATTCATATTAGGTTGCGGCTAGTGTACGCGCCTTGTTTTTCAGCTCATTACATGTTCATGGTACCATCATATTGGGTTGCGGCAGCTAATTGTTCATTGGTGTTCATTTCATTTCATCACAGTTTCATCAGTTCAGGTGAGTCATAGCCCCACTTTTACTGGTTTAATTACTTTACAAACTCTTTGGGGGAGATACATGCTTAAATACTCGTGTTATACTTTTATACGATTTCAAATCCCATGGGGGAGAATACATTGCAACAACTATTTTTGTACATGCCCAAGTATTACAAATTCCATACATTGCTTAAGTTGCCTTACTACCACTTCATAACAAGTCCCCTTTTCAATATCATGGACCGTTAATTTCAAGTACTAAGCGAGAGTGAGTGAATAGATCTATTGAGGGTGACGCCTCCATTCGTGTTTGGGTTGCTCCAACGGGACGAATGCATTTCATGTCTTATCAAGTGAGTGCCTGGTAGACACTCTGTTGGGGCATTACAAAGTCTAGCTTCGGGGTCATGAGCTTAAGGGACAATGTAGCATTTTTGACATTTATGTCGGTTCACTTTATACTTGTGGCTATTGTACATACAAAAATTACTTATGGAATTACGATACTTTTCCACCACTATTACTACAGAATTACGATGTCTTTGCAACAATCTTATGACTGATTTATTACAAACATATTACATTTGGCAGTGGGTTGTAAACACACAGGTTACAAGTCTCTTATGGCGGGACTTGGAACTGAGTGGATTTACGATGCCTTTGCTGGGAAATCTTTATTTCAATGCATTACATTCTTTTTCACAAGACTCTATGAACTCACCAACCTCGTGTTGACACTTTAGCATGTATTTTCAGGTATTAAGCTATGGCACGCTACAGGAGGTTTTGGCAGGGCATGGCATGGTCATAGAAGACTCTGATTTAATCATTTGGGGACCGTTTTTAACTATTTTAATGGCCTACTTCTGCATTACTTTTAACAATGTAAATTCAACATTTTGATTTAACTATTTTATTCAAAATGATTCAAGTGCAAACCATTTTTGAACTTGTGTCGAGATACCAATTGAGTTACACCCCAGCTACATGTATGCTTCCGCTGGACCCGATTTTGGGGGTGTGACAGCATGCCTTTAAATGACGTTTTAGATTACCAGTACCACTATAACTTTCTGCCGAATAAATCTTATTGCATTTTTTACACTTACAAACTAGAGGCTCGTCGGGCTTTTCGGGATCTTGGTCAATCAACTCAAAATAACCCCAAACCGGGGAGATAAGTTTTCTTTTCCGTTTTTTTAGGCTCGACGTACTTGCAACACCTTCTGATTGAGTTGGCTTTCCTATCTCTTCAATTGAATCATCACTTTCGTCATCATCGATATTCATCGGATGTGCATCACCATTATCCATTATCTAGCTACATAAAAGACAAGAAACACAACATAATGAATTTAGTACCTTTCATAGTTCTATGCACAAAAGAATTGAAAAAAGATCCAAAAATAATTCACAATTATACAGATACTTGCATCGTTGCATGCATATGTATAACTAATTAGATAATATATAAAAGTGTGATTAAATAAAACATTATCCATACCTAAACTAGTGAAATTGTGAGTTAGAGTTCGATGAAAATTATAGTGATCAACTAATGGGTGAAGGTAGTTTAAAGAAAAAAGAAATTATTAGGGTAAGAGCTTGAGAAATGGAAGTAGATACTAGATGTCTAGATATATAATTATATATGATGAAATGATGAATGATATGACGGTCCATAGAAGAGAAAAGATCTCTTTTCGATTCTCAAGATTTGCCTTCTCAAGATTTGACTTTTCAGTTTTCAAGTACATCATTTCAACTTTCAAAGCAAGTGTTTTTTATTTTTCTTGTAATGAATGGTCCATATTGAACTAGAGTAGCTACTAATGAATGTGTAGTTACTCTTTTTTATATTTTCTAAAAAGTTAAACGGGTTATCGGGTCGACCCGATTTTATTATACTTGACCCGAACCTGACCCGTTTAATAAACGGGTCAATCAGGTCGACCCAAAAATGACCCGAAACTTATTTTGCCTCGACCCTAACCTGCTAATTTTCTTGTCGGTCTCAGGTCGGGTTTCGTGTCGTGTCGTAAATTGCCACCCCTAGATGATACTGACATACATGAGATGTTAAACTAATGAGTCGTTATGATATTGACATACATTAGATGTTAAACGGATGAGTCGAGATGATATTGACATTCATGAGATGTCAAAAGGACAAGTCGATATGATATTGAGATACATGAGATGTTAAATGGATGAGTTGATATGATGTTGACATACATTAGATGTTAAACAGATAAGTTGAGATGACATAGACATACATGAGATGTTAAACGGATGAGTAGAGACGATATTGAAATGCATTAGATGTTAAACGGATAAGTCAAGATGATATTGAGATACATGAGATGTTAAATAGATGAGTCGAAATGCGATTGAGATACAAGAGATTTTAAATGGATAAGTCAATATGATATTGACATACTTGAGATGTTAAAAGGATAAGTCGAGATGATATTGACATAAATGAGATGTTAAATGGATGCGACGAGATGATATTGACATACATGAGATGTTAAATGGTTGAGTCGAGATGATACTGACATACATGAAATATGAAACGGACGCATCGATATGATGTTGACATACATGAGATGTTAAACGGATGAGTCGAGATGATGTTGACATACATGAGATGTTAAACGGATGGGTCGAGATGATACTGACATACATGAGATGTTAAACTAATGAGTCGATATGATATTGACATACATTAGATGTTAAACGGATGAGTCGAGATGATATTGACATTCATGAGATGTCAAACGGATGAGTCGATATGATATTGAGATACATGAGATGTTAAATGGATGAGTTGAATTGATGTTGACATACATTAGATTTTAAACGGATAAGTTGAGATGATATAGACATACATGAGATGTTAAACGGATGAGTAGAGACGATATTGAAATACATTAGATATTAAACGGACAAGTCAAGATGATATTAACATACATGAGATGTTAAATAGATGAGTCGAAATGAGATTGAGATACTCGAGATTTTAAACGGATGAGTCGATATGATATTGACATACATGAGATGTTAAAAGGATAAGTCAAGATGATATTGACATACTTCAGATGTTAAACGGACGAGTCTGATGATATTGACATACATGAGATGTAAAACGGATGCGTCAAGATGATATTGACATTAATGAAATATTAAACGGATACGTCGATATGATATTGACATACATGAGATGTTCAACGGATGAGTCGAGACGATATTGAAATACATTAGATGTTAAACGGATAAGTCAAGATGAGATTGACATACATGACATGTTAAATGGATGATTCGAAATGAGGTTGACATACATGAGTTTTTAAATAGATGAGTCGAGATGATATTGACATACATAAGATTTTAAAAGGATAAGTCGAGATGACATGACATACTTCAGATGTTCAACGGACGAGTCCGATGATATTGACATACATGAGATGTTAAACGGATGAGTCAAGATGATATTGACATACATGAGATGTTCAACGGATGAGTCGAGTTGATATTGACATACATGAGATGTTAAAGGATGCATCGAGATGATATTGACATAAAAGAGATGTTAAACGGATACGTCGATATGATATTGACATACATGAGATGTACATCGGATGAGTCGAGATGATATTGACATACATGAGATGTTAAATGAATGAGTCGAGATGTTATTGACATGCATGTGATTTTAAACGGATGCGTTGAGATGATATTGACATACATGAGATGTTAAACAGATACGTCGAGTTGATAGTGACATACATGAGATGTTAAACAGATGACTAGAGATGATATTGACATAAATGAGATGTTAAATTGATGCGACGAGATGATATTGACATACATGAGATGTTAAATTGTTGAGTCGAGATGATACTGACATACATGAAATGTGAAACGGACGCATCGATATGATATTGACATACATGAGATGTTAAACGGATGAGTCGAGATGATATTGACATAGATGAGATGTTAAACGGATGGGTCGAGTTGATACTGACATACATGAGATGTTAAACTAATGAGTCGATATGATATTGACAGAAATTAGATGTTAAACGGATGAGTCAAGATGATATTGACATTCATGAGATGTCAAACGGATGAGTCGATATGATATTGACATACATGAGATGTTAACTGGATGAGTTGATATGATGTTGACATACATTAGATGTTAAACGGATAAGTTGAGATGATTTAGACATACATGAGATGTTAAACGGATGAGTAGAGACGATATTGAAATACATTAGATGTTAAACGGATAAGTCAAGATGATATTGACATACATGAGATGTTAAATAGATGAGTCAAAATGAGATTGAGATACATGAGATTTTAAACGGATAAGTCGATATGATATTGACATACATGAGATGTTAAAAGGATAAGTTGAGATGATATTGACATACTTCAGATGTTAAACGGACGAGTCTGATGATATTGACATACATGAGATGTTAAACGGATGAGTCAAGATGATATTTATATACAGAGATGTTCAACGAATGAATCGAGATGATATTGACATACATGAGATGTAAAACGGATGCGTCGAGATGATATTGACATTAATGAGATGTTAAACGGATACGTCAATATGATATTGACATACATGAGATTTTCAACAGATGAGTCGAGATGATATTGACAAACATGAGATGTTAAACGAATGAGTCGAGATGATATTGACATGCATGAGATGTTAAACGGATGCATTGAGATGATATAGACATAAATGAGATGTTAAACGGATACGTCGATATGGTATTGACATACATGAGATGTTCATCGGATGAGTCGAGATGATATTGACATACATGAGATGTTAAAGGATGCGTCGAGATGATATTGACATGAATGAGATGTTAAACGAATACGTTGATATGATATTAACATACATGAGATGTTCATCGGATGAGTCGAGATGATATTGACATACATGAGATGTTAAAGGAATGAGTCGAGATGATATTCACATGCATGTGATGTTAAACAGATGCGTTGAGATGATATTGACATACATGAGATGTTAAACAGATATGTCGAGTTGATAGTAACATACATGAGATGTTAAACAGATGAGTCAAGATGATATTGACATACATGAGATGTTAAATGGTTGAGTCGAGATGATACTAACATACATGAAATGTGAAACGGACGCATCGATATGATATTGACATACATGAGATGTTAAACGGATGAGTCGAGATGATATTGACATACATGAGATGTTAAACGGATGGGTCGAGATGATACTGACATACATGAGATGTTAAACTAATGAGTCATTATGATATTGACATACATTAGATGTTAAACGGATGAGTCGAGATGATATTGACATTCATGAGATGTCAAACGGATGAGTCGATATGATATTGAGATACATGAGATGTTAAATAGATGAGTTGATATGATGTTGACATACATCAGATGTTAAACGGATAAGTTGAGATGACATAGACATACATGAGATGTTAAACGGATGAGTAGAGACGATATTGAAATACATTAGATGTTAAACGGATAAGTCAAGATGATATTGACATACATGAGATGTTAAATAGATGAGTCGAAATGCGAGTGAGATACATGAGATTTTAAATGGATAAGTCGATATGATATTGACATACTTAGATGTTAAAAGGATAAGTCGAGATGATATTGACATAAATGAGATGTTAAATAGATGCGACGAGAAGATATTGACATACATGAGATGTTAAATGGTTGAGTCGAGATGATACTGACATACATGAAATGTGAAACGGACGCATCGATATGATATTGACATACATGAGATGTTAAACGGATGAGTCGAGATGATGTTGACATACATGAGATGTTAAACGGATGGGTCGAGATGATACTGGCATACATGAGAAGTTAAACTAATGAGTCGATATGATATTGACATACATTGGATGTTAAACGGATGAGTCGAGATGATATTGACATTCATGAGATGTCAAACGGATGAGTCGATATGATATTGAGATACATGAGATGTTAAATGGATGAGTTGATATGATGTTGACATACATTAGATTTTAAACGGATAAGTTGAGATGATATAGACATACATGAGATGTTAAACGGATGAGTAGAGACGATATTGAAATACATTAGATATTAAAAGGATAAGTCAAGATGATATTAACATACATGAGATGTTAAATAGATGAGTCGAAATGAGATTTAGATACTCGAGATTTTAAACGGATGAGTCGATATGATATTGACATGCATGAGATGTTAAAAGGATAAGTCAAGATGATATTGACATACTTCAGATGTTAAACGGACGAGTCTGATGATATTGACATACATGAGATGTTATACGGATGAGTCAAGATGATATTGCTATACAGAGATGTTCAACGAATGAATCAAGATGATATTGACATACATGAGATGTAAAATGGATGCGTCGAGATGATATTGACATTAATGAGATGTTAAACGGATACGTCGATATGATATTGACATACATGAGATGTTCAACGGATGAGTCGAGACGATATTGAAATACATTAGAAGTTAAACGGATAAGTCAAGATGATATTGACATACATGAGATGTTAAATGGATGATTCGAAATGAGGTTGACATACATGAGTTTTTAAACAGATGAGTCGAGATGATATTGACATACATGAGATTTTAAAAGGATAGGTCAAGATGATATGACATACTTCAGATGTTCAACGGACGAGTCCGATGATATTGACATACATGAGATGTTAAACGGATGAGTCAAGATGATATTGACATACATGAGATGTTCAACGGATGAGTCGAGTTGATATTGAGATACATGAGATGTTAAAGGATGCGTCGAGATGATATTGACATAAAAGAGATGTTAAACGGATACGTCGATATGGTATTGACATACATGAGATGTACATCGGATGAGTTGAGATGATATTAATATACATGAGATGTTAAAGGAATGAGTCGAGATGTTATTGACATGCATGTGATGTTAAACGGATGCGTTGAGATGATATTGACATACATGAGACGTTAAACAGATACGTCGAGTTGATAGTGACATACATGAGATGTTAAACAGATGACTAGAGATGATATTGACATAAATGAGATGTTAAATTGATGCGACGAGATGATATTGACATACATGAGATGTTAAATGGTTGAGTCGAGATGATACTGACATACATGAAATGTGAAACGGACGCATCGATATGATATTGACATACATGAGATGTTAAACGGATGAGTCGAGAAGATATTGACGTACATGAGATGTTAAACGGATGGGTCGAGATGATACTGACATACATGAGAAGTTAAACTAATGAGTCGATATGATATTGACATACATTGGATGTTAAACGGATGAGTCGAGATGATATTGACATTCATGAGATGTCAAACGGATGAGTCGATATGATATTGAGATACATGAGGTGTTAAATGGATGAGTTGATATGATGTTGACATACATTAGATTTTAAACGGATAAGTTGAGATGATATAGACATACATGAGATGTTAAACGGATGAGTCAAGATGATATTGACATACATGAGATGTTCAACGGATGAGTCGAGTTGATATTGACATACATGAGATGTTAAAGGATGCATCGAGATGATACTGACATAAAAGAGATGTTAAACGGATACGTCGATATGATATTGACATACATGAGATGTACATCGGATGAGTCGAGATAATATTGACATACATGGGATGTTAAATGAATGAGTCGAGATGTTATTGACAAGCATGTGATGTTAAACGGATGCGTTGAGATGATATTGACATACATGAGACGTTAAACAGATACGTCGAGTTGATAGTGACATACATGAGATGTTAAACAGATGACTAGAGATGATATTGACATAAATGAGATGTTAAATTGATGCGACGAGATGATATTGACATACATGAGATGTTAAATGGTTGAGTCGAGATGATACTGACATACATTAAATGTGAAACGGACGCATCGATATGATATTGACATACATGAGATGTTAAACGGATGAGTCGAGATGATATTGACATACATGAGATGTTAAACGGATGGGTCGAGATGATACTGACATACATGAGAAGTTAAACTAATGAGTCGATATGATATTGACATACATTGGATGTTAAACGGATGAGTCGAGATGATATTGACATTCATGAGATGTCAAACGGATGAGTCGATATGATATTGAGATACATGAGATGTTAAATGGATGAGTTGATATGATGTTGACATACATTAGATTTTAAACGGATAAGTTGAGATGATATAGACATATATGAGATGTTAAACGGATGAGTCAAGATGATATTGACATACATGAGATGTTCAACGGATGAGTCGAGTTGATATTGACATACATGAGATGTTAAAGGATGCATCGAGATGATACTGACATAAAAGAGATGTTAAACGGATACGTCGATATGATATTGACATACATGAGATGTACATCGGATGAGTCGAGATGATATTGACATACATGGGATGTTAAATCAATGAGTCGAGATGTTATTGACATGCATGTGATGTTAAACGGATGCGTTGAGATGATATTGACATACATGAGACGTTAAACTGATACGTCGAGTTGATAGTGACATACATGAGATGTTAAACAGATGACTAGAGAAGATATTGACATAAATGAGATGTTAAATTGATGCGACGAGATGATATTGACATACATGAGATGTTAAATGGTTGAGTCGAGATGATACTGACATACATGAAATGTGAAACGGACGCATCGATATGATATTGACATACATGAGATGTTAAACGGATGAGTCGAGATGATATTGACATACATGAGATGTTAAACGGATGGGTTAAGATGATACTGACATACATGAGAAGTTAAACTAATGAGTCGATATGATATTGACATACATTGGATGTTAAACGGATGAGTCAAGATGATATTGACATTCATGAGATGTCAAACGGATGAGTCGATATGATATTGAGATACATGAGATGTTAAATGGATGAGTTGATATGATGTTGACATACATTAGATTTTATACGGATAAGTTGAGATGATATAGACATACATGAGATGTTAAACGGATGAGTCAAGATGATATTGACATACATGAGATGTTCAACGGATGAGTCGAGTTGATATTGACATACATGAGATGTTAAAGGATGCATCGAGATGATACTGACATAAAAGAGATGTTAAACGGATACGTCGATATGATATTGACATACATGAGATGTACATCGGATGAGTCGAGATGATATTGACATATATGGGATGTTAAATGAATGAGTCGAGATGTTATTGACATGCATGTGATGTTAAACGGATACGTTGAGATGATATTGACATACATGAGACGTTAAACAGATACGTCGAGTTGATAGTGACATACATGAGATGTTATACAGATGACTAGAGATGATATTGACATACATGAGATGTTAAATGGTTGAGTCGAGATGATACTGACATACATGAAATGTGAAACGGACGCATCGATATGATATTGACATACATGAGATGTTAAACGGATGAGTCGAGATGATATTGACATAGATGAGATGTTAAACGGATGGGTCGAGTTGATACTGACATACATGAGATGTTAAACTAATGAGTCGATATGATATTGACAGAAATTAGATGTTAAACGGATGAGTCAAGATGATATTGACATTCATGAGATGTCAAACGGATGAGTCGATATGATATTGACATACATGAGACGTTAACTGGATGAGTTGATATGATGTTGACATACATTAGATGTTAAACGGATAAGTTGAGATGATATAGACATACATGAGATGTTAAACGGATGAGTAGAGACGATATTGAAATACATTAGATGTTAAATGGATAAGTCAAGACGATATTGACATACGTGAGATGTTAAATAGATGAGTCAAAATGAGATTGAGATACATGAGATTTTAAACGGATAAGTCGATATGATATTTACATACATGAGATGTTAAAAGGATAAGTTGAGATGATATTGACATACTTCAGATGTTAAACGGACGAGTCTGATGATATTGACATACATGAGATGTTAAACGGATGAGTCAAGATGATATTTATATACAGAGATGTTCAACGAATGAATCGAGATGATATTGACATACATGAGATGTAAAACGGATGCGTCGAGATGATATTTACATTAATGATATGTTAAACGGATACGTCGATATGATATTGACATACATGAGATTTTCAACAGATGAGTCGAGATGATATTGACAAACATGAGATGTTAAACTGTAACACCCCCAAAATTCTGGTATAGCGGAAGCATTCGGGTCATGGGGTGCTACGTAAATCGGTAATCACAACACAAGATAATAAAGAACGGATTTTCAAAACCCGTTTAAAACATACATTAACTTAAAAGTTGTAAGTTGACATCATAGTCAAATTTGGAGTACAAGGCCCCTAAAGTTTTTAGTTGTCCCAAATACAAAAGTAGTTAAGTGTGGGAAATTTATTCCACTCCAAATGTGCCTATGACCTTGCCAAGCCAAGCCTTCAAAATTATCACTTATAGATAAGTCAAGCACCTGAGAAAAACATGCTAAAAGTCAGCAAAAAGCTGGTGAGTCTATAGGTTTAAAGCAGTAAAATCATAAGTTTGGACCATGAGTTTAGCATATGAGCATTACAACACATATAATGTCATATAAAAACAGTCTATTACGCTAGCACTAAGTTCATGCAACCGAAGCTATAACAGTGTGCATGCTCAAAGAGCATGTAATCATATATAGGTGCCCGGCAAGTGTTTATCCCAGACACTTGAGTTTCGACATGGTATACGTTCGTTTGCCTATCCGGTCAAACCGAACGGGGGCGTTACTCCCAATAGATCTATTTATAACATTCGCGCTTCCCAGCAGGAATTGACGGTTCATGAGTTGGGCATAATGGGACATAACAGGGCTTAGGCTAATCCACGTAATAGCATAAACAATAGTTTTGGTCCATAAAAGAGTTTTGCATGTTTCTCACCCCAGTTTGTAAAACAAGTATAGAAAGAGTGGGGCTATAAACTCACCTTAGCAATCAACGTACGCTAGTATAATGAAACGAGTTTCTACGCGTGAAAACTCAACCACAACCTAAAAATATATAAATCGTCTTAGGATTTGTAATAAATATCGTATGTATTTTGTGAAATCCATTTATCACCCATATATGTTCGTAAAGTAATTTAGTAATAAAATAGGTACATTCGTCAATGAAATAACCATAACGTTCAAATATTTGCTAAGGTTCATGTCCGTGTGTTTTTCTTGACGTTAAACAATATATATACAAAAGCTGTGAATAGTAAATATATATTTTCCCGGTCTCGTGCTTTATCGATAGTTTTCATGTTAGAAACGTTTTATAATTCTCCCAACGCTCCCAAGTAATATACACAAGTTACTAGTGGTTCCGAGTATACCGTTTCGGCTTAAAAGGTGCAAAAATAGTCAAAAGTCTCCTTTTTATTTTTCCATCAGCTTTTTACAAAGCTGTTAAAGAATATAGTTTTCGTCTAATTCTTCGGAAAATCATAACTTGCTCATTTTAGGTCCGTTTTCTAAGTTTTATATATCCCCGCGAAGGTATTCAAGTATACTCTAGGATTTTTAAGTTCTCGGCTAGTCTAAACATCATTTAACCTCAGTTTTCATAGCTAGAAAATCGGGACAGTTTCTATATTTTCAGAAACTATAGTTTTCGTCGTTAAATCTTGAAAATAGTATATCTTTTTCGTTATAAGTCCGTTTTAACCCGTTCAAGCGGCTATGTTTTCATTATTAAGTCTATATCCTATATTTTGAACCAAATCTTATGTTTTGAAAACCCATTTTTCTGTAGCAACAGTTTCGGGACAGCATAATATATAAGTTACCAAATCTCATTTTTTTTATTACTTGAAGTCTTTAGATCTAGGTAATCAACTCCCAAAAATCATCCTAGCACTTACCCAAAACTCTTCCCACAATATCAATAGTTTCAAGGCTATGTTAACAACTTAATATATATGTCAAGTCAAAAAAATAATTAAACTTGGAGTAGGAAAACATATAGATCATATAAATCATAACTTGTACAATAAAATTTATCATGTGTTTGGACATGAACCTAGCCATTTTTAGTAAGTAATATTTAGGTTAAATATGTTTAAAATCACTAGGATCATACAAACATATATGTAATAAGGGTGATAAATGTTATATATATGAGTTTAAAATCAACATAATCACGATCTAAGTAAAAATCATCATCAAGATGAGTAAGTAAAATCATAAAGAAAGATTTTTAGACTTACTAGTAGTGTATGTAAGTAGGAAAATGTGATCACAAAGGGTAACCCGAAACTCCAAAAACAAATTTTTCTACCCGAATATATCTTGAAAGTCACTAGATCTTGTCAAGATTTTCCCCTTCCCCTTTGGTTCTTGCCCAAGTCGATTGGTATGTAAAAGTAGGAGGTGATGATATTTTTTTTTTTTTTGTTGCAAATATCATGTTACCTATTGCAAGTATATATATACTACCTTGGGTCAAAGTGGTGAAAAAGTCTTATGATTTGGTCCTTGTGGTTGGCCGAAATTTAGGGGAAAGGAGGGGGGCAAGGCATGGTCCTAGCCATCCTTATTAATTAGATGTCTCATGTTGTGTTTGAAAAAAAAATTAGTACAAGTAGTAATAAAATACATGTAGTAAGTAATTGTGGAGCAAAAAGGGGCTCATTGTCTCCCCTAGGAGATATTTGTATAACTTTGTATAAAATGTGTATTTTGGATGTATTGGGTAGTAAAAAAATATGTACTGGGTATTAGTTTAGTAGTTAACGAATGTTACGCGTATTTAAACGTTTAAATAAAGAATTTGCAATAAATGTAAGGAAATATTTTTGGCACTTGAGAAATCATTTAGGAAGTAATAAAATGTAAGAAAAATATTTATTAGGAGCATTGGGTACCTCGTGTGATCATTTGTATAGGTAAAATGTTTATTAAATTAATATACTTAACAAATTAAATATTTTAGTTGTTAGTAATATCATAAGATATATAAGTTGTCTTTATGATCAAAATAACTAGTCTGAGATGTTTCAATGTGCGGGATGACTTCCCAAAACTTTGCCAAGTGAGCTAAAGCATGCTCAATAACTAAGTGTGTAATAATAAATAAGGATTTATTATTAAAATAAGGTGTGGAAAATTACCGATTGTCACAGTCTCCCAGCCTCATTTGAATGTCGTCCCGACATTCAATTCGAGTTATTAGATGAAGATGCGAAAAGATGAGGGTATTTAGTTTTGATTTCATCTTCACGTTCCCACGTGAATTCGGGTCCTCTTCTTGAGTTCCATCGAACCTTGACAATCGGAATACGACTATGCTTCAACCGTTTGACTTCCCGATCCATGATTTCGATGGGCTCTTCAATAAAGTGTAGTCGTTCATCAAGGTGGATTTCCTCCAAAGGTATGATGACTTCTTCATCGGAAAGGCATTTCTTCAAGTTGCACACATGAAAGACGTTGTGTACAGCGCTGAGTTCTGCAGGTAACTCGAGTCGGTAAGCTACCGGCCCAATCCTGGCAAGGATTTTGAATGGTCCAATGTATCGGGGATTTAGTTTTCCACGCTTACCGAAACGTATAACGCCCTTCCATGGTGATACCTTTAGCATGACTCGATCTCCTACTTGGAATTCAAGAGGTTTTCGTCTTTTGTCCGCATAGCTCTTTTGACGATCGCGAGCCGCTTGCATTCGGCTTTTGATCTTCACAATTTTCTCTGTCGTCTCATGTATCAGTTCAGGACCAGTAAGTTGGCTATCTCCGACTTCAGCCCAACATACCGGTGATCGGCACTTTCGGCCATAGAGTGCCTCATAGGGTGCAGCTTTGATGCTGGTGTGATAGCTGTTATTGTAAGAGAATTCGGCTAGGGGTAAGTGTCTATCCCAGCCGTTGCCAAAATCAATCACACATGCACGGAGCATGTCCTCTAGAGTCTGAATAGTCCTCTCACTTTGACCATCTGTTTGTGGGTGATATGCGGTACTCATATTGAGATCTGTTCCCAATGCATCCTGGAGTGACCTCCAAAAGTTAGAGGTGAATCGACTGTCACGATCAGAAATGATGGAAATTGGGACACCATGACGTGCAACAATTTCTTTAATATACAATCTTGCAAGTTTGTCCATGCTGTCGTTCTCTTTAATTGGAAGGAAGTGCGCGGACTTAGTGAGACGATCAACGATTACCCAAATCGTGTCGTAACCGCTTGAGGTCCTTGGCAGTTTGGTGATAAAGTCCATTGTTATGCGTTCCCACTTCCACTCGGGAATCTCTGGTTGCACAAGCAAACCTGATGGCCGCTGATGTTCAGCTTTGACTTTGGAACAAGTCAAACAGTGATTGACATAATTAGCAATGTCGGCCTTCATGTTTGGCCACCAGTATAGTTTCTTTAGGTCAAGGTACATTTTATCGGCTCCCGGGTGAATAGAGTATTTAGACTTGTGAGATTCATGCATGATGAGGTCACGTATCCCTCCGTAGAGTGGAACCCAACTCCTGTCCTTGAAACACAACACTCCATCAGATCTCTTCACAAAACCATTTTCATTTTCAGGCATACCATAGATTTTCTCATTGGGTCTGTTCTCTTCCTTGAGTGCCTCGGTCTGAGCCTCAAGGATTTTTGATGGAAGGGGTGAAATGATTGTCATACCCAACGATCGTACTCTCAGAGGTTTTGGTCGTTCTTTTCGACTAAGTGCATCTGCTACTACGTTTGCTTTACCCGGATGGTATCGAATCTCACAATCATAATCGCTGAGCAATTCTAACCAACGGCGTTGTCTCATGTTAAGATCCTTTTGGTCAAGGATATGTTGCAAACTCTTGTGGTCGGTGTAAACTACACATTTGGTGCCATAGAGGTAGTGTCTCCAAATTCTAAGTGCAAACACTACTGACCCCAATTCTAAGTCATGTGTAGTATAATTCTTCTCGTGCTTTTTCAGTTGTCGAGAGGCATATGCTATCACCTTCTCTCGTTGCATTAAGACGGCTCCTAAACCTTTGTGTGAAGCGTCACAGTAAACTACAAAATCTTCACTGCCATCGGGTAAAGCCAAAATGGGTGCACTACACAACTTATCTTTAAGGAGTTGGAAAGCTTCCTCTGCCTTATCTCCCCATTCAAACTTTATATCCTTCTGAGTTAGTTTGGTTAAAGGCTTAGCTATTTTTGAGAACCCTTCAATAAACCTTCTGTAATAGCCAGCAAGTCCTAAGAATTGGCGTATTTCGGTAGGTGTTGTAGGTGTCGCCCAATCCTTTATTGACTCGACCTTTGCAGGGTCCACATGAATGCCTTGGCTATCGATCACATGCCCCAAAAATTGTACCGTCGGTATCCAGAATTCACACTTAGAAAACTTAGCATACAATTTCTCCTCCTTTAACAGTTCCAGAATTTTTCTGAGGTGCTCCTCATGCTCCTTCTCGTTCTTAGAGTAAATGAGAATGTCATCGATAAAGACGATCACAAATTTGTCTAAGTATGGCTTGCACACCCGGTTCATAAGGTCCATGAATACAGCTGGTGCATTGGTTAAACCAAAAGGCATAAATTGGAACTCGTAGTGCCCGTAACGGGTTCTAAATGCCGTTTTTGGAATATCTTGTTCTCGAACTCTCAGTTGGTGATATCCGGATCTCAGATCAATTTTTGAGTAAACGCTTGAACCTTGCAGTTGATCAAAGAGATCGTCGATTCTCGGGAGTGGGTAGCGGTTCTTGATGGTTAGTTTGTTTAGCTCCCGATAATCAATGCACATCCTAAATGTTCCATCCTTCTTCTTAACGAACAAGACAGGGGCTCCCCAAGGTGAAGAACTCGGTCTTATGAATCCCTTCTCTGAAAGTTCCGACAATTGGTTTGATAGCTCTTGGAGCTCTGTCGGAGCTAATCGATAAGGTGCTCGTGCCACAGGCGCGGCACCAGGCACTAAATCGATTTGAAATTCAACTTGTCGGGTCGGCGGGAGTCCAGGTAATTCTTCGGGAAAGACCTCCGGGAAGTCTCTCACGATTGGTACATCTTCCAAACGTTTTCCTTCTGACCCCGTTTCTTCCTTCATGTTTACTTGTGCTAGGAAAAGATGGCATCCCTTCTCGATGTACTTCTGAACCTTCGTACAAGAGATTATGTTTAACCGGGATGCACTTCTCCTATCTCTTCGGTCGCCCTCAACAATCAGGACTTCGTCTCCGTAAGGCAGTCGAACGATTTTCTCGTCACAAATAATGGCGGCACGGTATTTCGACAACCAGTCCATGCCAATAATGACATCGAAACTACCCAATTCTACTGGCATAAGGTCGATGTTGAAAGGATGGTTTAGTAGGTTTAAGGTGCAACCTCTTATGATTGTATCTACCCTTTCTACGTTCCCATTAGCTAGTTCCACATCGTATACATTGCCTAAGGTAGTCGGGGCTATATTTAGTAGTGGGCTAAATGCAGTTGAAACAAAACTTCTATCTGCCCCAGTATCAAACAATATGGATGCATAGCGGTTATTTAGAAGAAACGTACCCGTCACGACGTTTGGGTCCTCCTGGGCTTCCACCCTGCCCACAGCATAGACCCTTCCTCGGGCGCCTTCTTCTTTCACTGGGTAGACCTGATTCCCACCAACCTTCTGATTTCCCTTGTACCCATTGTTGGCTTGATTACCCCCAGTACCCTGGTTTTTCTGTTCACGGCACTCACTCTTGTAGTGCCCTTTCTTTCCACATCCAAAACAAGTCACATTAGCTTTCGGGTTCTGTCCGGGTGCTGTCTGTGCAGTAGCAAGGTTCCTCGACCTACAGTCTCTGGTCATATGCCCCACCTTCTGACAGTTTTTGCACTTCACTGTGCACGGTCCGCTGTGATGAAGCTTGCAACGGTTGCACAGTGGATGTTTTCCAGCATAGGTTTTCTTCTCGGTGGTTCCTGCTGCATATACCTTGGCGCCTTTCTGTTTCTTGTTAGAGAAAGTGGTGTTTGAGTTGTTGTTGTTGACAGAAAAGTCATCCCATTTCCTCTTGCCATCAGTCACCTCCATTAGGGTATCCTCAACAATTTGATCCATCAACTGGTTGGCCAGTTCCATTGCCTCATGGAGATTAGCAGCCTTGGAAGTAGTGACACTACCCTTGATGGATTGGGGTAATCCTCTAATGTACCTTTCCAGTAAACGGGTCTCAGTCGGGACCATTTCAGGACACAACAAAGCTAGTTCCTGAAAACGCTGGTTGTAAGCAGCCATGTTGGTACCTTGAACTTTGAGATTCCAAAATTCAACCTCTAGCTTCATGACCTCATTGCGGGGGCAGTACTTTTTAAGCACCATTTCCTTAAAGTTTTCCCATGGCATTGAGTAAGCGGTGTCATACCCGGCAGACTTCAGATAGTTATTCCACCAGGTTAGAGCAGCATCTGTGAAGGTGAATGATGCATACTTCACCCTATCCTCATCTGCACAACTACTTATCCTGAACACAGTTTCCAACTTCTCAATCCATCTAACCAATACCACTGCTCCTTCAGACCCTCCGAAACTCCCAGTCATAATCTTGCGAAAATCTTGGTAGTTGCAGCCTCGACCATTACCACGATTTGGTCTGGAAGTGCCAACATCGGTAGTGGAGGTGTTTACGTTGGCTGCGGCTAAAGCTGCCGCTACTCTTTCATCCACCAGTTGGTCTAACATTGCTTGGTTAACAGTAGGTGGAACAGTGGCGGTAGCCTTAGCTGGGCCTGGGTTGGCTCGTGTGGTTCTGTTTGACTTCTTTCTAGGAGCCATTTTGCTACAACACAAACAAAAGATAGAGACAAATGAGATTCCATATGGAAGGTTTATTATCACACGAGTACATAGTCACCTCAAGTAGAGTACATAAATAAGATCATTCACAGAGCGAATGGCACAATAGAGTAAACAACCAAGCTTGTCATAGATTAAGATCAATATGTGTTCACAAAATTACAAGCTCATGGTGCATCGAAGGAAAGTACGAGCTTCGAATACATAATGGAAATACAAGGTTCGAATGAAAGGAAAGTACAACAACACTAAGCTAGCATCATCTAGTACAACAACACTAAGCTAGCATCATCTAATACAATCAACACTAGTCTCGAGTACGCTCACGGCGTAATCGCTCCACCTCTCCTGTCAATTGCTCCACAGCAAACTCCAATCGTCCTACAGTGGACTCCAATTGTGCAATGCGTCTCCTGGACACTAAGACCTCCCAACGGTCCTCTTGTTCCGCCCTCGTCACCCCAGCAATCACTGACTCCATCTCATGCATCCTATGCCAAGTGGTCCACTCCGCATCCCAAGCTCTATCCTGATCTCTCCCGATATCCATTATCTGGCGACGCACATCTGTAAGCTCTCTGTCATGTCTATCTGTCCGCACATCCAGTCTCCCCAGCCTCTCCAGCTGATCTGTGTGGACATCAAGTAAACTGGCATGATCAGCCAACTGCATAAAAACCTGCTCAAAACGTGCTGGTTGTAACCCTTCCAGCTGATCAGTATGGTCGTCCAGTACGCTGGCTTGCTGATAAAGACGGGTCCATATCGAATCAAGAGTACTCACATCATAG
This sequence comes from Artemisia argyi, assembly GCA_030686995.1. Lineage (NCBI taxonomy): Eukaryota > Viridiplantae > Streptophyta > Magnoliopsida > Asterales > Asteraceae > Artemisia > Artemisia argyi. The sequence continues at coordinate 83,132,343 of CM060703.1, forward strand.
TCAGGGGGATTAGGTGTGGATACATTGTCTGGAATGTCTGTCATTGGTGAGTCTGGAATGTTAGGCAGTGGTGAGTCTGGAATGTCAGGTAGTGGTGAGTGTGGTTCAGCTGGTGATGGTGGTATGAATGATGGAGAGGAAGGTACATAGTCTGAGCTGACTGCTCTGAGTGGAATGCTCTGAACACACTCAATATCTTTCCATATCTTCTCATCAGTATCCTGCTGTTCTTCCCTAGCTTGTATCATGGCAGCCCTCAACCCTAGCCCCATAGGCACATCTGTATCACCACCCTGAATCTGGGCTGCTCTCGAGCTCTGTCCCGTCTCGAAAATACCCTGAACCTCCTCAATACTTTGTTTGCCTTCTTTCTGTAAGCATGCACCTCCCTGGGCATGCTCAACTGGTGTAGTCTCAACAAGTGCATGCTCTGTTGGTAAGGGCTCCTCTTCGGGATTTTCATCTGGGTCTAAGTCCTCTTTTGGATCCGACTCCTCTTCCGGATCCTCATCTGGGTCTGACTCCCCTTTTGGATCCGACTCCTCTTCCGGATCCTCCTCTGATTCTTCTGAATATGACTCGGTGGCCCTTCTGAGCCTCTGACGGAGTGGTGAGTGAGTAGGCGATGATGCTGGTGATAATGATAATGGAGTAGTGGATGTACCCATGTAAACAGCCCGGGTCCTCTTCGGGGGTGAGGATGGTAAGTTTGAGTATCGCATTCGGCGTCCTGGGACACGTATGCGGGCTGTACGGCGAGTAGGGATAGTCTGAGTAATAGTGGTGTCAGCTATGGGAGTAGATGTAGGTTGTATGGGTAATGATGAGGTAGATACAGGCTCAGTAGTGTCAGGATTCGAGGCGTTGAAAGCCCGAAGTACCCTCATGTAGGGGTCATCTGAGTTTGGTGTGATTTGGCGAGATGGTGAGGTGCTAGTGTGCAAGATCGTTTCGATGACGTCAAAATGAGGCATGGTCTGTGACAAAGACGGTATAAGTGTGTAAGTATATAGAAATACTTATAGTATATATATATTTACGTATGTATATATATAACGGTAAAGCATAATACATAGCTAAGATAAGTAATCAACATGTAAAGTGACGAACAAGGCTGGCTGGCAAGTGGCTGTCATAGGGACTTGTTTTTGTAAATAGCGGTTATAGTTTAGGATTTATATGTACCTAGTTCTCTATAACCTTGGCTCTGGTACCAATCTGTAACACCCCCAAAATTCTGGTATAGCGGAAGCATTCGGGTCATGGGGTGCTACGTAAATCGGTAATCACAACACAAGATAATAAAGAACGGATTTTCAAAACCCGTTTAAAACATACATTAACTTAAAAGTTGTAAGTTGACATCATAGTCAAATTTGGAGTACAAGGCCCCTAAAGTTTTTAGTTGTCCCAAATACAAAAGTAGTTAAGTGTGGGAAATTTATTCCACTCCAAATGTGCCTATGACCTTGCCAAGCCAAGCCTTCAAAATTATCACTTATAGATAAGTCAAGCACCTGAGAAAAACATGCTAAAAGTCAGCAAAAAGCTGGTGAGTCTATAGGTTTAAAGCAGTAAAATCATAAGTTTGGACCATGAGTTTAGCATATGAGCATTACAACACATATAATGTCATATAAAAACAGTCTATTACGCTAGCACTAAGTTCATGCAACCGAAGCTATAACAGTGTGCATGCTCAAAGAGCATGTAATCATATATAGGTGCCCGGCAAGTGTTTATCCCAGACACTTGAGTTTCGACATGGTATACGTTCGTTTGCCTATCCGGTCAAACCGAACGGGGGCGTTACTCCCAATAGATCTATTTATAACATTCGCGCTTCCCAGCAGGAATTGACGGTTCATGAGTTGGGCATAATGGGACATAACAGGGCTTAGGCTAATCCACGTAATAGCATAAACAATAGTTTTGGTCCATAAAAGAGTTTTGCATGTTTCTCACCCCAGTTTGTAAAACAAGTATAGAAAGAGTGGGGCTATAAACTCACCTTAGCAATCAACGTACGCTAGTATAATGAAACGAGTTTCTACGCGTGAAAACTCAACCACAACCTAAAAATATATAAATCGTCTTAGGATTTGTAATAAATATCGTATGTATTTTGTGAAATCCATTTATCACCCATATATGTTCGTAAAGTAATTTAGTAATAAAATAGGTACATTCGTCAATGAAATAACCATAACGTTCAAATATTTGCTAAGGTTCATGTCCGTGTGTTTTTCTTGACGTTAAACAATATATATACAAAAGCTGTGAATAGTAAATATATATTTTCCCGGTCTCGTGCTTTATCGATAGTTTTCATGTTAGAAACGTTTTATAATTCTCCCAACGCTCCCAAGTAATATACACAAGTTACTAGTGGTTCCGAGTATACCGTTTCGGCTTAAAAGGTGCAAAAATAGTCAAAAGTCTCCTTTTTATTTTTCCATCAGCTTTTTACAAAGCTGTTAAAGAATATAGTTTTCGTCTAATTCTTCGGAAAATCATAACTTGCTCATTTTAGGTCCGTTTTCTAAGTTTTATATATCCCCGCGAAGGTATTCAAGTATACTCTAGGATTTTTAAGTTCTCGGCTAGTCTAAACATCATTTAACCTCAGTTTTCATAGCTAGAAAATCGGGACAGTTTCTATATTTTCAGAAACTATAGTTTTCGTCGTTAAATCTTGAAAATAGTATATCTTTTTCGTTATAAGTCCGTTTTAACCCGTTCAAGCGGCTATGTTTTCATTATTAAGTCTATATCCTATATTTTGAACCAAATCTTATGTTTTGAAAACCCATTTTTCTGTAGCAACAGTTTCGGGACAGCATAATATATAAGTTACCAAATCTCATTTTTTTTATTACTTGAAGTCTTTAGATCTAGGTAATCAACTCCCAAAAATCATCCTAGCACTTACCCAAAACTCTTCCCACAATATCAATAGTTTCAAGGCTATGTTAACAACTTAATATATATGTCAAGTCAAAAAAATAATTAAACTTGGAGTAGGAAAACATATAGATCATATAAATCATAACTTGTACAATAAAATTTATCATGTGTTTGGACATGAACCTAGCCATTTTTAGTAAGTAATATTTAGGTTAAATATGTTTAAAATCACTAGGATCATACAAACATATATGTAATAAGGGTGATAAATGTTATATATATGAGTTTAAAATCAACATAATCACGATCTAAGTAAAAATCATCATCAAGATGAGTAAGTAAAATCATAAAGAAAGATTTTTAGACTTACTAGTAGTGTATGTAAGTAGGAAAATGTGATCACAAAGGGTAACCCGAAACTCCAAAAACAAATTTTTCTACCCGAATATATCTTGAAAGTCACTAGATCTTGTCAAGATTTTCCCCTTCCCCTTTGGTTCTTGCCCAAGTCGATTGGTATGTAAAAGTAGGAGGTGATGATATTTTTTTTTTTTTTGTTGCAAATATCATGTTACCTATTGCAAGTATATATATACTACCTTGGGTCAAAGTGGTGAAAAAGTCTTATGATTTGGTCCTTGTGGTTGGCCGAAATTTAGGGGAAAGGAGGGGGGCAAGGCATGGTCCTAGCCATCCTTATTAATTAGATGTCTCATGTTGTGTTTGAAAAAAAAATTAGTACAAGTAGTAATAAAATACATGTAGTAAGTAATTGTGGAGCAAAAAGGGGCTCATTGTCTCCCCTAGGAGATATTTGTATAACTTTGTATAAAATGTGTATTTTGGATGTATTGGGTAGTAAAAAAATATGTACTGGGTATTAGTTTAGTAGTTAACGAATGTTACGCGTATTTAAACGTTTAAATAAAGAATTTGCAATAAATGTAAGGAAATATTTTTGGCACTTGAGAAATCATTTAGGAAGTAATAAAATGTAAGAAAAATATTTATTAGGAGCATTGGGTACCTCGTGTGATCATTTGTATAGGTAAAATGTTTATTAAATTAATATACTTAACAAATTAAATATTTTAGTTGTTAGTAATATCATAAGATATATAAGTTGTCTTTATGATCAAAATAACTAGTCTGAGATGTTTCAATGTGCGGGATGACTTCCCAAAACTTTGCCAAGTGAGCTAAAGCATGCTCAATAACTAAGTGTGTAATAATAAATAAGGATTTATTATTAAAATAAGGTGTGGAAAATTACCGATTGTCACATAAACGAATGAGTCGAGATGATATTGACATGCATGAGATGTTAAACGGATGCATTGAGATGATATAGACATAAATGAGATGTTAAACGGATACGTCGATATGGTATTGACATACATGAGATGTTCATCGGATGATTCGAGATGATATTGACATACATGAGATGTTAAAGGATGCGTCGAGATGATATTGACATGAATGAGATGTTAAACGAATACGTTGATATGATATTAACATACATGAGATGTTCATCGGATGAGTCGAGATGATATTGACATACATGAGATGTCAAAGGAATGAGTCGAGATGATATTCACATGCATGTGATGTTAAACAGATGCGTTGAGATGGTATTGACATACATGAGATGTTTGTCACAACTCACCATTTCAGGTCATTTCAGGTCATTTCCCGAACTTTGGAAAAACACTATTCATCAAACACTATTCATCAAAATACTATTCATCAGATTACTATTCATCATTTTTGGTGTCAGTTTGACATTCCGAGAAGCATTCAGAAATTTTACTATTCACGGAACACTATTCATTGCGGGAAAAGATTTCATCATTCACGAGCATTACACATTTCTTCGTAAATTTAGTTTACGGATATTCAAATTCGCGTAACCGGATTGGGTTAGGTGCGAATTCATTTCATTAGTGTTGAGAACACTGCATACGGACTGGAGATAGTCTGCATATCATCATAACAGCATTTTCATGTTATACCACTCTCAGGATTTTCAAATTACTATATTCAGTACATTTAACGTTTTTACGTATAAGTAATTATAGTAAACGTTAACACATGGTTTATACACGACGAATATATCTAAATATTCCCACAATGGTCCCGACATATTTTTATATCCATTTTAACATCATAAAAGTTATAACATTCAGTTACCCAGTATTTTGGAAATTTATTTTATTTATAACGTACGCTTATGAATATTACGACGGTTTTCGTGAAAACTAAACAATAATCACCCGATCACTCAGTAAATGTACCCAACATATTTTTAATATGTTTTTATCATTATTATGACTTTATTTCATCCCGGTTAACTTCGTGAACGTTTATTGCTATTAAACCCGGTACCCGATTTTAACGAATAACGCGTAATAACACTTAACGCTACACTATATTTTCTAAGTGATCAAAACCATTTTGGCTACTCCCTTTCACACCCAAAACCGGCCATGTGCCACCCCTTTTAACCATGTGCATTGATTTCCCATTTTAAACTAATAAACCTATATTAACATAACTTTACTAATTTACAAAATCATAATCTCACTTTTCACCAAGATCAAAAGTTCATCTTTCTCTTGCTCTCTTCTCAAACCCACGACTTCACCATGATCCATGATCCATCCATGGTTTTTCAAAAGCTAAAGTACCAAAGTTGTTCATTTTACAAGTCTAATCAAGAATCAAGCAACAAAAACACAAGAACATCAAGCATAATCATCCAATAATTATCTCATTTTGTCAAGTAAGTTTTCATCTTTATTTTTTTCATGAATCATCCTATTTTTACATGTATTACATAAGTATCATGTTAAAAACCATGTACAAGTAGCTATACCACACTTTATTTTGGCTAAAAACAAACATACAAACCCTAACTTTTTAGTTATGAATCCCCTTGCTCTAATAACTTGGTTAGGAGTCCATGGCACCCTAAGAAGGTGTATGGTAGGATTAGATTAGCCATGTGGTGATTACAAGAGGTTTGGTGATGGTAGAAATTGGTTTTTAACCTTGAAAACTTGATTTGGAACCTATTTTAGACATGCTGTCCCGTTTTGTAAAAATCTGGAAAATCAGTAAACACCAAGGAAACTTTGGCAAAATTTTTTAGAAAATACTTTCAAAAACGAATCCGTAGGCGAAAGAACGGATTAAAAAGAGCTTATAACGAAGAAGTTATGATTTTTGCAAGATTGTTGACGAAAAGTATTTTCTGGAAATTAGTTGCTGTTGGACGTTTTTCGTCGGTCAAAAAGAGGCTTTAGACGTAACCCGGAGGAGCCGAGCTTTCCAAAATATATTACTACATACTAAGACGAAACCATGGATATAAAGAACAAGTAAAACGGACAAGTAACGACAAAGATATACTCGTTTGAATATCGGCTAAAACCCTTTTATAATTGACAGCTTTTAATATAATTTGGCGCAAAAACTACGAAGTGCATTTTTAAGCTAAACATAATGTCAAGTACCGAGCTTTATAACTAACGTAGTATTAGTTATTATGAGTATGTTTTCATCATTTCAAGGATTACAACCCGAGTATTTCAACGCTAACAAGGAAACTTACGTTATATATATATAAGTATATATATTATAACTAGCCATTTATATTTTCTAATAGCAATATTTTCCAAATTCTTGGATTATATACTTTTGATAACAACAAGTGTTTTCAAAGAGTAGAGTGGTATAGGAAACATGTGCATGGACATTCATAACATCATTTCATGATCTAAAGTAGATCGTACATCATTCATATTAGGTTGCGGCTAGTGTGCGCGCCTTGTTTTTCAGCTCAGTACATGTTCATGGTACCATCATATTGGGTTACGACAGCAAATTGTTCATTGGGGTTCATTTCATTTCATGACAGTTTCATCAGTTAAGGTGAGTTTTCATAGCCCCGTTTTCAATTCAACATTTTTGATTGTTTTCAAATCCCACGGGGGGAATACATTGCACCAATCATTTTAGTACGAGCCCAAGTATTCAAACATGTACATAGCTTAAGTTACCTTGCCAAGTGCTAAGTCCCCTGTAACATCATGAACCGTTAATTTCAAGTACTAAGCGAGAGTGAGTGGATAGATCTATCGAGGGTGACGCCTCCATCCGTGGTAGTGGATACCAAGAGTAAGCGGATGCATGTCATGTCTTTTACATTTGAATGTTTCGGCAGAACATTCGGGAGGGGCATAGAATTTCATCAGTCATAGCTTCGGTGTCATGAGCTTAAGGCTATTGTACAATTTTCACGAGATTTTTATCTTGCATTTTACTTGTGGTGGCCGTACATCAGTACATTTTACAAACCTATGGAATTCACCAACATTCGTGTTGACGTTTTAGCAATGTATTTCAGGTTATTAAGGTAGCTCATGTGACATGCATTTGGACCTTCATGGAGTCGCGGAGTCGACGCGTCTCATCATTATTTCATGCACTTATGTAAACATTTGATCTTGTACGACTTGTTTTTCATAAACATGCAACACATTTTGGGGACCTCATTTTGTAAACTCTGAATTATTTCAATGATCAAATGCAGTATTTTCCAAACGACACTTTAGGTCGTTCAATGTAACTGTAACTGTGGTGCTATGACAGACACCCCCAGGTATTCCATTCCGCTGCAAGTCAGGTCAATTGGGGGTGTGACAATGTTAAACAGATATGTCGAGTTGATAGTAACATACATGAGATGTTAAACAGATGAGTCGAGATGATATTGACATACATGAGATGTTAAATGGTTGAGTCGAGATGATACTAACATACATGAAATGTGAAACGGACGCATCGATATGATATTGACATACATGAGATGTTAAACGGATGAGTCGAGATGATATTGACATACATGAGATGTTAAACGGATGGGTCGAGATGATACTGACATACATGAGATGTTAAACTAATGAGTCGTTATGATATTGACATACATTAGATGTTAAACGGATGAGTCGAGATGATATTGACATTCATGAGATGTCAAACGGATGAGTCGATATGATATTGAGATACATGAGATGTTAAATAGATGAGTTGATATGATGTTGACATACATTAGATGTTAAACGGATAAGTTGAGATGACATAGACATATATGAGATGTTAAACGGATGAGTAGAGACGATATTGAAATACATTAGATGTTAAACGGATAAGTCAAGATGATATTGACATACATGAGATGTTAAATAGATGAGTCGAAATGCGATTGAGATACATGAGATTTTAAATGGATAAGTCGATATGATATTGACATACTTAGATGTTAAAAGGATAAGTCGAGATGATATTGACATAAATGAGATGTTAAATAGATGCGACGAGATGATATTGACATACATGAGATGTTAAATGGTTGAGTCGAGATGATACTGACATACATGAAATGTGAAATGGACGCATCGATATGAAATTGACATACATGAGATGTTAAACGGATGAGTCGAGATGATGTTGACATACATGAGATGTTAAACGGATGGGTCGAGATGATACTGGCATACATGAGAAGTTAAACTAATGAGTCGATATGATATTGACATACATTGGATGTTAAACGGATGAGTCGAGATGATATTGACATTCATGAGATGTCAAACGGATGAGTCGATATGATATTGAGATACACGAGATGTTAAATGGATGAGTTGATATGATGTTGACATACATTAGATTTTAAACGGATAAGTTGAGATGATATAGACATACATGAGATGTTAAACGGATGAGTAGAGACGATATTGAAATACATTAGATATTAAACGGATAAGTCAAGATGATATTAACATACATGAGATGTTAAATAGATGAGTCGGAATGAGATTTAGATACTCGAGATTTTAAACGGATGAGTCGATATGATATTGACATGCATGAGATGTTAAAAGGATAAGTCAAGATGATATTGACATACTTCAGATGTTAAACGGACGAGTCTGATGATATTGACATACATGAGATGTTATACGGATGAGTCAAGATGATATTGATATACAGAGATGTTCAACGAATTAATCAAGATGATATTGACATACATGAGATGTAAAACGGATGCGTCGAGATGATATTGACATTAATGAGATGTTAAACGGATACGTCGATATGATATTGACATACATGAGATGTTCAACGGATGAGTCGAGACGATATTGAAATACATTAGACGTTAAACGGTTAAGTCAAGATGATATTGACATACATGAGATGTTAAATGGATGATTCGAAATGAGGTTGACATACATGAGTTTTTAAACAGATGAGTCGAGATGATATTGACATACATGATATTTTAAAAGGATAAGTCAAGATGATATGACATACTTCAGATGTTCAACGGACGAGTCCGATGATATTGACATACATGAGATGTTAAACGGATGAGTCAAGATGATATTGACATACATGAGATGTTCAACGGATGAGTCGAGTTGATATTGACATACATGAGATGTTAAAGGATGTGTCGAGATGATATTGACATAAAAGAGATGTTAAACGGATACGTCGATATGGTATTGACATACATGAGATGTACATCGGATGAGTCGAGATGATATTAATATACATGAGATGTTAAAAGAATGAGTCGAGATGTTATTGACATGCATGTGATGTTAAACGGATGCGTTGAGATGATATTGACATACATGAGACGTTAAACAGATACGTCGAGTTGATAGGGACATACATGAGATGTTAAACAGATGACTAGAGGTGATATTGACATAAATGAGATGTTAAATGGATGCGACGAGATGATATTGACATACATGAGATGTTAAATGGTTGAGTCGAGATGATACTGACATACATTAAATGTGAAACGGACGCATCGATATGAAATTGACATACATGAGATGTTAAACGGGTGAGTCGAGATGATATTGACATACATGAGATGTTAAACGGATGGGTCGAGATGATACTGACATACATGAGATGTTAAACTAATGAGTCGATATGATATTGACAGAAATTAGATGTTAAACGGATGAGTCAAGATGATATTGACATTCATGAGATGTCAAACGGATGAGTCGATATGATATTGAGATACATGAGATGTTAAATGGATGAGTTCATATGATGTTGACATATATTAGATGTTAAACGGATAAGTTGAGATGATATAGACATACATGAGATGTTAAACGGATGAGTAGAGACGATATTGAATTACATTGGATGTTAAACGGATAAGTCAAGATGATATTGACATACATGAGATGTTAAATAGATGAGTCAAAATGAGATTGAGATACATGAGATTTTAAACGGATAAGTCGATATGATATTGACATACATGAGATGTTAAAAGGATAAGTCGAGATGATATTGACATACTTCAGATGTTAAACGGACGAGTCTGATGATATTGACATACATGAGATGTTAAACGGATGAGTCAAGATGATATTTATATACAGAGATGTTCAACGAATTAATCGAGATGATATTGACATACATGAGATGTAAAACGGATGCGTCGAGATGATATTGACATTAATGAGATGTTAAACGGATACGTCGAAATGATATTGACATACGTGAGATGTTCAACGGATGAGTCGAGATGATATTGACAAACATGAGATGTTAAACGAATGAGTCGAGATGATATTGACATGCATAAGATGTTAAACGGATGCGTTGAGATGATATAGACATAAATGAGATGTTAAATGGATACGTCGATATGATATTGACATACATGAGATGTTCATCAGATGAGTCGAGATGATATTGACATGCATGAGATGTTAAAGGAATCAGTCGAGATGATATTGACATGCATGTGATGTTAAACAGATGCGTTGAGATGATATTGACATACATGAGACGTTAAACAGATATGTCGAGTTGATAGTGACATACATGAGATGTTAAACAGATGAGTCGAGATGATATTGACATAAATGAGATGTTAAATGGATGCGATGAGATGATATTGACATACATGAGATGTTAAATGGTTGAGTCGAGATGATACTAACATACATGAAATGTGAAATGGACGCATTGATATGATATTGACATACATGAGATGTTAAACGGATGAGTCGAGATGATATTGACATACATGAGATGTTAAACGGATGGGTCGAGATGATACTGACATAAATGAGATGTTAAACTAATGAGTCGTTATGATAATGACATACATTAGATGTTAAACGGATGAGTCGAGATGATATTGACATTCATGAGATGTCAAACGGATGAGTCGATATGATATTGAGATACATGAGATGTTAAATGGATGAGTTGATATGATGTTGACATACATTAGATGTTAAACGGATAAGTTGAGATGACATAGACATACATAAGATGTTAAACGGATGAGTTGAGACGATATTGAAATACATTAGATGTTAAACGGATAACTCAAGATGATATTGACATACATGAGATGTTAAAAGGATAAGTCGAGATGATATTGAGATACATGAGATGTTAAATGGATGAGTTGATATGATGTTGACATACATTAGATGTTAAACGGATGAGTAGAGACGATATTGAAATACATTAGATATTAAACGGATAAGTCAAGATGATATTAACATACATGAGATGTTAAATAGATGAGTCGGAATGAGATTTAGATACTCGAGATTTTAAACGGATGAGTCGATATGATATTGACATGCATGAGATGTTAAAAGGATAAGTCAAGATGATATTGACATACTTCAGATGTTAAACGGACGAGTCTGATGATATTGACATACATGAGATGTTATACGGATGAGTCAAGATGATATTGATATACAGAGATGTTCAACGAATGAATCAAGATGATATTGACATACATGAGATGTTAAACGGATGCGTCGAGATGATATTGACATTAATGAGATGTTAAATGGATACGTCGATATGATATTGACATACATGAGATGTTCAACGGATGAGTCGAGACGATATTGAAATACATTAGACGTTAAACGGATAAGTCAAGATGATATTGACATACATGAGATGTTAAATGGATGATTCGAAATGAGGTTGACATACATGAGTTTTTAAACAGATGAGTCGAGATGATATTGACATACATGAGATTTTAAAAGGATAAGTCAAGATGATATGACATACTTCAGATGTTCAACGGACGAGTCCGATGATATTCACATACATGAGATGTTAAACGGATGAGTCAAGATGATATTGACATACATGAGATGTTCAACGGATGAGTCGAGTTGATATTGACATACATGAGATGTTAAAGGATGCGTCGAGATGATATTGACATAAAAGAGATGTTAAACGGATACGTCGATGTGGTATTGACATACACGAGATGTACATCGGATGAGTCGAGATGATATTAATATACATGAGATGTTAAAGGAATGAGTCGAGATGTTATTGACATGCATGTGATGTTAAACGGATGCGTTGAGATGATATTGACATACATGAGACGTTAAACAGATACGTCGAGTTGATAGGGACATACATGAGATGTTAAACAGATGACTAGAGATGATATTGACATAAATGAGATGTTAAATGGATGCGACGAGATGATATTGACATTCATGAGATGTTAAATGGTTGAGTCGAGATGATACTGACAAACATGAAATGTGAAACGGACGCATCGATATGATATTGACATACATGAGATGTTAAACGGATGAGTCGAGATGATATTGACATACATGAGATGTTAAACGGATGGGTCGAGATGATACTGACATACATGAGATGTTAAACTAATGAGTCGATATGATATTGACAGAAATTAGATGTTAAACGGATGAGTCAAGATGATATTGACATTCATGAGATGTCAAACGGATGAGTCGATATGATATTGAGATACATGAGATTTTAAATGGATGAGTTGATATGATGTTGACATACATTAGATGTTAAACGGATAAGTTGAGATGATATAGACATACATGAGATGTTAAACGGATGAGTAGAGACGATATTGAATTACATTGGATGTTAAACGGATAAGTCTAGATGATATTGACATACATGAGATGTTAAATAGATGAGTCGAAATGAGATTGAGATACATGAGATTTTAAACGGATAAGTCGATATGATATTGACATACATGAGATGTTAAAAGGATAAGTCGAGATGATATTGACATACTTCAGTTGTTAAACGGACGAGTCTGATGATATTGACATACATGAGATGTTAAACGGATGAGTCAAGATGATATTTATATACAGAGATGTTCAACGAATTAATCGAGATGATATTGACATACATGAGATGTAAAACGGATGCGTCGAGATGATATTGACATTAATGAGATGTTAAACGGATACGTCGAAATGATATTGACATACGTGAGATGTTCAACGGATGAGTCGAGATGATATTGACAAACATGAGATGTTAAACGAATGAGTCGAGATGATATTGACATGCATAAGATGTTAAACGGATGCGTTGAGATGATATAGACATAAATGAGATGTTAAATGGATACGTCGATATGATATTGACATACATGAGATGTTCATCAGATGAGTCGAGATGATATTGACATGCATGAGATGTTAAAGGAATCAGTCGAGATGATATTGACATGCATGTGATGTTAAACAGATGCGTTGAGATGATATTGACATACATGAGACGTTAAACAGATATGTCGAGTTGATAGTGACATACATGAGATGTTAAACAGATGAGTCGAGATGATATTGACATAAATGAGATGTTAAATGGATGCGATGAGATGATATTGACATACATGAGATGTTAAATGGTTGAGTCGAGATGATACTAACATACATGAAATGTGAAATGGACGCATTGATATGATATTGACATACATGAGATGTTAAACGGATGAGTCGAGATGATATTGACATACATGAGATGTTAAACGGATGGGTCGAGATGATACTGACATAAATGAGATGTTAAACTAATGAGTCGTTATGATATTGACATACATTAGATGTTAAACGGATGAGTCGAGATGATATTGACATTCATGAGATGTCAAACGGATGAGTCGATATGATATTGAGATACATGAGATGTTAAATGGATGAGTTGATATGATGTTGACATACATTAGATGTTAAACGGATAAGTTGAGATGACATAGACATACATAAGATGTTAAACTGATGAGTTGAGACGATATTGAAATACATTAGATGTTAAACGGATAAGTCAAGATGATATTGACATACATGAGATGTTAAAAGGATAAGTCGAGATGATATTGAGATACATGAGATGTTAAATGGATGAGTTGATATGATGTTGACATACATTAGATGTTAAACGGATGAGTAGAGACGATATTGAAATACATTAGATATTAAACGGATAAGTCAAGATGATATTAACTGTGACACCCCCAAAATTTACAATGCAGCGGAATACCAATTTGGGTGTCACTTCATAGTTCATAAAAATAAGTTACATAAAACGACCTCAAAAGAGACGTTTAATAAAATGTCACATTCGATTTGATAAATCAGAGTACAAAGGTCCCAACAGTTTATATTTAAAACTTAAGTTACAAGAGTACAAAAATGACTCATTTGCATATTTAAAGAAAATAATTATCGAATGTGAAGAAAACAAGTCCTTCAATGTTTGATATCCACACGACTCTGATTGCTCCCAATGCTCAGCTAGCCAAAAAAAAAAAAAAAATACCTGAGAAAATACATGCTAAAAAGTCAACATAAAGTTGAGTGAATTCTTAGAGTTTAATAAATAATAAGTTGAATACAAGCATTATTTATCAGGCGACAAGTATTGCAATTACATGTCGGTTAATCTGATTATAGTATAGAGCTCATGACATCGAACCTTAACCTAGTTTTAACAGTTGCCCCGGTAGGGTAATATTTGCCATTTACCACAACCTCTCAATATTATGTGACCGTTAAAAGGTGAGCGCTACTCACTCGGCCAGGCTGGTCAATGCCCAATATGCACATTCATAATACTAGCGTTCATACAAAAATGATTAACGATTCATGATGGGGACTTAATTGGCAAGAATTACTCAAGTGACTATAATCATGTAATCGGGTCCAGCATACCAAAAACTACTTGTATTCAGTTTATAAAATTAGCATGTATCCCCCTCGCGAGGTTTATAAAACATTTAAACGAGTAAAGGCGAGGCTATGAACTCACCTTAAAGCAAGGAAAATAGCAATGAACAAGCGAACGAAGGAAATAGTCGCAAAAGCTCTACGATGAACCTAATTAATATACGTTGTCTTAGTTTACGAAAATAAATATCGATGTACTTTTGATTATACAAATTATAATCTTACTTTAGCTTGGTACAATACTCCTAGATACATAAAAAGGTTTTTAGTTACTTACTTACAATTTATCCAAAAGTATGACTTGTAAGTTATATAAGTATGAAACTTATATTTACCCTAGGTTCAATTATGATGTAAAGGTTCAAATTAACTCTAAGGTTCAATTTAGTCCATGGGTCAAGTTTTTGGTAAAAAAGGTTCACTTAAAGCCTAAGGGTTCAAAAATATATTAGGTGGTTCAAAATTGTTTTAGAAGGTCCAATCCTTAAAGTGTATAACACTTATATACTTTTTATAACTAGTGCTGATGGGATTTTTATTAACTTGTCTATGTTTAGAAAATCGCCATTTGCAAACCGTAAGTCCTCAAGTCTCGTTCTTTATATCCCCGGAAAGGTCTATTTCTGTACTAACGAGATTTATTGGTCCCATTTAGCTAAAAATTACATAACCTTAGTAAAACAGTCCATTTACCCAAACTATCAATCCATTCAGCTTTCAAATTTTCAATGGTCTCACGAAAAGTACGATATCTAGAGTTTTACTAACCCGATTCATTCCCCGTTTTCGGACACGTTTAAGTTAAGATGTCCTCTAAAACTTTTATTCTTTGAGTAACAGAGGGTTCAATACAAAAAAAATGACTTTTTCACGTTTTAAATCTGTTACTCAGATTGTGACTAGTTTCACCAAAATAATTTTAGTTTAATCATCGTAAGGAGTTATTCGACGAAATACCCGTCAAAATGACCACAAGACATAGGGCTACAACTACATATTTTTAGTTTATGTCCATTGTCTACTGATTAGATCAGTTTAATACTTTTGTACACGGATCAAAAATAAAACAGTTTCATGTTTAGCCTTTCTTTTGTTTTAAGGTTTTCTAACTTAAGTACCAAGCTTAACTAAGCACTATAACTTATATAATGTTCAAATACATCAAGATAGTGAATAAATGAAAGTATAAAAAGATGAAAAATAATACTTGAAGCTTACAAGTGAAATGATGAGGTTTAAGGTAACAAGGTTCCTAATACTTCCTAGTTTTTATTTCAAAACTAGAAAAAGAAGTACACTAGGTTTAATATTCTTGAATAAAATTTGATCTTCTCCTCCTTATGGTTGTTCTTGTGCCGTCCACCCCCAAGAGAAAGAAAGAAAAAGAAGCTAGTTGTGAATGAGATGAATTATCTTATTAGTTTTGATCTATTATATTTATTAGACAATAAGTACAATAAATAATAGAGATAAGAGACTTTTTTCAAAGTTGTAAGTGAATGAAATGGGGGGAGGCGTGGGTTTTGTGATAGGTGTAAGAGTTGTGTAAGTTAGTGTAAGATATTTGGTAGGATAGGGTAGGTATTATTAGTTTTAGGGTATACCGGGTACCGAGTTTGCTAGAAATAAAATTTAACGGTACTAAATAAAATGTAAAACTTGTGAAAATATTAAAACTAGTTTTCATGATGAATTTTTGAAATATAGATGAGTGATGAGATTATCGGAGGATTTATTTGAGGTTAAAACGTGAAATACGAATTTAAACCGCGCGATAAAAATAAAAAGAGTAAAAATGAAAAGTGGACTTAAAAATGAAATAAAATGGATTGTAATAAAATAATGGTGCATAGAAAATGTAGACTGAGCATAGTCTAGTCGCGATAGAATTTATTTAAACGTACGCGGATATCTTCCGACTAAGTAAATAAATTAAAATAGATTATTTAAATAATAAACCATTAAAATAATTGATATGAAATTTTTAGAAATGTCACAGCACGTACCCCTTAAGAGAGCGCC
The DNA here is from genome assembly GCA_030686995.1 of Artemisia argyi. Classification (NCBI taxonomy): domain Eukaryota; kingdom Viridiplantae; phylum Streptophyta; class Magnoliopsida; order Asterales; family Asteraceae; genus Artemisia; species Artemisia argyi. The sequence continues at coordinate 83,149,400 of CM060703.1, forward strand.
GTCCCGGAGCTCAATTCTTCTTAATCATTTTTGGTCGTTTTAAAGATTTTTGGGATGGAAGCATCAAACATGTATAAAAAACCATGTTGGAACTCGGGTTTATGGTTGTGATTGTAGAATGTCTATTTTCAAAATTTTTAGGAATTATTAGTTGAAACGAAGTTTAAAGCAATCATATCCTTAAGACATGATTAAAATATGATGTATAAAACATGTAGTTTGAAAGATAGGGCATGGTGTCATTATAAATGGTTTTTACAAAAGAGGGTGGTTAGAACCGACTCTTTAACATAAGAAGGTCATTTTGGTAATTTAAACACTTGTGAAATATTTGTAAAATTTTCATAAAGACGCATAAAATTTTTATAGAAGCCCATGGAGGTGCTTAATGCATTTTGTGCCAGGGATTTTTTTTTTTTTTTTTTTTTTTTTTTTTTTTTTTTTTTGAACAAAGTATCAAGATATCAACGAAGATAGAACAAGTGATAGAAATCACATAATGTGTAAGCAATGGTATGAGGGAACGATTATAATGTCATAAGGGTCCTTAAAGGAAAGGATAGAATAAAAGTGTTGGTGATAAGACAATGGGAGACAAGGAATTTATCAAGTCGTCAATTCGTGGAAGCGAATAATAGTACATTACTATTAGCTTATCAAGCTCACGGTGGTAGATATAAAATCGGATAAATCCACATAACAAATTACGAGTCGAGAGGAGTTCATAGCCCAAAGAATGATTCGTACACACGCTATGGTGGATACACATAAGCCCACTCATTCAGAACTCGTCAATTACATAAAGAGGCGTCCCAATCCATGTAAGTGATGATTTATGAATTTATGGTTCGGCGGTTTATAATTTCCTTATTCAAATGAAGAAGCGTCCCAATTCATTTCAATAAGACGATTATAAATCATCCTACTTAAGTATGTCCGTCACAAAACAGAATACACAATAAGATCAAGTGTTACAATAAATAAAAGGATGTCTAACTAACGACGTGATTCATCAAAATCATGAGAAGTAACGAGAATAATAATATGACATTAGTCAATCGCATTCGCAAAGGTAAGTGCCAAAGGATGACACGATCTGAGATGACAAGTTAAGGTCGTACTCCCATCCATTTGAAGATTTCAAAACATTGGATAATGAAAACAACATATGTCACACCCCCAAAATCGGGTCCAGCGGAAGCATACAGGTAGCTGGGGTGTAACTCAATCGGTATTACAACACTAGTTCAAAAATAGTTTGCACTTGAATCATTTTGGATAAAATAGTTAAATCAAAATGTTGAATTTACATTGTTAAAAGTAATGCGGAAGTAGGCCATTAAAATAGTTAAAAACGGTCCCCAAATGAATAATCAGAGTCTTCTATGACCATGCCATGCCCTGCCAAAAACCTCCAGTAGCGTGCCATTTCTTAAAACCTGAAAATACATGCTAAAGTGTCAACACAATGGTTGGTGAGTTCATAGAGTCTTGTGAAAAAGAATGTAATGCATTGAAATGAAGATTTCCCAGCAAAGGCATCGTAAATCCACTCAGTTCCAAGTCCCGCCATAAGAGACTTGTAACCTGTGTGTTTACAACCCACTGCCAAATGTAATAAGTTTGATACAAAAGCATTGTAATTCAGTAATAAGGCTGATGCAAAGGCATCGTATTTCAGTAATAAGACTTGATGCAAAAGTATCAGGAATTTATCAGTAATTTTGTATGTACAATAGCCCAAGTATAAAGTAAAGTACTAAGATTTCAATAATGAAACCCACATTGTCTCTTAAGCTCATGGCCCCGAAGCTAGACGTACTAAATCCTGCCCCAAATGAGTGTTTACCAGACACTCGTAATTTAGAAATGAAATGCATTCGTAATTCCGTTGGAGCAACCCAAACACGAATGGAGGAGTCACCCTCAATAGATCTATTCACTCACTCTCGCTCGTACTGTAATTAACGGTCCATGAAATAAAGGGGACTTGTCGTGTCGTGGTAATAAGACTACTTAAGCAATGTAAGAACTTTATACTTTGGCATTGTACAAAAATAGTTGCTGCAATGTATTCTCCCCCATAGGATTTGAAATCGTATAAAAGTATAACACGAGTATTTAAGCATGTATCTCCCCCAAAGAGTTTGTAAAGTAATTAAACCAGTAAAAGTGGGGCTATGACTCACCTGATATGATGGTACCATGAACATGTAATGAGCTGAAAAACAAGGCGCGCACACTAGCCGCAACCTAATGTGAATGATGAACGATCTACTTTAGATCATAAAATGATGTTATGAATGTCCATGCACATGTTTCTATACCACTCTACTGTTTGGAAAAACACTTGTATTATCAAAATATATATTCCAAGAATTTGGAAAATATTGCTATTAGAAAATATAAATAGCTAGTTATAATATATATATACTTATATATATATAACGTAAGTTTCCATGTTAGCGTTGAAATACTCGGGTTGTAATTCTTGAAATGATGAAAACATACTCATAATAACTAATACTACGTTAGTTATAAAGCTCGGTATTTGATATTACTTCTAGCTCAAAAATGTACTTCGTAGTTTTTGCGCCAAATTTAATAAAAGCTGTCAATTATAAAATGGTTTTAGCCGATATTCAAACGAGTATATCTTTGTCGTTACTTGTCCGTTTTACTTGTTCTTTATGTCCACGGTTACGTCTTAGTATGTAGTAATATATTTTGGAAAGCTCGGCTCCTCCGGGTTACGTCTAAAGTCTCTTTTTGTCCAATGAAAAATGTCCAACAGCATATATTTTCAGAAAAATACTTTTCGTCTACAATCTTGCAAAAATCATAACTCCTTCGTTATAGACTCTTTTTAATCCGTTCTTTCGCCTACGGATTCGTTTTTGAAAGTATTTTCTAAAAATTTTGCCAAAGTTTCCTTGGTGTTTACTGATTTTCCAGATTTTTACAAAACGGAACAGCATGTCTAAAATAGGTTCCAAATCAAGTTTCCAAGGTTAAAAACTAATTTCTACCATCACCAAACCTCTTGTAATCACCACATGGCTAATCTAATCTTACCATACACCTTCTTAGGGTGCCATGGACTCCTAACCAAGTTATTAGAGCAAGGGGATTCATAACTAAAAAGTTAGGGTTTGTATGTTTCTTTTTAGCCAAAATAGAGTGTAGTATAGCTACTTATACATGGTTTTTAGCATGATTCTTATGTAATACATGTAAAAATAGGATGATCCATGAAAAAATAAAGATGAAAACTTACTTGACAAAATGAGATGATTATTGGATGATTATGCTTGATGTTCTTGTGTTTTTGTTGCTTGATTCTTGATTAGGCTTGTAAAATGAACAAGTTTTGTGTTTTACTTCATGAAAAATGATCACTTGATCATGGAGATCAATAAAGGGTCGTGGGTTTTGATGGGAGGAAGAAGAAGATGAACTTTGATCTTAGTTGAAAAGTATGTATTATGATTTTAGGAATTTAGTAAAGTTAGGTTATTAGAGGTTTATAGTTTTATATTAAGAAATCAATGCTTGAGGTTAAGGGGTGTCTCATGGGCCGGTTTTTAGGTGTGAAAAGGAGTAGCCAAAACGGTTTTGATCACTTAGAAAATATAGTGTAGCGTTAAGTGTTATTACGCGTTATTCGTTAAAATCGGGGTACCGGGTTTAATAGCAATAAACGTTCACGAAGTTTACCGGGATGAAATAAAAGTTATAAAAATGTTAAAAACATATTAAAAATATGTTGGGTACATTTACTGAGTGATCGGGTGATTAATGTTTAGTTTTAACGAAAACCGACGTTATATTCATACGCGTACGTTATAAATAAAATAAATTTCCAAAATACTGGGTAACTGAATGTTATAACTTTTATGATGTAAAAATGGATATAAAAATATGTCGGGACCATTGTGGGAATATTTAGATATATTCGTCGTGTATAAACCGGGTGTTAACGTTTATTATAATTACGTATACGTAAAAACGTTAAATGTACTGAATATAGAAATTTGAAAATCCTAAGAGTGGTATAACATGAAAATGCTGTTATGATGATATGCAGACTATCTCCAGTCCGTATGCAGTGTACTTAACACTAATGAAATGAATTCGCACCTAAACCAATCCGGTTACGCGAATTTGAATACCCGTAAACTAAATTTACGATGAAATGCGTAATGCAAGTGAATGGTGAAAACTTTTCCCGCAATGAATAGTGTTTCGTGAATAGTAAATTTCCCAAAAGTTTCTCAGAACATTAAACTGACCTCGAAAACGATGAATAGTAAAACGATGAATAGTGTTTTGATGAATAGTGATTTATGAATAGTAAAAAGTCGAAGTTTTGGAAAATGACCTGAAATGGTAAATGACGTGAAATGGTGAGTTGTGACAGTCTTCCCCTCTAAAAGGAACTTCGTCCCGAAGTTCAGTTTATGTTGGTCTCTGAAAACATATTGGTGAAAAGGTGATGATAGTGATGGTGAGAAGGGAAGAGACTGTGACGACTGCGACAAAATAATATTGTGATACAAGAAAATACTGTGATGTAAGTGTATTATGCATAAATGTGAATGTTCATAAAATAAAATGATCAATTTACATGCTTCCAAGCGGCGGTTCATGAGGTGATGAAAAGTATGAATGTTCTGACAATGAGGGTATACACACATGCATGAAACATTTGGAAAATGATTAAAGGATTCAATCCAGACAGAATTTTATTATAACCATTCTCAGTGTTGCAAAATTCATCTCTGAGTCAGACATAGGTAGTCAGCCTATGTCCCACTATCCCGGGTTGAATATAGGTGACTAGTCTATATTCCACCGAGGTTCCATGAATTTTGAAATACTCAGCTCAGTTATACTAATACTATGTCCTTCACAAATACCAAGACGTTCAGAAAGACTAAGGCAGGTGACCAAACTCGAGGTCAAATGATGAAACTATGCAAGGAAAAACATAATGCGGTGACATATATGATACGTGAACATGCTTATATGAAAAACAATTATAGTAATCAACTATAATAAATGAATATAATATATCAGATAATGAGACACAAGTCTCATCACCTATGTCAGCAACTAACCACAAATGAGGCTTCAGCTTGGCAGGCAGGCACGTGACGGTCATAGGGTTAAGTTTTCTTGAAAGTAGCTATAGTCTAGGTTTTAAAAAAAACACTTAGTTCGCTATAGCCAAAGCTCTGATGCCAATCTGTCACACCCCCAAAATCGGGTCCAGCGGAAGCATACAGGTAGCTGGGGTGTAACTCAATCGGTATTACAACACTAGTTCAAAAATAGTTTGCACTTGAATCATTTTGGATAAAATAGTTAAATCAAAATGTTGAATTTACATTGTTAAAAGTAATGCGGAAGTAGGCCATTAAAATAGTTAAAAACGGTCCCCAAATGAATAATCAGAGTCTTCTATGACCATGCCATGCCCTGCCAAAAACCTCCAGTAGCGTGCCATTTCTTAAAACCTGAAAATACATGCTAAAGTGTCAACACAATGGTTGGTGAGTTCATAGAGTCTTGTGAAAAAGAATGTAATGCATTGAAATGAAGATTTCCCAGCAAAGGCATCGTAAATCCACTCAGTTCCAAGTCCCGCCATAAGAGACTTGTAACCTGTGTGTTTACAACCCACTGCCAAATGTAATAAGTTTGATACAAAAGCATTGTAATTCAGTAATAAGGCTGATGCAAAGGCATCGTATTTCAGTAATAAGACTTGATGCAAAAGTATCAGGAATTTATCAGTAATTTTGTATGTACAATAGCCCAAGTATAAAGTAAAGTACTAAGATTTCAATAATGAAACCCACATTGTCTCTTAAGCTCATGGCCCCGAAGCTAGACGTACTAAATCCTGCCCCAAATGAGTGTTTACCAGACACTCGTAATTTAGAAATGAAATGCATTCGTAATTCCGTTGGAGCAACCCAAACACGAATGGAGGAGTCACCCTCAATAGATCTATTCACTCACTCTCGCTCGTACTGTAATTAACGGTCCATGAAATAAAGGGGACTTGTCGTGTCGTGGTAATAAGACTACTTAAGCAATGTAAGAACTTTATACTTTGGCATTGTACAAAAATAGTTGCTGCAATGTATTCTCCCCCATAGGATTTGAAATCGTATAAAAGTATAACACGAGTATTTAAGCATGTATCTCCCCCAAAGAGTTTGTAAAGTAATTAAACCAGTAAAAGTGGGGCTATGACTCACCTGATATGATGGTACCATGAACATGTAATGAGCTGAAAAACAAGGCGCGCACACTAGCCGCAACCTAATGTGAATGATGAACGATCTACTTTAGATCATAAAATGATGTTATGAATGTCCATGCACATGTTTCTATACCACTCTACTGTTTGGAAAAACACTTGTATTATCAAAATATATATTCCAAGAATTTGGAAAATATTGCTATTAGAAAATATAAATAGCTAGTTATAATATATATATACTTATATATATATAACGTAAGTTTCCATGTTAGCGTTGAAATACTCGGGTTGTAATTCTTGAAATGATGAAAACATACTCATAATAACTAATACTACGTTAGTTATAAAGCTCGGTATTTGATATTACTTCTAGCTCAAAAATGTACTTCGTAGTTTTTGCGCCAAATTTAATAAAAGCTGTCAATTATAAAATGGTTTTAGCCGATATTCAAACGAGTATATCTTTGTCGTTACTTGTCCGTTTTACTTGTTCTTTATGTCCACGGTTACGTCTTAGTATGTAGTAATATATTTTGGAAAGCTCGGCTCCTCCGGGTTACGTCTAAAGTCTCTTTTTGTCCAATGAAAAATGTCCAACAGCATATATTTTCAGAAAAATACTTTTCGTCTACAATCTTGCAAAAATCATAACTCCTTCGTTATAGACTCTTTTTAATCCGTTCTTTCGCCTACGGATTCGTTTTTGAAAGTATTTTCTAAAAATTTTGCCAAAGTTTCCTTGGTGTTTACTGATTTTCCAGATTTTTACAAAACGGAACAGCATGTCTAAAATAGGTTCCAAATCAAGTTTCCAAGGTTAAAAACTAATTTCTACCATCACCAAACCTCTTGTAATCACCACATGGCTAATCTAATCTTACCATACACCTTCTTAGGGTGCCATGGACTCCTAACCAAGTTATTAGAGCAAGGGGATTCATAACTAAAAAGTTAGGGTTTGTATGTTTCTTTTTAGCCAAAATAGAGTGTAGTATAGCTACTTATACATGGTTTTTAGCATGATTCTTATGTAATACATGTAAAAATAGGATGATCCATGAAAAAATAAAGATGAAAACTTACTTGACAAAATGAGATGATTATTGGATGATTATGCTTGATGTTCTTGTGTTTTTGTTGCTTGATTCTTGATTAGGCTTGTAAAATGAACAAGTTTTGTGTTTTACTTCATGAAAAATGATCACTTGATCATGGAGATCAATAAAGGGTCGTGGGTTTTGATGGGAGGAAGAAGAAGATGAACTTTGATCTTAGTTGAAAAGTATGTATTATGATTTTAGGAATTTAGTAAAGTTAGGTTATTAGAGGTTTATAGTTTTATATTAAGAAATCAATGCTTGAGGTTAAGGGGTGTCTCATGGGCCGGTTTTTAGGTGTGAAAAGGAGTAGCCAAAACGGTTTTGATCACTTAGAAAATATAGTGTAGCGTTAAGTGTTATTACGCGTTATTCGTTAAAATCGGGGTACCGGGTTTAATAGCAATAAACGTTCACGAAGTTTACCGGGATGAAATAAAAGTTATAAAAATGTTAAAAACATATTAAAAATATGTTGGGTACATTTACTGAGTGATCGGGTGATTAATGTTTAGTTTTAACGAAAACCGACGTTATATTCATACGCGTACGTTATAAATAAAATAAATTTCCAAAATACTGGGTAACTGAATGTTATAACTTTTATGATGTAAAAATGGATATAAAAATATGTCGGGACCATTGTGGGAATATTTAGATATATTCGTCGTGTATAAACCGGGTGTTAACGTTTATTATAATTACGTATACGTAAAAACGTTAAATGTACTGAATATAGAAATTTGAAAATCCTAAGAGTGGTATAACATGAAAATGCTGTTATGATGATATGCAGACTATCTCCAGTCCGTATGCAGTGTACTTAACACTAATGAAATGAATTCGCACCTAAACCAATCCGGTTACGCGAATTTGAATACCCGTAAACTAAATTTACGATGAAATGCGTAATGCAAGTGAATGGTGAAAACTTTTCCCGCAATGAATAGTGTTTCGTGAATAGTAAATTTCCCAAAAGTTTCTCAGAACATTAAACTGACCTCGAAAACGATGAATAGTAAAACGATGAATAGTGTTTTGATGAATAGTGATTTATGAATAGTAAAAAGTCGAAGTTTTGGAAAATGACCTGAAATGGTAAATGACGTGAAATGGTGAGTTGTGACAACATACGTGATTCAAAAGCATAAGAAGAATGTTCACACTCAGAGTTGAACAACAAAATTACTAGTAGAATTGACAAAGTACACCGAATGTCAATATCATCAAAAGGAAATAAAGTAAAGTAGTGAAAATGTTTCGGAGGTCACCGCATCGTTCATAAAAGGTTAGAGTAAACGAGCTTATTAATACATACAATAGTACTACACACATGTGTAAGGATTTGAGAAGAGAGTAACACATATATGTACGGGTATCCTTATACAATACTAGTATCGACGTTCGAGGGAGAAAATAAGAAAACACGAAGTATGCGATAAATCGAAGTGGTCAGCGTATAAATAACCGACCGATATAAAGTAAATAGTATGAGATCACAAGATAAGCATGAGAGAGCAGAAATCTTGACTAGGGGATATATTCATTAGTCATATAATAGATGTATAGATGCAAAATAGAGCATATAAGTTACCTGGGAGCAAGCGTGCGCGGATATCGAACAATGGTGAAAGACTAAAAATTTTTTGAAAATCAGTTATAGTTTAGGTTTTGAAAATGACCTAATTCGCTATAACTAATGCTCTGGTACCATTCTGTGACACCCCCAAAATTTACAATGCAGCGGAATACCAATTTGGGTGTCACTTCATAGTTCATAAAAATAAGTTACATAAAACGACCTCAAAAGAGACGTTTAATAAAATGTCACATTCGATTTGATAAATCAGAGTACAAAGGTCCCAACAGTTTATATTTAAAACTTAAGTTACAAGAGTACAAAAATGACTCATTTGCATATTTAAAGAAAATAATTATCGAATGTGAAGAAAACAAGTCCTTCAATGTTTGATATCCACACGACTCTGATTGCTCCCAATGCTCAGCTAGCCAAAAAAAAAAAAAAAAAAAAAATACCTGAGAAAATACATGCTAAAAAGTCAACATAAAGTTGAGTGAATTCATAGAGTTTAATAAATAATAAGTTGAATACAAGCATTATTTATCAGGCGACAAGTATTGCAATTACATGTCGGTTAATCTGATTATAGTATAGAGCTCATGACATCGAACCTTAACCTAGTTTTAACAGTTGCCCCGGTAGGGTAATATTTGCCATTTACCACAACCTCTCAATATTATGTGACCGTTAAAAGGTGAGCGCTACTCACTCGGCCAGGCTGGTCAATGCCCAATATGCACATTCATAATACTAGCGTTCATACAAAAATGATTAACGATTCATGATGGGGACTTAATTGGCAAGAATTACTCAAGTGACTATAATCATGTAATCGGGTCCAGCATACCAAAAACTACTTGTATTCAGTTTATAAAATTAGCATGTATCCCCCTCGCGAGGTTTATAAAACATTTAAACGAGTAAAGGCGAGGCTATGAACTCACCTTAAAGCAAGGAAAATAGCAATGAACAAGCGAACGAAGGAAATAGTCGCAAAAGCTCTACGATGAACCTAATTAATATACGTTGTCTTAGTTTACGAAAATAGATATCGATGTACTTTTGATTATACAAATTATAATCTTACTTTAGCTTGGTACAATACTCCTAGATACATAAAAAGGTTTTTAGTTACTTACTTACAATTTATCCAAAAGTATGACTTGTAAGTTATATAAGTATGAAACTTATATTTACCCTAGGTTCAATTATGATGTAAAGGTTCAAATTAACTCTAAGGTTCAATTTAGTCCATGGGTCAAGTTTTTGGTAAAAAAGGTTCACTTAAAGCCTAAGGGTTCAAAAATATATTAGGTGGTTCAAAATTGTTTTAGAAGGTCCAATCCTTAAAGTGTATAACACTTATATACTTTTTATAACTAGTGCTGATGGGATTTTTATTAACTTGTCTATGTTTAGAAAATCGCCATTTGCAAACCGTAAGTCCTCAAGTCTCGTTCTTTATATCCCTGGAAAGGTCTATTTCTGTACTAACGAGATTTATTGGTCCCATTTAGCTAAAAATTACATAACCTTAGTAAAACAGTCCATTTACCCAAACTATCAATCCATTCAGCTTTCAAATTTTCAATGGTCTCACGAAAAGTGCGATATCTAGAGTTTTACTAACCCGATTCATTTCCCGTTTTCGGACACGTTTAAGTTAAGATGTCCTCTAAAACTTTTATTCTTTGAGTAACAGAGGGTTCAATACAAAAAAAATGACTTTTTCACGTTTTAAATCTGTTACTCAGATTGTGACTAGTTTCACCAAAATAATTTTAGTTTAATCATCGTAAGGAGTTATTCGACGAAATACCCGTCAAAATGACCACAAGACATAGGGCTACAACTACATATTTTTAGTTTATGTCCATTGTCTACTGATTAGATCAGTTTAATACTTTTGTACACGGATCAAAAATAAAACAGTTTCATGTTTAGCCTTTCTTTTGTTTTAAGGTTTTCTAACTTAAGTACCAAGCTTAACTAAGCATTATAACTTATATAATGTTCAAATACATCAAGATAGTGAATAAATGAAAGTATAAAAAGATGAAAAATAATACTTGAAGCTTACAAGTGAAATGATGAGGTTTAAGGTAACAAGGTTCCTAATACTTCCTAGTTTTTATTTCAAAACTAGAAAAAGAAGTACACTAGGTTTAATATTCTTGAATAAAATTTGATCTTCTCCTCCTTATGGTTGTTCTTGTGCCGTCCACCCCCAAGAGAAAGAAAGAAAAAGAAGCTAGTTGTGAATGAGATGAATTATCTTATTAGTTTTGATCTATTATATTTATTAGACAATAAGTACAATAAATAATAGAGATAAGAGACTTTTTTCAAAGTTGTAAGTGAATGAAATGGGGGGGAGGCGTGGGTTTTGTGATAGGTGTAAGAGTTGTGTAAGTTAGTGTAAGATATTTGGTAGGATAGGGTAGGTATTATTAGTTTTAGGGTATACCGGGTACCGAGTTTGCTAGAAATAAAATTTAACGGTACTAAATAAAATGTAAAACTTGTGAAAATATTAAAACTAGTTTTCATGATGAATTTTTGAAATATAGATGAGTGATGAGATTATCGGAGGATTTATTTGAGGTTAAAACGTGAAATACGAATTTAAACCGCGCGATAAAAATAAAAAGAGTAAAAATGAAAAGTGGACTTAAAAATGAAATAAAATGGATTGTAATAAAATAATGGTGCATAGAAAATGTAGACTGAGCATATTCTAGTCGCGATAGAATTTATTTAAACGTACGCGGATATCTTCCGACTAAGTAAATAAATTAAAATAGATTATTTAAATAATAAACCATTAAAATAATTGATATGAAATTTTTAGAAATGTCACATTAACATACATGAGATGTTAAATAGATGAGTCGGAATGAGATTTAGATACTCGAGATTTTAAACGGATGAGTCGATATGATATTGACATGCATGAGATGTTAAAAGGATAAGTCAAGATGATATTGACATACTTCAGATGTTAAACGGACGAGTCTGATGATATTGACATACATGAGATGTTATACGGATGAGTCAAGATGATATTGATATACAGAGATGTTCAACGAATGAATCAAGATGATATTGACATACATGAGATGTAAAACGGATGCGTCGAGATGATATTGACATTAATGAGATGTTAAACGGATACGTCGATATGATATTGACATACATGAGATGTTCAACGGATGAGTCGAGACGATATTGAAATACATTAGACGTTAAACGGATAAGTCAAGATGATATTGACATACATGAGATGTTAAATGGATGATTCGAAATGAGGTTGACATACATGAGTTTTTAAACAGATGAGTCGAGATGATATTGACATACATGAGATTTTAAAAGGATAAGTCAAGATGATATGACATACTTCAGATGTTCAACGGACGAGTCCGATGATATTGACATACATGAGATGTTAAACGGATGAGTCAAGATGATATTGACATACATGAGATGTTCAACGGATGAGTCGAGTTGATATTGACATACATGAGATGTTAAAGGATGCGTCGAGATGATATTGACATAAAAGAGATGTTAAACGGATACGTCGATGTGGTATTGACATACACGAGATGTACATCGGATGAGTCGAGATGATATTAATATACATGAGATGTTAAAGGAATGAGTCGAGATGTTATTGACATGCATGTGATGTTAAACGGATGCGTTGAGATGATATTGACATACATGAGACGTTAAACAGATACGTCGAGTTGATAGGGACATACATGAGATGTTAAACAGATGACTAGAGATGATATTGACATAAATGAGATGTTAAATGGATGCGACGAGATGATATTGACATACATGAGATGTTAAATGGTTGAGTCGAGATGATACTGACAAACATGAAATGTGAAACGGACGCATCGATATGATATTGACATACATGAGATGTTAAACGGATGAGTCGAGATGATATTGACATACATGAGATGTTAAACGGATGGGTCGAGATGATACTGACATACATGAGATGTTAAACTAATGAGTCGATATGATATTGACAGAAATTAGATGTTAAACGGATGAGTCAAGATGATATTGACATTCATGAGATGTCAAACGGATGAGTCGATATGATATTGAGATACATGAGATTTTAAATGGATGAGTTGATATGATGTTGACATACATTAGATGTTAAACGGATAAGTTGAGATGATATAGACATACATGAGATGTTAAACGGATGAGTAGAGACGATATTGAATTACATTGGATGTTAAACGGATAAGTCTAGATGATATTGACATACATGAGATGTTAAATAGATGAGTCGAAATGAGATTGAGATACATGAGATTTTAAACGGATAAGTCGATATGATATTGACATACATGAGATGTTAAAAGGATAAGTCGAGATGATATTGACATACTTCAGATGTTAAACGGACGAGTCTGATGATATTGACATACATGAGATGTTAAACGGATGAGTCAAGATGATATTTATATACAGAGATGTTCAACGAATTAATCGAGATGATATTGACATACATGAGATGTAAAACGGATGCGTCGAGATGATATTGACATTAATGAGATGTTAAACGGATACGTCGAAATGATATTGACATACGTGAGATGTTCAACGGATGAGTCGAGATGATATTGACAAACATGAGATGTTAAACGAATGAGTCGAGATGATATTGACATGCATAAGATGTTAAACGGATGCGTTGAGATGATATAGACATAAATGAGATGTTAAATGGATACGTCGATATGATATTGACATACATGAGATGTTCATCAGATGAGTCGAGATGATATTGACATGCATGAGATGTTAAAGGAATCAGTCGAGATGATATTGACATGCATGTGATGTTAAACAGATGCGTTGAGATGATATTGACATACATGAGACGTTAAACAGATATGTCGAGTTGATAGTGACATACATGAGATGTTAAACAGATGAGTCGAGATGATATTGACATAAATGAGATGTTAAATGGATGCGATGAGATGATATTGACATACATGAGATGTTAAATGGTTGAGTCGAGATGATACTAACATACATGAAATGTGAAATGGACGCATTGATATGATATTGACATACATGAGATGTTAAACGGATGAGTCGAGATGATATTGACATACATGAGATGTTAAACGGATGGGTCGAGATGATACTGACATAAATGAGATGTTAAACTAATGAGTCGTTATGATATTGACATACATTAGATGTTAAACGGATGAGTCGAGATGATATTGACATTCATGAGATGTCAAACGGATGAGTCGATATGATATTGAGATACATGAGATGTTAAATGGATGAGTTGATATGATGTTGACATACATTAGATGTTAAACGGATAAGTTGAGATGACATAGACATACATAAGATGTTAAACGGATGAGTTGAGACGATATTGAAATACATTAGATGTTAAACGGATAAGTCAAGATGATATTGACATACATGAGATGTTAAAAGGATAAGTCGAGATGATATTGAGATACATGAGATGTTAAATGGATGAGTTGATATGATGTTGACATACATTAGATGTTAAACGGATGAGTAGAGACGATATTGAAATACATTAGATATTAAACGGATAAGTCAAGATGATATTAACATACATGAGATGTTAAATAGATGAGTCGGAATGAGATTTAGATACTCGAGATTTTAAACGGATGAGTCGATATGATATTGACATGCATGAGATGTTAAAAGGATAAGTCAAGATGATATTGACATACTTCAGATGTTAAACGGACGAGTCTGATGATATTGACATACATGAGATGTTATACGGATGAGTCAAGATGATATTGATATACAGAGATGTTCAACGAATGAATCAAGATGATATTGACATACATGAGATGTAAAACGGATGCGTCGAGATGATATTGACATTAATGAGATGTTAAACGGATACGTCGATATGATATTGACATACATGAGATGTTCAACGGATGAGTCGAGACGATATTGAAATACATTAGACGTTAAACGGATAAGTCAAGATGATATTGACATACATGAGATGTTAAATGGATGATTCGAAATGAGGTTGACATACATGAGTTTTTAAACAGATGAGTCGAGATGATATTGACATACATGAGATTTTAAAAGGATAAGTCAAGATGATATGACATACTTCAGATGTTCAACGGACGAGTCCGATTATATTGACATACATGAGATGTTAAACGGATGAGTCAAGATGATATTGACATACATGAGATGTTCAACGGATGAGTCGAGTTGATATTGACATACATGAGATGTTAAAGGATGCGTCGAGATGATATTGACTTAAAAGAGATGTTAAACGGATACGTCGATATGGTATTGACATACACGAGATGTACATCGGATGAGTCGAGATGATATTAATATACATGAGATGTTAAAGGAATGAGTCGAGATGTTATTGACATGCATGTGATGTTAAACGGATGCGTTGAGATGATATTGACATACATGAGACGTTAAACAGATACGTCGAGTTGATAGGGACATACATGAGATGTTAAACAGATGACTAGAGATGATATTGACATAAATGAGATGTTAAATGGATGCGACGAGATGATATTGACATACATGAGATGTTAAATGGTTGAGTCGAGATGATACTGACATACATGAAATGTGAAACGGACGCATCGATATGATATTGACATACATGAGATGTTAAACGGATGAGTCGAGATGATATTGACATACATGAGATGTTAAACGGATGGGTCGAGATGATACTGACATACATGAGATGTTAAACTAATGAGTCGATATGATATTGACAGAAATTAGATGTTAAACGGATGAGTCAAGATGATATTGACATTCATGAGATGTCAAACGGATGAGTCGATATGATATTGAGATACATGAGATGTTA
Source organism: Artemisia argyi (assembly GCA_030686995.1). Lineage (NCBI taxonomy): Eukaryota > Viridiplantae > Streptophyta > Magnoliopsida > Asterales > Asteraceae > Artemisia > Artemisia argyi. Next base: position 83,165,281 of record CM060703.1, read on the forward strand.
AATGGATGAGTTGATATGATGTTGACATACATTAGATGTTAAACGGATAAGTTGAGATGATATAGACATACATGAGATGTTAAACGGATGAGTAGAGACGATATTGAATTACATTGGATGTTAAACGGATAAGTCAAGATGATATTGACATACATGAGATGTTAAATAGATGAGTCGAAATGAGATTGAGATACATGAGATTTTAAACGGATAAGTCGATATGATATTGACATACATGAGATGTTAAAAGGATAAGTCGAGATGATATTGACATACTTCAGATGTTAAACGGACGAGTCTGATGATATTGACATACATGAGATGTTAAACGGATGAGTCAAGATGATATTTATATACAGAGATGTTCAACGAATTAATCGAGATGATATTGACATACATGAGATGTAAAACGGATGCGTCGAGATGATATTGACATTAATGAGATGTTAAACGGATACGTCGAAATGATATTGACATACGTGAGATGTTCAACGGATGAGTCGAGATGATATTGACAAACATGAGATGTTAAACGAATGAGTCGAGATGATATTGACATGCATAAGATGTTAAACGGATGCGTTGAGATGATATAGACATAAATGAGATGTTAAATGGATACATCGATATGATATTGACATACATGAGATGTTCATCAGATGAGTCGAGATGATATTGACATGCATGAGATGTTAAAGGAAACAGTCGAGATGATATTGACATGCATGTATTGTTAAACAGATGCGTTGAGATGATATTGACATACATGAGACGTTAAACAGATATGTCGAGTTGATAATGACATACATGAGATGTTAAACAGATGAGTCGAGATGATATTGACATAAATGAGATGTTAAATGGATGCGATGAGATGATATTGACATACATGAGATGTTAAATGGTTGAGTCGAGATGATACTAACATACATGAAATGTGAAATGGACGCATTGATATGATATTGACATACATGAGATGTTAAACGGATGAGTCGAGATGATATTGACATACATGAGATGTTAAACGGATGGGTCGAGATGATACTGACATAAATGAGATGTTAAACTAATGAGTCGTTATGATATTGACATACATTAGATGTTAAACGGATGAGTCGAGATGATATTGACATTCATGAGATGTCAAACGGATGAGTCGATATGATATTGAGATACATGAGATGTTAAATGGATGAGTTGATATGATGTTGACATACATTAGATGTTAAACGGATAAGTTGAGATGACATAGACATACATAAGATGTTAAACGGATGAGTTGAGACGATATTGAAATACATTAGATGTTAAACGGATAAGTCAAGATGATATTGACATACATGAGATGTTAAAAGGATAAGTCGAGATGATATTGAGATACATGAGATGTTAAATGGATGAGTTGATATGATGTTGACATACATTAGATGTTAAACGGATAAGTTGAGATGACATAAACATACATGAGATGTTAAACGGATGAGTAGAGACAACATTGAAATACATTAGATGTTAAACGGATAAGTCGATATGATATTGACATACATGAGATGTTAAACGGATGAGTCGAGATGATATTGACATACATGAGATGTTAAACGGATGGGTCGAGATGATACTGACATAAATGAGATGTTAAACTAATGAGTCGTTATGATATTGACATACATTAGATGTTAAACGGATGAGTCGAGATGATATTGACATTCATGAGATGTCAAACGGATGAGTCGATATGATATTGAGATACATGAGATGTTAAATGGATGAGTTGATATGATGTTGACATACATTAGATGTTAAACGGATAAGTTGAGATGACATAGACATACATAAGATGTTAAACGGATGAGTTGAGACGATATTGAAATACATTAGATGTTAAACGGATAAGTCAAGATGATATTGACATACATGAGATGTTAAAAGGATAAGTCGAGATGATATTGAGATACATGAGATGTTAAATGGATGAGTTGATATGATGTTGACATACATTAGATGTTAAACGGATAAGTTGAGATGACATAAACATACATGAGATGTTAAACGGATGAGTAGAGACAACATTGAAATACATTAGATGTTAAACGGATAAGTCGATATGATATTGACATACTTGAGATGTTAAAAGGATAAGTCGATATGATATTGACATAAATGAGATGTTAAATGGATGCGACGAGATGAGATTGATATACATGAGATGTTAAATGGTTGAGTCGAGATGATACTGACATACATGAAATGTGAAACGGACGCATCGATATGATATTCACATACATGAGATGTTAAACGGATGAGTCGAGATGATGTTGACATACATGAGATGATAAACGGATGGGTCCAGATGATGCTGACATACATGAGATGTTAAACTAACTAGTCGATATGATATTGACATACATTAGATGTTAAACGGTTGAGTCGAGATGATATTGACATTCATGAGATGTCAAACAGATGAGTCGATGTGATATTGAGATACATGAGATGTTAAATGGATGAGTTGTTATGATGTTGACATACATTAGATTTTAAACGAATAAGTTGAGATGATATAGACATACATGAGATGTTAAACGGATGAGTAGAGACGATATTGAAATACATTAGATATTAAACGGATAAGTCAAGATGATATTAACATACATGAGATGTTAAATAGATGAATCGAAATGAGATTGAGATACTCGAGATTTTAAACGGATGAGTCGATATGATATTGACATACATGAGATGTTAAAATTACAAGTCGAGATGATATTGACATACTTCAGATGTTAAACGGACGAGTCTGATGATATTGACATACAAGAGATGTTATACGGATGAGTCAAGATGATATTGATATACAGAGATGTTCAACAAATGAATCGAGATGATATTGACATACATGAGATTTAAAACAGATGCGTCGAGATGATATTGACATAAATGAGATGTTAAACGGATACGTCGATATGATATTGACATACATGAGATGTTCAACGGATTAGTCGAGATGATATTGACAAACATGAGATGTTAAACGAATGAGTCGAGATGATATTGACATGCATGAGATGTTAAACGGATGCGTTGAGATGATATAGACATACATGAGACGTTAAACGGATGCGTCGAGTTGATAGTGACATACATGAGATGTTAAACGGATGAGTCGAGATAATATTGACATAGATGAGATGTTAAATAGATGGGTCAAGATGATTTTGGCATACAGTAGATGTTAAATTGATGAGTCGAGATGATATTGACATACATGAAATGTGAAACGGACGCGTCGATATGATATTGACATACATGAGATGTTAAACGGATGGGTCGAGATGATACTGACATACATGAGATGTTAAACGGATGAGTCGATATGATACTGACATACTTGTTGAATCCACAGTTAGAGCACCCAAACAAGAACCCATTGTTGTTCAAGATTTACCTAGTTTCACTTCTAATAAATCTGATAAGAATACATACAATTCTAGGACTTCTTGTAATAAGAATGGTTGTTTTAATAAAAAGGCAAGTAATGTTAAGGATAAGTCTTTTAAGAAGAAAACATGTTTTGTGTGTGGTAGTAAGTCTCATCTCATTAAAGATTGTGATTTTCATGAGAAGAGAATGGGTGTGTATGCTGACCAAAAGTGACCTAGACCAATGTGGACCAATGTTAATGATATTCCCCCATATGTTCCACAAGCAACACATAAAACCAGCAGACCCAAACCTTCTGATAAGCCAGTTTCTGCTGGAAGATCTTTTTCAGCTCATTGGAAAAGACATGTTGCTAGACCATTCTATAGACCTACTAGCACTTACTTTCAGAATGGTTTTTGGCCTAGTTATTTTGACCCAATGTATATGGGGTGGGGGACAAGATGGGATACTACTGTTAAACCCTCAACAGGCTGTTCTTGGAAAACTAAAAGTAAAGGTTCATTCTGGGTACCCAAGAACAATAGTCTTTGTCAGGTGCACTGATTGAGGGGAGGCATAAGCCTAAGGGGAGGCTTATTGTTGTATTCTTTGTATTCTAACCATTTTTGCAGCTGTTGGATCCTCATAATCCTAAGGGGAGGCTTAGTACTTCTGCTGGCACTACATTTTTCTTTGGTTTCTAATGATGCTAGATGGTATATTTTACATATTTTGTATTTCTTTTTCTTTCTTTATTTTATTATTAAAAAAAAAGTTAAAAAAAAAAAAAAAAAAAAAAAAAAAAAAAAAAAACACCATATAATTGTATAGTTTTTGTTTTATCTTGTTTGCAGGTTTTGGTGTTTGGTTAATTACCACACCACAAATGGTTCTCAACTCACCATGTCTTACTGACACAAGAGTTGGCTAGCCCAAAAGATTATGGCTTGTGGTAAAGGCTGTGGAAATCCATAAATGGTAATCAACTCACCATGATGATGACGGCATTCAATCAAAGAGTTGGCTAGTCCAAAATCAAACGGTTTTTGGTAAAGACACATCAATTCCGTTGATAGCTGTAATGGTTTGCTCAAAACGATAGGGTACTCAACTCACCCATGCCTCATTGCTGAGAGTTGAAATGGTCATCAATTCACCATGGGTGATACCCTATTGGGTAACCAAAGAATTAGCTAGTCCTGAGCAAACGGCTACAGGTAAAGACATCTCAAATCCGTTTATGACTATGATGATTTGCCAAAAATCATTAGGGTATTTCAACACACCGATGATTCACGTTATAAGTGTTGAATTGGTCACTAGTTCACCAGGGTGATGTCATGATTCCACCAAAGGACTAGCTAGCCCAAGAGTGAGTAGCTACTTGGTAAAGGCTTATCAAATCTGCTCTTGTTGCTGCTGGTTCTGTTGCTGCTCATACTTAGGAGTTGCTTATGGTACCTTGTTCTTCAAAGATGGTTTCTAGTTGCTGCTAGTTCTCATATTCTGCTGCACACTTATTATGTTACAATCCTCAAGCTTCATATGTTTAAAGATTTATCCAGGAATCTTGAAGTTAACACAGTCAACATCAAGATTAGGGGAGGATTGTTGGGAATTCTGCTAAGAGAGAATTCTGCTGAAGGATCTGCTGATGGATTCTGCTGAAGAGACAGATTCTGCTGAAGAAGTGAATCTGCTGAAGTAGAGATAAAGCATATTATGTTTCTACGGATATAGTTATTCCATGTTATTTATTAGTTTGTTAGGATATGCATGAGCTATTTTAGGTAGTGATATGCATTTATTTTATATTTTATTATTGTATTAGGGTTCCTTGTGTATAAAAGGAACACTAGGCTTTTATTTTATATATGCTTCTTCAGAGAAAAATATAACTCCAGGAAAAATACTTTGAGAGGAAGCAATAGAGATCCATAGAGGATCATTGTTCTTAATAGAAAAACCTTGTGGTAACTTTGATTGTGTTCTTTATTATTATTACGCTGTGCAATCAATCATTGTTATTATATCCTAGATTGGGCTTAAACGATCTTTCACACTTTAGATGTTAAACGGATGAGTCGAGATGATATTGACATACATGAGATGATAAACGGATGAGTTGAGATTATATTGACATACATGAGATGTTAAACGAATAAGTCGATATGATATTGACAAACATTAGATGTAAAACGGATGAGTCCAGATGATATTGACATACATAAGATGTTAAGCGGATGAGTTAAGATGATATTTACATAAATGAGATGTTAAACGGATGCATCGATATGATATTGACATACATGAGATGTTAAACGAATGAGTCGATATGATATTGACATACATTAGATGATAAACGGATGAGTCGAAATGATATTGACAACTCATGAGATGTCAAACGGATGAGTCAATATGATATTGACATTCATGAGATGTTAACCGGATGAGTCTATATGATGTTGACATACATTAGATGTTAAACGGATAAGTCGAGATGATATAGACATACGTGAGATGTTAAACGGATGAGTAGAGACGATATTGAAATACATTAGATGTTAAAAGGATAAGTCGAGGTGATATTGACATACTTCAGATGTTAACTGGATGAGTCGAGATGATATTGACATACATGAGAAGTTCAACGTATGAGTCGAGATGATATTGACATACATGAGATGTTAAATGGATGCGACGAGATGATATTGGCATACATGAGATGTTAAACGGATGCATCGAGATGATATTGACATACATGAGATGTTAAGCGAATGAGTCGAGATGATATTGACATACATGTGATGTTAAACGGATGCGTCGAGATGATATTGACATACATGAGATGTTAAATGGATGAGTCGAGATGATATTGAAATACATGAGATGTTAAACTGATGAGTCGAGATGATGTTGACATACATGTGATGTTAAACGGATGCATCAAGATGATATTGACATACATGAGATGTTAAACTGATGAGTTGATATGATATTGACATACATGAGATGTTAAAAGGATGCGTCGAGATGATACTGACATACATGAGATGTTAAAAGAATGAGTCGAGATGATATTGACATAAATGAGATGTAAAACGGATGCGTTGAGATGATATTGACATACATGAGATGTTAAATGGATGAGTCGAGATGATATTGACATACAAAAAATGTGAAACAGACGCGTCGATATGATATTGACATACATGAGATGATCTCGACTCATCTCTTTTGCATCCTATGTATGTCAATATTGTGACATTTCAAAAATTTCATGTCACTAATTTTAATATTCTTATTATTTAACTATTCTATTTTTTTTAAATAATTAACTTCGTCGGAAGTTATCTGCGTAGGTCATGACACGTTCAATTAATTTAACCACAACTAGACTATGTCCATTCTACACTTTCTATGCACCATTGTTTCCTTACAATCCTATTTTAAAAGTCAATTTTCAATTTTTCCATTTATACGTAAACCTTGCACCTTTTAAGTTTTACGCGATTTAAATTTACGTTTTATGGTTTTAACAACATGGACCAACCCTAGACTATGATGATGTTATATATTTTATGCATTTTAACCAATTTTCATGATTACAAGTGAGTTTTATACTTTTCGTTTCATTTTTATAGTTTACATCACTTTTATCAAGAACCGGTTTCACCAAACGCGTTTTTAACTCACAGTTTCGGTTTTAACGATGTTTAAACCCTCCAAAGAATTTACCACTCATCTAAGTTACTAAAATACATTGTGAAAACAAGTTTTAATATATTTGAAAGTTTTATAAATTATTACTACCCGGTATTACGTTACGCGTCTTAAAAACTTCACGTTTTAAATTATCGGGTTCAAAACTACACCCTATAACCAAATCTATGCAAAATAAATCATCCACATCCCCACTATCTCAAAACCCACGAAATTCTTATCATTTTATTGAGTCATGATGTGTTGTCCAAGGTTTGCTAACATATAGGTACACTTGTCTATCCCATTTGCATGTATTGTTTTTATAAAACACCAAGATCTCTTTCTATCCTCATTTTTATCACCACTTCACCAATTTTATTGTTTTCTCCACCCTTAGAACAACCCATATCAGCCCTCCATCACCATTATCTTAATTATCTAGTTACATTGGTGCAAGATCTTGAAAGCCTAGTATTGTTCTTGGTTTATTACACTCAAATAACACATAAATCTCATCATTATCAACATCAAATTTTTCTTGGATTCAAGGGTTTTATTTGGTGATTTTTCTAATGACTCCAAGATGATTTTGTTGCTGTAAATTTAAGTTCTCCAAGAGTTTTTCAAAGTTCTTCTTTCAAGAGATTGCAATGGTTTCATGATTGGTGATTTTGGAAGACCTTTGTTCTCAAGTTCTCTTGTTATTATTCTACATCAAGACTTTTCTTCCTTAGATTTATGGTGATCTTCAAAGATGGTTTAGGAGCTGAGATTTTCAAGTTTTTACAAAGTGTTTGGTGGTTAAAAATTTGGTTGTCATGGGGTAAAGAAATGGTGCAACTGTTGTTGGGTCAATATAGGATTAGTGTTCTTGTTCTTGTTGTTCCTTCTTGTTCTCCACTTTTGTAAGGAAATCAATAACTCCCTTTTCATTTTATTTTTACTTATTCTACTGTAAATGTAATATTATTTGATGTATTTGAGCATTATATAAATTATTATGCTTAATTAGGCTTGGTACATAAGCTAGATCACTAGAAAATCACTCATGGACTAGACATGCAAAAGACAGTTTTGATCAAGGGTAAAAATGGAATTAACTGATCTAATCAGTAAACATTTGACATAAACTAAAAATATTTGGTTGTATCCCTATGTCTTGTGGTCATTTTCCTGGGTGGTGCATCCTGTGACGACACCCGATGATTAAACTAGAAATAATTTCGTGAAACATGTCAGATTCTGAGTACTAGATTTATAACGTATGACACTTGTTTTTCTGGAAATAACCAATAGTTTCTCAAAACCTAAAAGTTTTAGATAACATCTCAACTTAAACGTGGCCACAAACGGGGAATTAATTGGACCTGTAGAACTCAAGATATCGCAACTTTAGTGGGACTGTTTTGACATTGATAAAAATCAGAACTGGATAGTAAGGGTAAATGGGTAATTTTACTATTTTTAAGTAACTTTTGACTTAGTGGGACCCACAAAAATTGTTAAAGAAGATGAATACCTTTCCGGGGATATAAGGAACTTAATTTTTCGACTTACGGTTTGCAAATAACAAAATTTTGAAAGTGAATAAGTTGATAAAAATTTCATCAGCTTTTGTAAAATTTAAACATGTAAAGGTATTAACTTATATAATTGGACCTTTAAGTTTTATTTGAACCACTTAATTTAAATTGAACCTTTAAACTTAATTTGAACTTTTGTAAAATATATATACTTTATATTTACAAATCATTTTAAAGTGTCAAATTAAACCTTAGACTTAATGCTTAATTTTTGTTAGAAATGTAAATGTCATACTTGAAGACCATTTTTAAATACCAAATTATAACTTGTTAGATATTTAGAAATTATGTACCAAGCATAATTAAGATCACAATTTATATATAGCTAAAATTACATCAATATTTATTTTCAAAAACCTAAGACAAGCGTATATCTATTTAGGTTCATCGTAGAGCTTCGTGGCTATTTTTCTTCACTTGCTTGTTCCTTGCTACTTCCTTTATTCACGGTGAGTTTATATACTCGCCTTTACTCATTTAAATGTTTTATAAACCTCGCGAAGGGGATACATGCTAGTTTTACAAACTGAATACAAGTACTTTTTGTGCATACTTGACCCGATTACCTGATTATAGACATTGAGTATCTTGCCAACAAGTCCCTAATTTCATGAACCGTTAATTACTTGCGTAAACGCTAGTATTATAGATATGCATATTTGGCCAGGCTGGCCTGTCCGGGTGAGTAGCGCTCATTTGACAACTGTGGGTCAAACGGACATATAATATTGAGAATTGAGGTAAATGGCAATTGAATACCTTGTGAGGGGCATTTAAACTGGCCAAGGTTCGGTGTCATGAGCTCGATGCTATAAATTTGATTTTTCTTGACTTGTAAAAGGCCTTTACATGTCTAACTATGATTTATGCTTGTATTCAACTGCTTACATATTAAAATCTATGAATTCACTCAACTTTATGTTGATTTTTTTAGCATGTATTTTCTCAGGTATTATTTTGCTAGCTGAGCATTGGGAGCAATCGGAGTCGCGTGGATATCAAATATTGAAAGACTTGTTTTCTACACATTCGATAACTTTTTATCTTTAAAATATACATACGAGTCATGTTTGAACTCTTGTAACTCAAGTTTTTAATAAAAATTGTTGGGACCTTTGTACTCTGATTTATCAAATCGAATGTGGCATTTTATTAAACGTCTCTTTTGAGGTCATTTTATGTAACTTGTTTTTATGAATTATGAAGTGACACCCAAATTGGTATTCCGCTGCGTTGTAAATTTTGGGGGTGTCACAGAATGGTATCAGAGCATTAGTTATAGCGAATTAGGTCGTTTTCAAAACCTAAACTATAACTGATTTTTGAATTTTTTTTAAAAGTCTTTCACCGTTGTTCGATATCCGCGCACGCTTGCTCCCAGGTAACTTATATGCTTTATTTTGCATAAATACTTCTATTATATGACTAATGAATATATCCCCTAGTCATTATTTCGCTCTCTCATGCCTATTTTATGATGTCATACTATTTACTTTATATCGGTCGGTTATTTATACGCTGACCACTCCGATTATCGTGTACTTCGTGTTTTCTTATTTTCTTCCTCGAACATCAATACTAGTATTGTATGAGGATACCCGTACATATATGTGTTACTCTCTTTTCAAATCCTTACACATATATATGTGTAGTACTATGATATGTATTAATGAATTCGTTTACTTTAACCTCTTATGAACGATGCGGTGATCTCTGAAACATTTTCGCTACTTTACTCTATTTCCTTTTGATGATATTGACATTCAGTGTTCTTTGTCAATTCCACTAGTTATTTTACTGTTCAGCTCCGATTGTGAACATTCCTCTTATGCCTTTGAATCACGTATGTTGTTTTTGTTATCCATTATTTTGAATCTTCCAATTGATGGGAGTACGACCTTAACTTGTCATCTCGAATTATGCCATCCTTTGGCACTTACCTTTGGTAATGCGATTGACTAATGTCATATTATTATTCTCATTACTTCTTCTTATGATTTTGATAAATCATGTTGTTAATTAGACATACTTTTATTTATTTTAACACTTGATCTTGTTGTATATTTTGTTTTGTGACGGACATACTTAAGTAGGATGATTTATAATCGTTTTATTGAAATGAATTGGGACGCTTCTTCATTTGAATAAAGAAATTATAAACCACCGAACCGTAAATTCATAAATCTTCATTTACATGGATTGGGACGCCTCTTTATGTAATTGACGAGTTATGAATGAGTGGGCTTATGTGTATCCGTCATAGCGTGTGTACGAACCATTCTTTGGGCTATGAACTCCTCTCGACTCGTAATTTGTTATGTTGATTTTCCCAATTTTGTATCGACCACTGCGAGCCTTATAAGCTAATAGTAATGTACTTTTATCCGCTTTCACGAATTGACGACTTGATAAATTCCTTGTCTCATATTGTCTTATCGCCTACACTTTTATTCTATCCTTTCCTTTAAGGACCCTCATGACATTCTATTCGTTCCCTCATACCATTGCTTACACAATAGGTGATTTCTATCACTTGTTCTATCTTCGTTGCTACCTTTTTACTTTGTCAAAATCCCGAGCACAAAATGCATTAAGCACCTCCATTGACTTCTATAAAAATTTTATGCGTCTTTATGAAAATTTTACAAATATTTCACAAGTGTTTAAATTACCAAAATGACCTTCTTAAGTTAAAGAATCGGTTCTAACCACCCTCTTTTGTAAAAAAAAATCATAATCAATATTTATAATGACACCATGCCCTATATTTCAAATTACACTTTTTATACATCATATTTTAATCACGTCTTGAGGATATGACTGATTTAAACTTCGTTTCAACTAATGATTCCTAAAAATTTGAAAATAGACATTCTACAATCACAACCATAAACCCGAGTTTCAACATGGTTTTTATACATGCTTCCATCCCAAAATTCTTTGAAACGGAAAAAAATGATTAAGAAGAATTGAGCGCCGGGACGTCGCTCTTTTAAGGGGTACGTGCTGTGACATTTCAAAAATTTCATGTCACTAATTTTAATATTCTTATTATTTAACTATTCTATTTTTTTTAAATAATTAACTTCGTCGGAAGTTTTCTGCGTACGTCATGACACGTTCAATTAATTTAACCACAACTAGACTATGTCCATTCTACACTTTCTATGCACCATTGTTTCCTTACAATCCTATTTTAAAAGTCAATTTTCAATTTTTCCATTTATACGTAAACCTTGCACCTTTTAAGTTTTACGCGATTTAAATGTACGTTTTATGGTTTTAACAACATGGACCAACCCTAGACTATGATGATTTTATATATTTTATGCATTTTAACATATTTTTATGATTACAAGTGAGTTTTATACTTTTCGTTTCATTTTTATAGTTTACATCACTTTTATCAAGAACCGGTTTCACCAAACGCGTTTTTAACTCACGGTTTCGGTTTTAACGATGTTTAAACCCTCCAAAGAATTTACCACTCATCTAAATTACTAAAATACATTGTGAAAACAAGTTTTAATATATTTGAAAGTTTTATAAATTATTACTACCCGGTATTACGTTACGCGTCTTAAAAACTTCACGTTTTAAATTATCGGGTTCAAAACTACACCCTATAACCAAATCTATGCAAAATAAATTATCCACATCCCCACTATCTCAAAACCCACGAAATTCTTATCATTTTATTGAGTCATGATGTGTTGTCCAAGGTTTGCTAACATATAGGTACACTTGTCTATCCCATTTGCATGTATTGTTTTTATAAAACACCAAGATCTCTTTCTATCCTCATTTTTATCACCACTTCACCAATTTTATTGTTTTCTCGACCCTTAGTACGACCCATATCAGCCCTCCATCACCATCATCTTAATTATCTAGTTACATTGGTGTAAGATCTTGAAAGCCTAGTATTGTTCTTGGTTTATTACACTCAAACAACACATAAATATCATCATTATCAACATCAAATTTTTCTTGGATTCAAGGGTTTTATTTGGTGATTTTTCTAATGACTCCAAGATGATTTTGTTGCTGTAAATTTAAGTTCTCCAAGAGTTTTTCAAAGTTCTTCTTTCAAGAGATTGCAATGGTTTCATGATTGGTGATTTTGGAAGACCTTTGTTCTCAAGTTCTCTTGTTATTATTCTACATCAAGACTTTTCTTCCTTAGATTTATGGTGATCTTCAAAGATGGTTTAGGGGCTGAGATTTTGTCATAACTCACCATTTCAGGTCAATTCAGGTCATTTCCCGAACTTTGGAAAAACACTATTCATCAAACACTATTCATCAGTTTACTATTCATCATTTTTGGTGTCAGTTTGACATTCCGAGAAGCATTCAGAAATTTTACTATTCACTGAACACTATTCATTTTCGGAAAAGATTTCATCATTCACGTGCATTACACATTTCATCGTAAATTTAGTTTACGGGTATTCAAATTCGCGTAACCGGATGGGTTTAGGTGCGAATTCATTTCATTATCAGTAAGGACATTGCATACGGACTAGAGACAGTCTGCATATCATCATAACAGCATATTCATGTTATACCACTCTTAGGATTTTCAAATTTATATATTTGATACATTTAACGTTTTACATATAATTATTTATAAATAAACGTTAACACCCGGTTTATAAACACGACGAATATATCTAAATATTCCCACAATGGTCCCGACATATTTCTATAGCTATTATATCATCATAAAAGTCATAAAATTCATTTACCCAGTATTTTGGTAATTTATTTTATTTATAACGTAAGTTTAAGAATATTACGACGGTTTTCGTGAAAACTAAATAATAATCACCCGATCACTCAATATTTGTACCCAACATAATTTTAATATTTTTATAACTTTATTTTGACAAGTTTAGTCATTATTTCAAGTTTCATATTTTTACGATAACCAGAATTACGTTTCGCGACTTAACAGTTTACGGTTTGCGATTAACGGAACCAAAACCGACTCCGTGAACTAGATAATACCCAAACTTTCTTCATACTCTTCATTTAACAACCATGTGCCGCTCCTCCCATCACATGTTACTTCAAGTTGTCCATATAATTACCATAATGCCATCACTAGAAAATATCTAGCCTTAAACAACAAAAACATTACACATAACATTTCTAATAATCAAAAACTCATTTCTCATCTTCTCCACCTCCATAACCACGACCCAACCATGATCTCCATGATCAAACCATTATTTTTCAAAGTACAAAGCATCAAAGTTGTTCATTTCATCATTCTAATCAAGATTCATGCAACAAAAACACAAGTAATCCAAGGTTTCTCATCATCTCACCATCTATTATTTCAAAGTGAGTTATCAAATTTATTTTCATGTTTTCATCTAATTAACACATGTAACTTATAGTATTCATGCTTAATTTCATGCACAAACTAGTTATACCACTTTATTTTTGTTAACTTTTTGAACATACAAACCCTAGATTTTGATTTAGGTGTTCCTTTGTTAAATTAACTTGATTACTAGTCATTAGGAACCCATGGCACCCTAAGAAGGTGTATGGTAGGATTAGTATAGCTTTGTGGTGTTTGCAAGAGATTTGGTTGAAGTAGAAACTAGTTTTGAACCTTGGAAATGGATTTCTAACAAGTTTATAAACATGCTGTCCCATTTTGTTAATTTCTGGAAAATCAGTAAACACCAAGGAAACTTTGGCAAAATTTTTAGAAAATACTTTCAAAAACGAATCCGTAGGCGAAAGAACGGATTAAAACGAGTTTATAACGAAGAAGTTATGATTTTTGCAAGTTTATTGACGAAAACTATTTTCCGGAAAAATACATGCTGATGGATGTTTTTCGTCGGACAAAAAGAGGCTTTAGACGTAACCCGGAGGAGCCAAGCTTTCCAAAATATATTACTACATACTAAGACGTAACCGTGGATATAAAGAACAAGTAAAACGGACTTATAATGACAAAGATATTCACGTTTCAATATAATTGGCAGCTTTTATAAATAATAACACTACGTACTAAATTCTAGATTTTCTAGAAATATTAGCCAAGTACCCAAATTCATAACTAATGAAGTATTAGTGATTACAAGTATATTTTCATCACTACAAGGCGTTATTTCAAGGATTTCAAACCGAGGATTTCAACACAAACATTGGTACATACGATATATATATAAGTATATATATTGCAACTAGTTTTATTTTTCTAATACCCATATTTTTCCTAAGTCTTGGAAATGTATATTTTTGATAACAACAAGTATTTTTCAAAGAGTAGAGTGGTATAGGGAACATGTGCATGGACATTCATAACATCATTTCATGATCTAAAGTAGATCGTACATCATTCATATTAGGTTGCGGCTTGTGTGCGCGCCTTGTTTTTCAGCTCATTACATGTTCATGGTACCATCATATCAGGTGAGTCATAGCCCCACTTTTACTGGTTTAATTACTTTACAAACTCTTTGGGGGAGATACATGCTTAAATACTCGTGTTATACTTTTATACGATTTCAAATCCCATGGGGGAGAATACATTGCAACAACTATTTTTGTACATGCCCAAGTATTACAAATTCCATACATTGCTTAAGTTGCCTTACTACCACTTCATAACAAGTCCCCTTTCAATATCATGGACCGTTAATTTTAGTACTAAGCGAGAGTGAGTGAATAGATCTATTGAGGGTGACGCCTCCATTCGTGTTTGGGTTGCTCCAACGGGACGAATGCATTTCATGTCTTATCAAATTGAGTGCCTGGTAGACACTCTGTTGGGGCCATTACAAAGTCTAGCTTCGGGGTCATGAGCTTAAGAGACAATGTAGCATTTTTGACATTTATGTCGGTTCACTTTATACTTGTGGCTATTGTACATACGAAAATTACTTATGGAATTACGATACTTTTCCACCACTATTACTACAGAATTACGATGTCTTTGCAACAATCTTATGACTGATTTATTACAAACATATTACATTTGGCAGTGGGTTGTAAACACACAGGTTACAAGTCTCTTATGGCGGGACTTGGAACTGAGTGGATTTACGATGCCTTTGCTGGGAAATCTTCATTTCAATGCAATACATTTTTTTTTCACAAGACTCTATGAACTCACCAACCTCGTGTTGACACTTTAGCATGTATTTTCAAGTATTAATCAATGGCACGCTACAGGAGGTTTTGGCAGGGCATGGCATGGTCATAGAAGACTCTGATTTATTCATTTGGGGACCGTTCTAAACTATTTTAAGGGCCTACTTCCGCACTACTTTTAACAATGTAAATACAATATTTTTGACTTAACTATTTTATTCTAAATGATTGAAGTGAAAACCTTTTTGTACTTGTGTTGTGATATCAATTAAGTTACACCCCAGCTACATGTATGCTTCCGCTGGACCCGATTCTGGGGGTGTGACAGATTGGCATCAGAGCTTTGGCTATAGCGAACTAAGTGTTTTTAAAACCTAGACTATAGCTACTTTCAAGAAAACTTAACCCTATGACCGTCATGTGCCTGCCTGCCAAGCTGAAGCCTCATTTGTGGTTAGTTGCTGACGTAGGTGATGAGATTTTTGTCTCATTATCTGATATATTATATTCATTTATTATAGTTGATTACTATAATTGTCTTTTATATAAGCATGTTCACGTATCGTATATGTCACCGCATTATGTTTTTCCTTGCATAGTTTCATCATTTGACCTCGAGTTTGGTCACCTACCTTAATCTTTCAGAATGTCTTGGTATTTATGAAGGACATAGTCTTAGTATGACTGAGCTGAGTATTTCAAAATTCATGAAACCTCGGTGGAATATAGACTGGTCATCTATATTCAACCCGGGATAGTGAGATATAGGCTGACCACCTATGTCTGACTCAGAAATGAATTTTGCAACACTGAGAATGGTTATAATAAAATTCTGTCTGGATTGAATCTTTTACTCATTTTCCAAATGTTTCATGCATGTGTGAGTATACCATCATTGTCAGAACATTCATACTTTTCATCACCTCGTGAACCGCCGCTTGGAAGCATGTCAATTGGTCATTTCATCTCATGAACATTCACGTCTATGCATGATACACTTACATCACGGTATTTTCTTTTATTACAATATCATTTTGTCGCAGTTGTCACAGTCTCTTCCCTTCTCACCATCACTATCATTACCTTTCCCCATCCCCATATATATATAAGGAATTATCTGACACTTTATGGATTCCTATGTCACTCATCCCTCACTACCACCAATATTGTTAAGTGGATATTATCAATGACCTCCCTAGGAAAGATTTTCCATACCATCTATAAGGAGAATCTCTCGGTACATTAAGACCATTCAAAACTTAACAGAAATCTCAGGATATCACAAAACCATTCGAAACACTATCATTGGCCTGATCACCAAAAATTCCATCGTCTAGAAAGTATTGGCTTGACTGAATTACAGGATTATTTTAGATACGAGTACTCACAAAACAACACCATAGAGATAAATCCAATCTCCTAACCAAGACTGTAGAACATTCAATTGAACATGGACTCACCAATAGACTTTATTCAAACATAGGGAGATATGCTCAGAGCATGAGTGATTGACTCAAGAAATGGTTGGACTAACCAATTACCATAAATCAGATTCCTTTACAACCATAGTTACCACACGAGCTTAGAGACTACACCATTTGGAGCACTCTATGGTCGAAGTGCCAACATTCATTGAAGGATCGAAATTTGGAAAAGCCCAACATACTAGTCTAGTAGGCATTCTTGAAATAACCGGAAATTTTCTACAAGTCAAGAATCAGTTACAAGTTCAATAAGTTGTAAACCATTAAAACTTCAAGTTGGTAAGCAGAGTTATGTTGAAAGTTCTGCCTAGGAAAGGCATGATATCATTCAGAAAACTTGGAAAGTTAAACCCGGATATACACTGGACCATGTAATATTTCAAACAGAGTAGGCCTAGTAGCCATCAGACTTGAGCCTTGTTAGAGAACAACAGGATTACACAACCACGTATTATCAGCTTTTCAGAATTGTCACTCATAATTCCATTTGGAAAGGAATCCAACTCAAAGTCAAACATAAACCTTGCAGGAGAACAACTAGAAATCATGGACAGTTAGGTCGAACAATTGAAGCAAAGCCGAATTCCTATCGTTAGAGTTCGCTGGAATTCTCGAATATCATCACTTTTTCACCAATATGTTTTCAGAAACCAACATAAACTGAACTTCGGGACGAAGTTCCTTTTAGAGGGGAAGACTGTCATAACTCACCATTTCAGGTCATTTCCCGAACTTTGGAAAAACACTATTCATCAAACACTATTCATCAAAACATTATTCATCAGTTTACTATTCATCATTTTTGGTGTCAGTTTGACATTCCGAGAAGCATTCAGAAATTTTACTATTCACTGAACACTATTCATTTCCGAAAAAGATTTCATCATTCACGTGCATTACACATTTCATCGTAAATTTAGTTTACGGGTATTCAAATTCGCGTAACCGGATGGGTTTAGGTGCGAATTCATTTCATTATCAGTAAGGACATTGCATACGGACTAGAGACAGTCTGCATATCATCATAACAGCATATTCATGTTATACCACTCTTAGGATTTTCAAATTTATATATTTGATACATTTAACGTTTTACATATAATTATTTATAAATAAACGTTAACACCCGGTTTATAAACACGACGAATATATCTAAATATTCCCACAATGGTCCCGACATATTTCTATACCTATTATATCATCATAAAAGTCATAAAATTCATTTACCCAGTATTTTGGTAATTTATTTTATTTATAACGTAAGTTTAAGAATATTACGACGGTTTTCGTGAAAACTAAATAATAATCACCCGATCACTCAATATTTGTACCCAACATAATTTTAACATTTTTATAACTTTATTTTGACAAGTTTAGTCATTATTTCAAGTTTCATATTTTTACGATAACCAGAATTACGTTTCGCGACTTAACAGTTTACGGTTTGCGATTAACGGAACCAAAACCGACTCCGTGAACTAGATAATACCCAAACTTTCTACATACTCTTCATTTAACAACCATGTGCCGCCCCTCCCATCACATGTTACTTCAAGTTGTCCATATAATTACCATAATGCCATCACTAGAAAATATCTAGCCTTAAACAACAAAAACATTACACATAACATTTCTAATAATCAAAAACTCATTTCTCATCTTCTCCACCTCCATAACCACGACCCAACCATGATCTCCATGATCAAACCATTATTTTTCAAAGTACAAAGCATCAAAGTTGTTCATTTCATCATTCTAATCAAGATTCATGCAACAAAAACACAAGTAATCCAAGGTTTCTCATCATCTCACCATCTATTATTTCAAAGTGAGTTATCAAATTTATTTTCATGTTTTCATCTAATTAACACATGTAACTTATAGTATTCATGCTTAATTTCATGCACAAACTAGTTATACCACTTTATTTTTGTTAACTTTTTGAACATACAAACCCTAGATTTTGATTTAGGTGTTCCTTTGTTAAATTAACTTGATTACTAGTCATTAGGAACCCATGGCACCCTAAGAAGGTGTATGGTAGGATTAGTATAGCTTTGTGGTGTTTGCAAGAGATTTGGTTGAAGTAGAAACTAGTTTTGAACCTTGGAAATGGATTTCTAACAAGTTTATAAACATGCTGTCCCATTTTGTTAATTTCTGGAAAATCAGTAAACACCAAGGAAACTTTGGCAAAATTTTTAGAAAATACTTTCAAAAACGAATCCGTAGGCGAAAGAACGGATTAAAACGAGTTTATAATGAAGAAGTTATGATTTTTGCAAGTTTATTGACGAAAACTATTTTCCGGAAAAATACATGCTGATGGATGTTTTTCGTCGGACAAAAAGAGGCTTTAGACCTAACCCGGAGGAGCCAAGCTTTCCAAAATATATTACTACATACTAAGACGTAACCGTGGATATAAAGAACAAGTAAAACGGACTTATAATGACAAAGATATTCACGTTTCAATATCGGCAAAAATCCTCTATAATTGGCAGCTTTTATAAATAATAACACTACGTACTAAATTCTAGATTTTCTAGAAATATTAACCAAGTACCCAAATTCATAACTAATGAAGTATTAGTGATTACAAGTATATTTTCATCACTACAAGGCGTTATTTCAAGGATTTCAAACCGAGGATTTCAACCCAAACATTGGTACATACGATATATATATAAGTATATATATTGCAACTAGTTTTATTTTTCTAATAGCCATATTTTTCCTAAGTCTTGGAAATGTATATTTTTTATAACAACAAGTATTTTTCAAAGAGTAGAGTGGTATAGGGAACATGTGCATGGACATTCATAACATCATTTCATGATCTAAAGTAGATCGTACATCATTCATATTAGGTTGCGGCTAGTGTGCGCGCCTTGTTTTTCAGCTCATTACATGTTCATGGTACCATCATATCAGGTGAGTCATAGCCCCACTTTTACTGGTTTAATTACTTTACAAACTCTTTGGGGGAGATACATGCTTAAATACTCGTGTTATACTTTTATACGATTTCAAATCCCATGGGGGAGAATACATTGCAACAACTATTTTTGTACATGCCCAAGTATTACAAATTCCATACATTGCTTAAGTTGCCTTACTACCACTTCATAACAAGTCCCCTTTCAATATCATGGACCGTTAATTTTAGTACTAAGCGAGAGTGAGTGAATAGATCTATTGAGGGTGACGCCTCCATTCGTGTTTGGGTTGCTCCAACGGGACGAATGCATTTCATGTCTTATCAAATTGAGTGCCTGGTAGACACTCTGTTGGGGCCATTACAAAGTCTAGCTTCGGGGTCATGAGCTTAAGAGACAATGTAGCATTTTTGACATTTATGTCGGTTCACTTTATACCTGTGGCTATTGTACATACGAAAATTACTTATGGAATTACGATACTTTTCCACCACTATTACTACAGAATTACGATGTCTTTGCAACAATCTTATGACTGATTTATTACAAACATATTACATTTGGCAGTGGGTTGTAAACACACAGGTTACAAGTCTCTTATGGCGGGACTTGGAACTGAGTGGATTTATGATGCCTTTGCTGGGAAATCTTCATTTCAATGCAATACATTTTTTTTTCACAAGACTCTATGAACTCACCAACCTCGTGTTGACACTTTAGCATGTATTTTCAAGTATTAATCAATGGCACGCTACAGGAGGTTTTGGCAGGGCATGGCATGGTCATAGAAGACTCTGATTTATTCATTTGGGGACCGTTCTAAACTATTTTAAGGGCCTACTTCCGCACTACTTTTAACAATGTAAATACAATATTTTTGACTTAACTATTTTATTCTAAATGATTGAAGTGAAAACCTTTTTGTACTTGTGTTGTGATATCAATTGAGTTACACCCCAGCTACATGTATGCTTCCGCTGGACCCGATTCTGGGGGTGTGACAGATTTTCAAGTTTTTACAAAGGGTTTGGTGGTTAAAAATTTGGTTGTCATGGGGTAAAGAAATGGTGCAAGTGTTGTTGGGTCAATATAGGATTAGTGTTCTTGTTCTTGTTGTTCCTTCTTTTTCTCCACTTTTGTAAGGAAATCAATAACTCCCTTTTCATTTTATTTTTACTTACTCTACTGTAAATGTAATATTATTTGATGTATTTGAGCATTATATAAATTATTATGCTTAATTAGGCTTGGTACATAAGCTAGATCACTAGAAAATCACTCATGGACTAGACATGCAAAAGACAGTTTTGATCAAGGGTAAAAACGGAATTAAATGATCTAATAAGTAAACATTTGACATAAACTAAAAATATTTGGTTGTATCCCTATGTCTTGTGGTCATTTTCCTAGGTGGTGCATCCCGTGACGACACCCGATGATTAAACTAGAAATAATTTCGTGAAACATGTCAGATTCTGAGTACTAGATTTATAACATATGAAACTTATTTTTCTGGACATAACCAATGGTTTCTAAAAACATAAAAGTTTTAGATAACATCTCAACTTAAACGTGGCCACAAACGGGGAATTAATTGGACCTGTAGAACTCAAGATATCGCAACTTTAGTGGGACTGTTTTGACATTGATAAAAATCAGAACTGGATAGTAAGGGTAAATGGGTAATTTTACTATTTTTAAGTAACTTTTGACTTAGTGGGACCCACAAAACTTGTTAAAAAAGATGAATACCTTTCCGGGGATATAAGGAACTTAATTTTTCGACTTAAGGTTTGCAAATAACAAAATTTTGAAAGTGAATAAGTTGATAAAAATTTCATCAGCTTTTGTAAAATTTAAACATGTAAAGGTATTAACTTATATAATTGGACCTTTAAGTTTTATTTGAACCACTTAATTTAAATTGAACCTTTAAACTTAATTTGAACTTTTGTAAAATATATATACTTTATATTTACAAATCATTTTAAAGTGTCAAATTAAACCTTAGACTTAATGCTTAATTTTTGTTAGAAATGTAAATGTCATACTTGAAGACCATTTTTTAATACCAAATTATAACTTGTTAGATATTTAGAAATTATGTACCAAGCATAATTAAGATCACAATTTAAATATAGCTAAAATTACATCAATATTTATTTTCAAAAACCTAAGACAAGCGTATATCTATTTAGGTTCATCGTAGAGCTTCGTGGCTATTTTTCTTCACTTGCTTGTTCCTTGCTACTTCCTTTATTCACGGTGAGTTTATAGCCTCGCCTTTACTCATTTAAATGTTTTATAAACCTCGCGAGGGGGATACATGCTAGTTTTACAAACTGAATACAAGTACTTTTTGGGTATGCTTGACCCGATTACCTGATTATAGACATTGAATATCTTGCCAACAAGTCCCTAATTTCATGAAACGTTAATTACGTGCGTAAACGCTAGTATTATAGATATGCATATTTGGCCAGGCAGGCCTGTCCGGGTGAGTAGCCCTCATTTGACAACTGTGGGTCAAACGGACATATAATATTGAGAACTGGGGTAAATGGCAATTGAATACCTTGTGAGGGGCATTTAAACTGGCCAAGGTTCGGTGTCATGAGCTCAATGCTATAAATTTGATTTTTCTTGACTTGTAAAAGGCCTTTACATGTCTAACTATGATTTATGCTTGTATTCAACTACTTACATATTAAAATCTATGAATTCACTCAACTTTATGTTGATTTTTTTAGCATGTATTTTCTCAGGTATTATTTTGCTAGCTGAGCATTGGGAGCAATCGGAGTCGCGTGAATTATGAAGTGCACCCAAATTGGTATTCCGATGCGTTGTAAATTTTGGGGGTGTCACAAATATTATCTCGACTCATCCGTTTAACATCTTATGTTTGACAAAAAATCATCTCGACTCATCCGTTTTACATCTCATGCATGTCAATGTTATCTCGACTCATCCGTTTAACATCTCATGTATGTCAATGCCATTTCGACTCACCCGTTTAATATATTATGTATGTCAATATCATCTCGATTTATCCGTTTAACATCTCATGTATGTCAATGTTATATCGATTCATCCATTTAACATCTCATGTATGTCAATATCGTCTTGAGTAATCCGTTTAACATCTCATTTATGTCAGTATCATCTCGACTCATCCGTTTACTTTGTTTCACTAAACCGGGCAACATACGTTTGATTTTGCGAATTTTTTGTTAAACGAGCTTTGATAATAAGAATTACATATAATAAACTACAATAATGAAAGAATGAGATGGAATGTAATAATTAAATGACTCAAACTTTTAATTTACAAGTGTAGAATTATTAATGATTTAATATTTATATAAAAACGATATATGTCAAACACTAATGGTAACTTTAGAATTGAAAATTAGTACAGCATTTTTTATTAAAATGTAATTTATTTTTTGATATGTACAAATTTAAATTTAAATTATTATTTAATTAAATTTTATAATTATATTTAAACAACATTTTTTTAATTAATTTTAATTAAATTTGTATAAGTAAAAAATACCTCACTACAAGTATTACCCCCGTCCAAAATTTCATGAAAAGTCAAAATTCCCTCTACATTTTGGTGAAATACTCCCGCCCAAATTTTCGTGAAAAGTCAAAATTCCCTCTATATTTTGGTGAAATACTCTTTACCTTAGTCCGCAAATACACATAAACACTTTTATCTTTCTCTTTTCACTTTACTCTCAACTCCACACCAACACTCACAAATCATTCACCACCGAACCACAGCCATCTTCGCCGGCAACCACAACCATCTTCGACGACCCACAACCCACATTATCCCACTTCACCATAGTAAGTATTTTTGGGTTATGATATTTTGTGTAATGATTTTCTTTAATTTTGTGAAATTAGTTTATGTTATTCTGTGCAATGATTTTAGGGAATTTTGGGCATCACACCACCACTCTACAACAGTAAGTGTTTTGGGGATTTTATGAAACTAACTTATAAGTGATTTATTGAGTATGTGAAAAGTGTGACATGATTATGGGCTAAGAAAACAAATTGATCTGATCTAGTATCTTGTTTCACATCAATTGGTGACTGGTTGAGTGAATCTAGTCAGATATAGATTACTCAATGACTGTTGGGACACTGAAATATGATGACGACAATGCAGAATCTTGGTTTGCCCAAATCGATTTTGTAAGTTTACTAACCTCCAATTTTTCTTTATTTAATTTTTTGGCTAGCAATTTAATGGTGGTTGAGTTTTTGATTGTTGAATTCATGGTTTAATATTATTTGAGAGGTTTGAGTTTTGTATTTTGATTTTGGGTTTAAGCAACTGATGAGTGTCTAAATACTCATCATTTTATACCAATCTGAACTGCCAAAACATCCAAAAACACTCAAATATGCATCAAAATAATAAGATTATTCCAAAAGTGTGTTTTATATGTTTCAGATGCAAAATAATCAAAAACGGATCAAAAACGTACAAAGTTTGCATAGTTGGCAGTTTCAGTCCCTCAACTTTCAAAAATTAACAAAACTAGTCCCTGGTCACTCAAAACTTGTAAAATTATCATAAAAGGTCCTTGGGATTCACAAGTTGTAAGAAAAAGTCCTTTGAAGTTAAAAATCATAAATTTACAATTTTGGTCCCTCAACTTTAGAAAAGTGTCAAAATCAGTCCCTGGGTTATTTAAAATGGAAAATTTATCAAAATAACCCTTGAACTATTCCTAAATGACATGTTTGGTCCTTTTTGTTAATATTTGATATTTACAGGTTTAACCCTTCAAGTTTCAGAAAATTACAAGAATGGTCCCTGGAGTTTGGTGAATTTACAGAAAAGGTCCCCGGGTATTTAAAATCGAAAAAACATCAAAAATACCCTTGTACTATGCATCCTTGTCAAGTTTGGTCCCTATGAGAACTTTGGTGAACTTACAAAACCAATCCCTCAAGTTTGCACTAATTACATAATTGGTCCTTGAATGAAATAAAACCAAATCCGGACTTTTTTTTATTAAAACCCAAAACCAAAACCTAAACCTAAACCAAGCCCACCCAATTTTGTTTTACCTTGGGCCCAACCATTTCCCAGCCCACTACACAAATAAACCCATCCCCCGTTTAAATAAATCCACCCCGGTCAACTTTGGTTTGACCCTGCCTTCTTCCACCTCCCAACTCCACATCCCCTGCTACTTGCATCCTCCACCTCACCACTCTACACCCACCACCTCCTACAATCCACCTCACCCCTCTCTGTCACTCCCACAACAAAACCCATCTCCTAGGTTTGCCTTAGGAGATACCACGTTTCATCCCTACAACCTGCCACCACCCCTACTCCTGCAAACAGCCTGCCAACACTCCCACTACCCCTTATCCTATCCTAATTCCACTCCCCAAGTACCAATCACCTTCCACCCCCCCCCCCCCTACACTCGCAAACACAGTCCTAGTAGTCAAACCCACCTTTCCCGCCAAAAATGGAAAAAGAGCCACAAGGGTCTATAAGTCAATCAAGTTGGTGGGAAAGCTGAAGTGGGTCCCACACATCTCAGGAAGCTTATAAAAGGAGTAGAAGAAGCAAAGTGGAAGGCAATTAGTGTAGCTTTTAGTGTAATTTAGTCGTAGTAGTGTAATTTACCATTTTCCATTGTAATTTTCATTCCAGTTAGTAAAATTCAGCTTATTTTATGTATTGTAAACTTTCTTTGATCCTTAATTAAAGTCTTGTTAAGTTAATTTTAGTTTTTGCATTTTTGAGCAAATTTGACAAATTTGTTTAAAGTGTGTTAAACATTGTTAAAACCTGATCTTTCCAGTTATTTAAGTCCAACTATAAGTTTTATTAAGTTTCTGAGTTGTGTTAATTAGTTTGAATCATAATTATCAAAAATTCCAATAAATAAAGAAGAAAATAAAAAAAAATGGTGACTGATGAAGAATTGAAGCTGAGGAGGTGTAATTCTGGATTGTATATGGTATAGTAACCTTGTGGAAGGTTGTTAGGTATATCTTGGTCCCTGGTTCTATGATTCTTCACTTGGACTCCATTTTGTAAGCCTATTTTTCATTTCATGCATTATGTTGTAGAAGCACTTAGTTATAATTAATCTTTGCTAATTTATAGTTTCTGAGTATGATTAAGTAAGTTTGTTAACTAAAGAAGTTGTTTGTTCATTTAAATCATTTGCTCTTAAAAAATTCTCATTTACTCAGTTTAAGTAGCTTAGTTGTTATTTATATGTTTCATACTGATATGATTGTTAATCTGAGCTCCTATGATCTCATAACATGTTATTACAATCTTAAGAGTCAGTATTATGGTTTAAATCAGGAAGATACTATGAAAATCATCAAATCAGTTAGTTTGAGGGGTGTTTGGAAATGTTAACTTGAAGGTGTTGTGATTGTCCTTTGTGACCAAATCCTATTTAGACCACTCACCTAAGTCCTAATTAAGTCCAAACAGTCCTGACTTTACCCATTTTCATAGCAAAAAGTCAAATCACCCTCAATCCAACCCAACAGTTAACTGTTGGGTCAGTTAGGTCCAAAACCAACCCATTTTGTTTATACATGATCCTAGCAACTCTAGTTAGTCACCTTATAGCTTATTTTATCATTATCAGTAAGTTAGAAGCAATCAAAACTCAAATAAGTCAACCTAGTAGTTTTTCACAAAAAAGTCAAATAGCTTGTCTCAGGTTTTTCCCAAAGTTGAGGGAATTTTTATGAATTTTGTGGTGATATTTAGAGTTTGAGCTTTTAAGGTCTTGTAGTATACCACCTCATCTCCAAGTTCCCATAGTCCATTTAATTTTGCTAATTTTCCAGTGGGCCCCACAATCCTCCAAAGAGGACTGCAGGGCAACAAGCTGCCCTGTGCAGCAGACCATCCAACCAACACCACCACTTTGGTGGTGTTTTGTGGCCTCTTCAGTAGCTCCCACACCTAGGATTTAGTTTCCCCCAACCCCCCTCCTAGCAGGCTTTCAAGTTTGACCTTTACTTTGACCCCAAGACAGGTGGACCCCACTTGAATTCAGGCCTAAAGTCTGTCCCCAAAATCTATGAGATTTTCAGTTGCTTAAGTGCTTATTTTGTTTCATATAGCTTATTTGTGCTTAGCCCTTGTTGTTTCTTGCTTATTTAAGCTTGTTGAACTTATTTGTATCTGTTTTCAGCTAAGTGGGACCCACACAAGCTCATTTGAGCTCCTTTTCCTTGTTAGTCAACCAAAGTCAAACTGTTAAGACAAAAGGGGTGTGCACAGCTTATTTTTAAGTTTTAAAATAGTTGTTTTCACAAAAAGTCTTTGTTTTTATATGTAAAACAAGTTTATAAAAGAAAAATCCAAAAAAGTTAGTTTTAAATTAAGTGATAGTTTCTATTTAATTCAAGTTAATTTTAATTTTCATTTTTTTATTTTAATTAAGTTACTTGTGTTTTTATATTTTTATTAAATACCTTATATAGTAAAATAATTTTGATAATTTTTTCAGATTTTTATTTTGTCATTTAGTGTTAATTAGATTTAATTTTAATTTTATTTATTATTAATTAATATCAAGTATTAAATAGCTTAATTAGTTTTTATAAGGTAAACTCTAGTTTTTATAATTTTCCTAGTTCTAATATAGTATAATAAGTTTTTAGAAAATATATTTTGAGATTCTACTGTTCATTTTCTAATTTTCTTATTTTATTTGTTTAAAATAGACTTAAGTTAATTAATAGGTAAATAATTAGTTGTTTAATCTTAAAATATAATTTTTAGAGTTTTTATAATTTTGTAGGATTCCAGTGATGGTTAAGTAATTTTATAAATTTTCTTGTAATTTTCTAAGTTAGTTTAGTATTAATATTAATTAAAAGTAGTTTAATTAGTTTAATTAAGTTAAATAGTTTTCAATTTATAAAAAACCCACAAAAAGGCAAAAATATTTATTTTTATTTTTTATACTTTCTACAAGTTCTAATTTAGATTTAGAAAATATTTTTGTTAATTTTTAGCTTAATTTAAATCATTTGTCATTTTTAGTTTAATTAAATTAGGTTTTAATTTAGATTTTAAATAGTTTAATTAATTAAATAATATTTAAATAGTATTTTAATCATTTTCATAATTTCATTTTCATTTTTAATTTTCAAGTTTGAAAAAGTGTCAAAAGCACCCCCTGTAGTTTATTATATACCAAATCCCACTTTTTCAGTCCGATTACGTAAATCTGAATTGTGAATACGTGTATATATCTGGTATCTGATTTTTGTGAATATTATATCTGTGTACAAATACCAAAATAACAGTAGCAATTCCAATTCCACATCATCTGGCTACTGACCTCAGTGCCACTTTCTCAAAAACGATTTCAAACGACACCATTTCAATCTCGCTGGGACTTTAACGACCCGGGAAAACACTATACTATCACCGGAGTATTGATTCTAGGCTGTCTTTGATTTGTTGACCTTGGTCAATAATAATCTGACGGTTCGGGCATCAATCAAAATTTGGCGCCGCTGCCGGGGAGGTTGTTGCGTGTTTTATAAAATCGTTTTAAGTTTAGTGGTTTCCAAAACCCTCCCTGTAAAAAGTTTTTTTTAAAACATAATCATATCAAAAACGTTCATTAACACTTCTCCTGAAGTGTTGAAAACACCAAAAAAAAATTTAAAAACAATCAAAAACAAACTGTGAAGTTAAATTACTTCGTGTTCTTTAAGATTACAACCTGAAACAGTTGGTTTAAGGTAAGTTCTGACATTAAATTGCGAACTGAAGAGGAATCCATTCTTTCCTCCCGCCAGCCTGCGAGTAATCTTAAAGGGACGATTTCGGTTAACGAATCAGTTCCAAAAATATTTCCCAAGTTTTCTGCACACACACCCATAAGCCTAAAGCAGTTTTTCAAATTAATTAATAAACCCATAATAAGTTCCCAAACTTAAGATTAAAACTTGCCTTTATATCCCTGTGAGTGGTGTACCTTTTTCAAAGAAGCCATTCACTTGTGATTTCTGGTTTAAGTTCACTGTGGTTTTGCCTCAAATTTGTTTTGAAAAATTATTTTTGGTGCATGTGCACTAAACATGTCTCTCAAAAATACCAAAAATATTCACCTTTACCCTCTCACCTTTTTGATTCTCCATTTCTTACCCTCTAAAACCTTTTGATTCTTTCTATGTCTCGTCCACACTTTCTGATTTGCCAGTGGTGTGGTAATCCTTATAATGGTGGCAATTGCCCCAGTTGTGGCATGGTAGAGTCAGGAAATGGGTCTGTCTATAACTAGAATCCCTATTCCTACCATGACACAACTGATTCATTCCATCAGTTACCACACCATGAGACTCAACAGTTTTACTGTTGTGAGTACTGTAGTGGTTCACATTACAGTTCTGATTGTCAATCAGGAAACACACTTGTCTATGAGCAGTTTCCTGATAACAATTATAACTCAAGTACATACAACCCACAGCCACATCAGTTTCACTGTTGTGATTACTGTGGAGGTCCACACTTCAGCTCTGATTGTCAAACGAGGAATCCATTTCCTTGTAACAATTATGACTCTTCGTACCAAGACCAACCTCCACAGTATCAAACTATCCAAGCAACTCCTCAAATCCAACAAGACTTTTTAGAGGTTCTTGAGAAATTTAAAGAACTTAAGGAGGAGTTAGCTAATATTTCACTCCGCCATACTCCAAGTTCTTCTTGTGCATATTGTGGGGGTCCTCATAGTGATTTTCAATGTCAACCTTCCGGTTTTGACACGTCCACATCCCCACAATTTCCTTTCATTCCAAATTCTCATGGGAAAACTATGGCAGAATTACTTGCTGAAGAACGAGAATCTGGAAAAAGCATGGAAGAATTACTGGCTGAGCAACGAGCAGCTAAAATACGTGCTAATATTCGCAATACTGCTCAATTTGATGACTATGATGACAGTGATGATGAAGATAACATTGTTATTATTCAAAAAGATTCATCAAAGTCATCAGTTGATATCCCAGCAGTTGAGATTCCATCTCAAACAACTGCTATCACACCCGAGGTTCCCACTCACTCTTTGATCATGGGGGACGAGCATCTTGACACTGTTCCTGAAAGGGAATCGGACGAATTCATAAAGTCTAGTGTTGAGAACCTTGTTCCAATCCCGAGAGAGTCACAGGGAACTTTGGATGATATGTGTGATATTCCTTCCCCCATTGAGTGTACTAAAGATCAATTTGAGACTTTCTCAGATTTTAGCGTTGATTGTACATCTCATGGAGACATTGAGTATGTTGAGGCACCACTGCCTCATTCTGATGTTGATCCTCTTCTCGAGGAGTTCGCTGATGAACTTGCTCACATCGATCCACCTTCCTTGGAAAGTGATGATGGTCTCCTTGACTTCGAAGCTGATCTGGGAGAAATTGAAAGTCTCCTTTATCATGATCCGTCACTCACTTCTGATCCCGAAAATCCAATAGAGAATATTGATCACTTTGTTCCCGAAGCATTCAATACTACTCTCACCAATCCTCTATTTGAATTCGAATCTGAATTCACTTTGATTTCTGATAATCCACTCTTTGATATTCAGAACGAGGATTGTGATGAGTTTATTCCGGAACATGAGTTCACAGATTCACATCTTGTGAATAATTCTCTTCATGAGGAGTTCTCCGGTGAACTCACTCATCATGTCATGACTCCTCCGGAGCTTGATATCCCGGGGGGAGATGCTCTCAATCATGAGAATTTGCAAATTCCCACCCACCCTCCCGGAATGTTTTCGAGCTCACCCTTTGAAATCCAAAATCAGGCTAATCAGCCTGCCTTCGAGGAAGAAGATCTTATCATGATTGTCATCATGATTTTCTCCCTTTTCTTCACCTATAAGGTGACTTCTCCTGTTCTTCACTCCTTCGGGAGTGAGGACACTATATTTGATCCCGGCATTTTCATGTATCGTTATCTTGAGCCGGGACTATGTCTCATCGGTGTGGAACTTTCACGTGCTTCAAATGTTTATCCAAACATCTTGAATGAAAGTCCGAGTGAGATTGTTTCTTCCGCATCATGCTTCCCCAAGGACAAATGAATTCGGGGTCGAGTCAAGCTAGCGACTCGGTAAACAAAAACAGTAGCACGCTTATAGGGTTTTCACCCTAAGTGTGGGGGAGTCCCCCATGCTATGATTACAAAAGTGAAAAACAAAATTATGTTTCCACATTCAGCTTGTTATGTTCTCCTTTCACGTTCCAAGAGTTGGCATAATAGCCGGGACTTTGAATATTGAGGACAATATTCATGCTTAGTGTGGGGGGTATTCGCTATTCTAGCGAATTTTATCATATTTTACTATCTTATACCCCCGTTTTTGACCAAAAATTTTCAAAATTTTTTCACTAAAGCTCAAAATTTTTGTGGTAATCAGTCCGCCAAAGTCTAAATGACAAATGGATTGGCTAGTCCAGGAGCAAACGGCTCTTGGTAAAGACATCTCAAATCCGTTGATGGCTGGCAATTTGCCAAAAATTGTATGGTTCCTCAGCTCCCCCGCATCCTCATAAGCAAATGAGCTGGCTAGCCCGCAAGATTATGGCTTGTGGTAAAGGCCGTGGAAAATCCATAATTGGTAATCAGCTCACCAAGATGTTGACTATTCCATCAAGAGTTGGCTAGTCCAGAAGCAAACGGCTTTTGGTAAAGACTAATCAAATCCGTTGACAGCTGGTGGTTTGCTCAAAATCACACGGTTATCAGGTGTGCCACAGTTCTTACACCTGGCTACTCCAGAAGTGATGGCTTTTGGTAAAGAGACATAAAATCCATTAAATTTTCTCAAAATATTGCTAGGGACTAGCAATACTTTAGTGTGGGGGATTGATGAGTGTCTAAATACTCATCATTTTATACCAATCTGAACTGCCAAAACTTCCAAAAACACTCAAATATGCATCAAAATAATAAGATTATTCCAAAAGTGTGTTTTATATGTTTCAGATGCAAAATAATCAAAAACGGATAAAAAACGTACAAAGTTTGCATAGTTGGCAGTTTCAGTCCCTCAACTTTCAAAAATTAACAAAACTAGTCCCTGGTCACTCAAAACTTGTAAAATTATCATAAAAGGTCCTTGGGATTCACAAGTTGTAAGAAAAAGTCCTTTGAAGTTAAAAATCATAAATTTACAATTTTGGTCCCTCAACTTTAGAAAAGTGTCAAAATCAGTCCCTGGGTTATTTAAAATGGAAAATTTATCAAAATAACCCTTGAACTATTCCTAAATGACATGTTTGGTCCTTTTTGTTAATATTTGATATTTACAGGTTTAACCCTTCAAGTTTCAGAAAATTACAAGAATGGTCCCTGGAGTTTGGTGAATTTACAGAAAAGGTCCCCGGGTATTTAAAATCGAAAAAACATCAAAAATACCCTTGTACTATGCATCCTTGTCAAGTTTGGTCCCTATGAGAACTTTGGTGAACTTACAAAACCAATCCCTCAAGTTTGCACTAATTACATAATTGGTCCTTGAATGAAATAAAACCAAATCCGGACTTTTTTTTATTAAAACCCAAAACCAAAACCTAAACCTAAACCAAGCCCACCCAATTTTGTTTTACCTTGGGCCCAACCATTTCCCAGCCCACTACACAAATAAACCTGTTAGCATTAAAAATATGTATTATGAAGTGATGGTCATTCTCATATTGTAACTTTGTGTCATTTGATAAGATTAGTAATAGTTTAGTCATTGGGCCTTGGACTTGGCAAGCTAATATGTTAAGTGATATGTTTCATAAGCCTTGTTATCTAAACATGTAACCAAGTCCAAGCCCAAGCCCATAGAAAGCCCATAGGGCATCTCATGTATCTTACTATTTAAACACCTCAAAGGCTCATTTGAGGTGTGTGCTTGTGTGTGTATTTGTGTGTGTTTCTTAACAATATTCTCTCATTTTCCATCTCTCTAGTTACACATATTCGAATCACATATAAGTCACCATCTTTCCATCTTTCTTCATCTAATCTTCTATTGGTGTGATAAAGTTAGTATCTAAGGTCCTACAAAACCCATCCCCCGTTTAAATAAATCCACCCCGGTCAACTTTGGTTTGACCCTGCCTTCTTCCACCTCCCAACTCCACATCCCCTGCTACTTGCATCCTCCACCTCACCACTCTACACCCACCACCTCCTACAATCCACCTCACCCCTCTCTGTCACTCCCACAACAAAACCCATCTCCTAGGTTTGCCCTAGGAGATACCACGTTTCATCCCTACAACCTGCCACCACCCCTACTCCTGCAAACAGCCTGCCAACACTCCCACTACCCCTTATCCTATCCTAATTCCACTCCCCAAGTACCAATCACCTTCCACCCCCCCCCCCTACACACGCAAACACAGTCCTAGTAGTCAAACCCACCTTTCCCGCCAAAAATGGAAAAAGAGCCACAAGGGTCTATAAGTCAATCAAGTTGGTGGGAAAGCTGAAGTGGGTCCCACACATCTCAGGAAGCTTATAAAAGGAGTAGAAGAAGCAAAGTGGAAGGCAATTAGTGTAGCTTTTAGTGTAATTTAGTCGTAGTAGTGTAATTTACCATTTTCCATTGTAATTTTCATTCCAGTTAGTAAAATTCAGCTTATTTTATGTATTGTAAACTTTCTTTGATCCTTAATTAAAGTTTTGTTAAGTTAATTTTAGTTTTTGCATTTTTGAGCAAATTTGACAAATTTGTTTAAAGTGTGTTAAACATTGTTAAAACCTGATCTTTCTAGTTATTTAAGTTCAACTATAAGTTTTATTAAGTTTCTGAGTTGTGTTAATTAGTTTGAATCATAATTATCAAAAATTCCAATAAATAAAGAAGAAAATAAAAAAAAAAATGGTGACTGATGAAGAATTGAAGCTGAGGAGGTGTAATTCTGGATTGTATATGGTATAGTAACCTTGTGGAAGGTTGTTAGGTATATCTTGGTCCCTGGTTCTATGATTCTTCACTTGGACTCCATTTTGTAAGCCTATTTTTCATTTCATGCATTATGTTGTAGAAGCACTTAGTTATAATTAATCTTTGCTAATTTATAGTTTCTGAGTATGATTAAGTAAGTTTGTTAACTAAAGAAGTTGTTTATTCATTTAAATCATTTGCTCTTAAAAAATTCTCATTTACTCAGTTTAAGTAGCTTAGTTGTTATTTATATGTTTCATACTGATATGATTGTTAATCTGAGCTCCTATGATCTCATAACATGTTATTACAATCTTAAGAGTCAGTATTATGGTTTAAATCAGGAAGATACTATGAAAATCATCAAATCAGTTAGTTTGAGGGGTGTTTGGAATTGTTAACTTGAAGGTGTTGTGATTGTCCTTTGTGACCAAATCCTATTTAGACCACTCACCTAAGTCCTAATTAAGTCCAAACAGTCCTGACTTTACCCATTTTCATAGCAAAAAGTCAAATCACCCTCAATCCAACCCAACAGTTAACTGTTGGGTCAGTTGGGTCCAAAACCAACCCATTTTGTTTATACATGATCCTAGCAACTCTAGTTAGTCACCTTATAGCTTATTTTATCATTATCAGTAAGTTAGAAGCAATCAAAACTCAAATAAGTCAACCTAGTAGTTTTTCACAAAAAAGTCAAATAGCTTGTCTCAGGTTTTTCCCAAAGTTGAGGGAATTTTTATGAATTTTGTGGTGATATTTAGAGTTTGAGCTTTTAAGGTCTTGTAGTATACCACCTCATCTCCAAGTTCCCATAGTCCATTTAATTTTGCTAATTTTCCAATGGGCCCCACAATCCTCCAAAGAGGACTGCAGGGCAACAAGCTGCCCTGTGCAGCAGACCATCCAACCAACACCACCACTTTGGTGGTGTTTTGTGGCCTCTTCAGTAGCTCCCACACCTAGGATTTAGTTTCCCCCAACCCCCCTCCTAGCAGGCTTTCAAGTTTGACCTTTACTTTGACCCCAAGACAGGTGGACCCCACTTGAATTCAGGCCTAAAGTCTGTCCCCAAAATCTGTGAGATTTTCAGTTGCTTAAGTGCTTATTTTGTTTCATATAGCTTATTTGTGCTTAGCCCTTGTTTTTTCTTGCTTATTTAAGCTTGTTGAACTTATTTGTATCTGTTTTCAGCTAAGTGGGACCCACACAAGCTCATTTGAGCTCCTTTTCCTTGTTAGTCAACCAAAGTCAAACTGTTAAGACAAAAGGGGTGTGCACAGCTTATTTTTAAGTTTTAAAATAGTTGTTTTCACAAAAAGTCTTTGTTTTTATATGTAAAACAAGTTTATAAAAGAAAAATCCAAAAAAGTTAGTTTTAAATTAAGTGATAGTTTCTATTTAATTCAAGTTAATTTTAATTTTCATTTTTATATTTTAATTAAGTTACTTGTGTTTTTATATTTTTATTAAATACCTTATATAGTAAAGTAATTTTGATAATTTTTTCAGATTTTTATTTTGTCATTTAGTGTTAATTAGATTTAATTTTAATTTTCTTTATTATTAATTAATATCAAGTATTAAATAGCTTAATTAGTTTTTATAAGGTAAAATCTAGTTTTTATAATTTTCCTAGTTCTAATATAGTATAATAAGTTTTTAGAAAATATATTTTGAGATTCTACTGTTCATTTTCTAATTTTCTTATTTTATTTGTTTAAAATAGACTTAAGTTAATTAATAGGTAAATAATTAGTTGTTTAATCTTAAAATATAATTTTTAGAGTTTTTATAATTTTGTAGGATTTCAGTGATGGTTAAGTAATTTTATAAATTTTCTTGTAATTTTCTAAGTTAGTTTAGTATTAATATTAATTAAAAGTAGTTTAATTAGTTTAATTAAGTTAAATAGTTTTCAATTTATAAAAAACCCACAAAAAGACAAAAATATTTATTTTTATTTTTTATACTTTCTACAAGTTCTAATTTAGATTTAGAAAATATTTTTGTTAATTTTTAGCTTAATTTAAATCATTTGTCATTTTTAGTTTAATTAAATTAGGTTTTAATTTAGATTTTAAATAGTTTAATTAATTAAATAATATTTAAATAGTATTTTAATCATTTTCATAATTTCATTTTCATTTTTAATTTTCAAGTTTGAAAAAGTGTCAAAAGCACCCCCTGTAGTTTATTATATACCAAATCCCACTTTTTCAGTCCGATTACGTAAATCTGAATTGTGAATACGTGTATATATCTGGTATCTGATTTTTGTGAATATTATATCTGTGTACAAATACCAAAATAACAGTAGCAATTCCAATTCCACATCATCTGGCTACTGACCTCAGTGCCACTTTCTAAAAAACGATTTCAAACGACACCATTTCAATCTCGCTGGGACTTTAACGACCCGGGAAAACACTATACTATCACCGAAGTATTGATTCTAGGCTGTCTTTGATTTGTTGACCTTGGTCAATAATAATCTGACGGTTCGGGCATCAATCAGCAACTTTCATATTTTGGCTTCATGATGTACTGATTACCTTTGGTATGCTTGATTTATTAGCTACAGTTGTTAATGAGTTTGATCAGGTTTAGGTGATTTTTTTTGTAACATGAGGTTTATGATGGATAGCTATAAATGTTTTAGGAAATTTCATAGGAGGTATGTAGTTTTGAATGCTAACTTTTATTTATCCTTTTATGATGTTGCAGTGGTTGAAGTCACCAACCTTTTTGCTGGATACCTACATGAGGAGTTGTCGTGTTCAGATTGCCAAAAGGTAATCCAATTTTATGTAGTATGCATTTAGAAGGTATATAATAGTAAATAATTTTTTCGCTCCTGGGATGACAAGAGCCCAAGGAATTAGAGAGCTGAGTCGTTATCAGAACATACTCCTAAATTAGAATCTTACTGTTGTAAGTGGGAAAAGAGAAAGTGCATTAGCTTGCGATTACTTTGTTTTCGCTTGGTGAGTTGGGTTTGGATAAAGTTCATGACGGCGTTGATGTTTTTCAAGAGTTGAGGAAAAACTTAATAAATGAATTGGAAAAATTGCTTCCGCCATCAATGACGTTGCCTGATAGAAGATTGGAATATTTGGTTGATACGGTGGTTGGTTACCAAATTGATTCATGCATCTACCACAATTCGGCTGATCCGGTATCAATCTATAAGGATCATCGTTGTGGCCGGGATCAAATCCCTACAGAAACTGTTCAGATGCGTAAATTCAGAATTTAAAGCCACGTGTTCAATTAATGTTTTTTGACTGGCCCCCACGTCATAGGTTAGAAATGTAAGTTCCAAATATCTCGTACGTTTTCCGCGTGGATATTTGTTATATTAAGTTGTACATGCAAATTAATGTATTCAATGTCATTTATAAATTGGTCAACTAGTGAACTGTGAGTGATTCTTTTTGGTGTACTTTTAATGGACTGATGAATGATGGATTGGGTGACCTATTTAGAAATTTTGCTGATTTTGTCGGCTCACAAGAAAGAAGTTTGGTTTGTTCAGTTCTCTAAAAATGGGGATTATCTAGCATCTTCGTCAAGTGATTGTACAACCATTATATGGAAGGTAAATATTATGTCTTTAATAAAATTGATTTATGGAGATTCTACTTGTGCAACATGTGGGAAATTTGCTGACATAGGGTTTACTTTCGGAAGTAATAAAAAACAGAACTTTAATAGTTGCTCATCATAATTTAGTTTTTGAATGATCCGAGAATATCATAGATGTGCTTTTAGTTGATATCATAGAAAGAACCATTATTTCTTGATACTTGTTTGGTTATAGTGTTATATCTTATACGGGACAACAGTCATTCTCACATGCTACAAGTGTAGTTGTGAATAATGATAGTTTAAAAGTACCTAATTACAATATGTGTTTACCTGCATATTGCTTATACATTATCTTGACATGTTGGGCTGTCTTTGTTTTATTAGGCTTAAATAGAATCTGTTATTGTATTTGCATATTAGTTAGTTTTGGTATTTTTGTGATTGGTTGTTTATATTAAATTGGAAAGGTATGAGCACCCGTTGGCCGATGATCCGTGGGTTTCTAAATGGAGTTCCTGATCGAATCCAGTTTTTCGCGTTACAATTTGAGAACTATGAATTTCCTATTTCACACTACCTATAGAAGTCAGAAATGAAACAAGTTTACTCTTAGAAATAACACTGGCCTCTCATTTTAATAATTCTCAATTTTACTTGATGAACTCATATGTAAATTCATTTAAACTAAAATGCTAATTGTCTTCCTTCAAGACGTCAGTCGTCAACACTAATTTTCCTCTAATGTTCCTTTTAATTACAAACGGGCTACTGTTATGATGGTAAGATTACACTCGCGTCAAATATCCCGTGGAACTTAAAACACACATCACTGACTTGAATAATAAACGTGTCAATAAATACGTCACTGATTTGAACAATATATGCGCTTTTATATGTTCCTACATAATGCTTCTGTCTCACAAGGATTCAAGGAGTTACACAAATAGCTACAATTGGGTACGTCTTTGATTCTATTAACAAATTAGTGTGAGGACAGAATAACGTATATCAATAATGTTATCAACAAATTAGGATTTGGGCAAAACAGGGTCAAAACAAGTACATGGGCTTCGTCTTTAACTTGTACAATTGTATCATGTATGGTATAATTGTTGTAGGACTCGTAACATTAACAAATTAATCTTTTCTTTAAAAGTAAGAAGTTCAATTACTGATATACTAGTAGATAATTAGCTTAACAGATAGTACATCAGTTATTCCTGTTAGCCCGAATAATGGTAAGGTTTGTGGCCACATGACATATTTAAATTGTTACTTGATCTCTTTAATAAGTGCTAATTATTTTACTTAAGTGATGCTAAGTCTCCAAAACAGTAGCTCTTGTATTAGTGTTGCATGTGGACACTAAGCTGTGTACAAAACTACAAACTATAAAGTATTGAATAAAATGTTCAGATAAGATATGAATGCATAATATATTATTTTATATTTTCTGTCATGCACTGGCATTAGGAAACTGATTGTATTCCGTTCACTTGTCCTTAACTATGCACAACAGGGGAGTTGGGCACTTAATCACATAGTGGCTTGAGTGCCTCCAACTGCCAATTTAGGTGAGACATATGTTCAGTTTCACAGTTCAGACCAATCTGACAGAGTTAAAAATTGTTGATTTTTGCTATTTTAACCATCTGCAACCAATGCGACGAACCTTATGTGTTATGACCTAAAAATCCTTTAGAAGGAGAATTCATTTTCTGACACTGAAACTGTGGTCTATGATATTTAAACATGGGCAGCTTATTTGTGACAACCCCAAAATTTACAACGCAGCGGAATACCAATTTGGGTGTCACTTCTTAATTCATAAAAACAAGTTACATAAAACGACCTCAAAAGATACGTTTAATAAAATGTCACATTCGATTTGATAAATCAGAGTACAAAGGTCCCAACAATTTATATTTAAAACTTAAGTTACAAGAGTTCAAAAATGACTCATTTGCATATTTAAAGAAAATAATTATCGAATGTGAAGAAAACAAGTCCTTCAATGTTTGATATCCACGCGACTCCGATTGCTCCCAATGCTCAGCTAGCAAAATAATACCTGAGAAAATACATGCTAAAAAGTCAACATAAAGTTGAGTGAATTCATAGAGTTTAATAAGTAATAAGTTGAATACAAGCATTATTTATTAGGCGACAAGTATTGCAATTACATGTCGGTTTATTTGATTATAGTATTGAGTTCATGTAACCGAACCTTAACGTGATTTAATAATGCCCCGGAAAGGTAAAATTTGCCATTTACCACAATTCTAACCAATGTTGCAAAAATCGTAACTCGGTCCCGAGGCGGTCGGGGGCCGAGTTGCGATTTTTGGCCGATTAATCGGCCGATTTTCTTGAATCGGCCGATTAATCGGCCGATTACCTTGGAATTGTCTACAAGTTACATGGCCGAGGCCGATTAATCGCCGATTAATCGGCCGCCTCAGCCGATTTTTGCAACACTGATTCTAACTATTATGTGTCCGTATCCCGAACAAGCCCGCCAAGCCTAATATGCATATCCATAATACTAGCGTTTACTACTCGAGTAATTAACGGTTCATGAGGGGACTTAATTGGCAAAAAGCATTCAATATCTATAATCATATGATCGGGTCCAGCATACCAAAAACTACTTGTATTCAGTTTGTAAAAACTAGCATGTATCCCCCTCGCGAGGTTTATAAAACATTTAAGTAAGTAAAGGCGAGGCTATGAACTCACCTTAAAGCAAAGAAAATAGCAATGAACAAGCAAGTGAAGGAATAGCCGCAAAAGCTCTACGATGAACCTAAATAATATACGTTGTCTTAGTTTATGAAAATAGATATCGATGTACTTTTGGTAATATACATAATATGATCTTACTTAAGCTTGGTACAATATTCCTAGATACATCACAAGGTTTAAGTTAATTACTTACAAATTACCCAAAAATGTACCCTTGTATTTATATAAGTATGAAACTTACATTTACCCCAAGTTCAATTTTGATGTAAAAGTTCAAATTAATTCTAAGGTTCAAGTTTAGTCCATGGGTCAAGTTTTTGGTCAAAAAGGTTCACTTTAGGCCTCAGGGTTCAAAATATATTAGGGGGGTTCAAAATATTTTAAAGGTCCAACTTTATAAAGTGTAAAACAATTTATACTCATTTTATACCTAGTGCTGTTAGCATTTAAATAACTTGTCTATGTTTAGGAAATCATCATTTGCAAACCGTAAGTCCACAAGTATCGCTCCTTATATCCCCGGAAAGGTCTACTTCTGTATTAACGAGATTTGTGGGTCCCACTTGGCCAAAAATTATGTAACATTAGCAAAACAGTCCATTTACCCAAACAATCAATCCATTCAGCTTTCAAATTTTCAATGGTCTCACGAAAAGTGCGATATCTAGAGTTTTACTAACCTGATTTGTTCCCCGTTTTTGGCCACGTTTAAGTTAAGATGTCCTCTAAAACGTTTATTCTTTGAGTAACAGAGGGTTAATCACAAAAAAATGACTTTTGCCCGTTTCAAATCTGTTACTCAGAACTGGACATGTTTTACGAGAATGTTTCTAGTTTAATCATCGGAATGAGTTATTTAATGAAATACCCGTCAAAACGACCACAAGACATAGACCTACAACCCCATATTTTTAGTTTAGTCTCAATGTTTACTGATTAGTGCAGTTTATTCAATTTTTGCCCCTGATTCAGAATCACAGTTGCATGTTTAGTCCTCTAGGATTTTTAGTGGTCTAGTTTCATGTACCAAGCCTAACCAAGCATGATAATTTATATAATATACAAATACATCAAGAAATAATACAATTAAAGAAATGAAAATGAAAATAAAATGAAAAGGGAGTGATTGGTTCCTTACAAAGATGAAGAAAAAAACAAATGGACACTAAACATAAATCACCACCAAGTCTTGCACCCTTTTTGTACAAATCTTTTACCCAAATTTATATAACCCTTTCAACCCAAGCAAGTGCTCTAAAACCACAGCCCATAAACCATATTGAAAGTCATCATAACTCTTGAGAAAGAAAGGTCTTGAGGAAGAAAAAGGAACAAGAATCAAAGCTTCACACTTAGGTCTTCATTTTTGTACAAATCTTTAATAGAAATCAATACAATCAACACCCAAACTCCAAATATTTATCCCAACCTTAATAAACCTTAATAACATTTCAAAAACACTTCTTAAAACTCTTGAAATCTTTAAAGAACTCAGCCCTTGAACCTAAGAAAAATTTATGTTGATGATGATGATGTTTGATGGTGATTATGGAGAAACAAACACAAGAACTAGCTAGGGATTATAACACCTTCAATCCAAGATCAATATATTTGGTAAAAATTGAGATAAAATGGTGTTTGGATCTGTAATGAGTCGTTCATAAGGGTGGAGAAAACAAGGGATGAGTATTTTGATCCAAAATGCATGTATGAGAAGTGTGTTAGTGGTATAGGACTTAGTAGTGGGAGACAAGCACAAGATTAGGTTAGCCAAGTGTACAAGAGTGTAAGAAACCACAAATAACTCACCACCCATGTGGGTGGGTCGTTCAAAACAAGAAAAGGGAGAAGAGGGTAGTGGCTTTGTGTAAAACATGAGCTACGGTGTGTATTTTGATCCCGGTAATTGCAAACGTAAAGTTTTTAAGACGCGTAAAGTAAAATTAGGAGATGTAAAAATACAAAACCTTCAAAAATGTTAAAACTTATTAACATAACCTATTTAAGTATTTTAGATGAGTGGTGAGTTCATCGAAGGGTTTAAACATCGTTAAAACTTAAACCGTGAGTTGAAAACGCGTTTGGTGACACCGGTTTGTGATAGAAGTGACGTTAACTATAAAAATGAAACAACAAGTATTAACTCACTTGTAAATATGAGAATAGGTTAAAATGCATAAAACATGTAAAATTTCCATTGTCTAGGGTTGATTCACATTGTTAAAACCATAAAACGTAAATTTAAATCGCGTAAAACGTAAAAGGTGCAAGGTTTATGAAAAATTGGAAAAAGTAAATTATGACTTTTAAAATAGGATTGTAAGGAACCAATGATGCATAAAAATTATAGAATGGACGTAGTCTAGTCGCGGTTGAATTAATTGAACCTGTTATGACGAAAAGTATATAACTTCCGATGAAGTTAATTATTTAAAAATAGAATAGTTAAATAATAAGAATATTAAAATTAGTGACATGAAATTTTTGAAATGTCAC
The DNA here is from genome assembly GCA_030686995.1 of Artemisia argyi. Classification (NCBI taxonomy): domain Eukaryota; kingdom Viridiplantae; phylum Streptophyta; class Magnoliopsida; order Asterales; family Asteraceae; genus Artemisia; species Artemisia argyi. The sequence goes on from CM060703.1 coordinate 83,208,360, forward strand.
AGCACGTACCCCTTAAGAGAGCGACGTCCCGGCGCTCAATTCTTCTTAATCATTTTTGGTAGTTTTAAAGATTTTTGGGATGGAAGCATGTATAAAAACCATGTTGAAACTCGGGTTTATGGTTGTGATTGTAGAATGTCTATTTTCAAATTTTTAGGAATCATTAGTTGAAACGAAGTTTAAATCAGTCATATCCTCAAGACGTGATTAAAATATAATGTATAAAAAAATGTGTAATTTGAAATATAGGGCATGGTGTCATTATAAATATTGGTTATGATTTTTACAAAAGAGGGTGGTTAGAACCGACTCTTTAACTTAAAAATGTTATTTTGGTAATTTAATCACTTGTGAAATCTTTGTAAAATTTTTATAAAGATGTATAAAAATTTTATAGAAGCCCATGGAGGTGCTTAATGCATTTTGTGCTCGGGATTTTGACAAAGTAAAAAGGTAGCAACGAAGATAGAACAAGTGATAGAAATTAGCTAATGTGTAAGCAATGATATGAGGGAACGAATAGAATGTCATGAGGGTCCTTAAAGGAAAGGTTAAATAAAAGTGTTGGTGATAAGACAATAGGAGACAAGGAATTTATCAAGTCGTCAATTCGTGGAAGCGGATAATAGTACATTACTATTAGCTTATCAAGCTCGCGGCGGTTGATACAAAATCGGAAAAATCCACATAACAAATTACGAGTCGAGAGAAGTTCATAGCCCAAAGAATGATTCGTACACACGCTATGGTGGATACACATAAGCCCACTTATTCATAACTCGTCATTTACATAAAGAGGCGTCCCAATCCATGTAAGTGAAAATTTATGAATTTATGGTTCGGCGGTTTATAATTTCCTTATTCAAATGAAGAAGCGTCCCAATTCATTTCAATAAGACGATTATAAATCATCCTACTTAAGTATGTCCATCACTAAAAAAATACACAACAAGATTAAGTGCTATAATAAATAAAAGGATGTCTAATTAATGACATGATTCATCAAAATCATGAGAAGTAACGAGAATAATAATATGACATTAGTCAATCGCATTCGCAAAGGTAAGTGCCAAAGGATAGCATGATCCGGGATGACAAGTTAAGGTCGTACTCCCATCAATTGGAAGATTTCAAAACAATGGATAATGAAAACAACATACGCGGTTCAAAGGCATAAGAAGAATATTTACACTCAGAGTTGAATAATAAAATAGCTAGTGGAATTGACAAAGTACACCGAATGTTAATATCATCAAAAGGAAATAAATTAAAGTAGCGAAAATGTTTCAGAGATCACCACATCGTTCATAAGAGGTTAAAGTAAACGAGTAATTTAGTTTATAGATGATGGTAAAGTAGTTTGTAAGAGAGTGGAAAGCATTGTATTAAAATTTTAGCGAAAATGGTTTAAAAGATGGTAGTAAACTAGTTTTACAAGGTAATTTACCAAATAATTTGTAAAGGGGTAACAAAATAGTAAATTCTGAACTAGTCAGAGCTAAAATAGTGGTGCATCATGTTATTAGTTTGTAAGGTAGTGGTGGGGTAATTTATTGACATGGTGCTATAGAGACTGAGTGTAAAGAGTCGGATAAAACGTTTATAATAAATATCCTTATACAAATAAAAAGTAACGCTCTTGTAAATAGGTATAAATAGTCAAGAGAAAATCAAGTGTATATAGATAGTCTTCTATATAATTTGTATCAATTTGAAAAAAAAAAAGTACAGAAATGCTCAGGAAACATAAGTTTACGGGGAGTAAAGAAATCAAGAGGAATTGATAAATTGTAACGAGTTTCTCTTTTAGATGTAATGATAGTATATAAGGTTATGAAAGAGTTTATAGACCATTGTAATCACCAACAATGTCTGACAAATAAAAGAAACCATTGTGCAACTCACAATGTTAATGAAGTAAATGAGACCATTGTGTAACCCACAATGTCTTAAAAAAAAAATTCATAGATCACAAGAATGTAAGAGTAGGCATGAGAGAGCAAAATCATGACTAGGGGATATATTCATTAGTCATATAATAGAAGTATTGATGCAAAATAGAGCATATAAGTTACCTGGGAGCAAGCGTCCGCGGATATCGAACAATGGTGAAAGACTTAATTTTTTTTTTTGAAAATCAGTTATAGTTTAGGTTTTGAAAACGATCTAATTCGCTATAACTAATGCTCTGGTACCATTCTGTGACACCCCCAAAATTTACAACGCAGCGGAATACCAATTTGAGTGTCACTTCATAATTCATAAAAACAAGTTACATAAAACGACCTCAAAGGATACGTTTAATAAAATGTCACATTCGATTTGATAAATCAGAGTACAAAGGTCCCAACAATTTATATTCAAAACTTAAGTTACAAGAGTTCAAAAATGACTCATTTGCATATTTAAAGAAAATAATTATCGAATGTGAAGAAAACAAGTCCTTCAATGTTTGATATCCACGCGACTCCGATTGCTCCCAATGCTCAGCTAGCAAAATAATACCTGAGAAAATACATGCTAAAAAGTCAACATAAAGTTGAGTGAATTCATAGAGTTTAATAAGTAATAAGTTGAATACAAGAATTATTTATCGGGCGACAAGTATTGCAATTACATGTCGGTTTATTTGATTATAGTATTGAGTTCATGTAACCGAACCTTAACGTAATTTAATAATGCCCCGGAAAGGTAAAATTTGCCATTTACCACAATTCTAACTATTATGTGTCCGTATCCCGAACAAGCCCGCCAAGCCTAATATGCATATCCATAATACTAGCGTTTACTACTCGAGTAATTAACGGTTCATGAGGGGACTTAATTGGCAAAAAGCATTCAATATCTATAATCATATGATCGGGTCCAGCATACCAAAAACTACTTGTATTCAGTTTGTAAAAACTAGCATGTATCCCCCTCGCGAGGTTTATAAAACATTTAAGTAAGTAAAGGCGAGGCTATGAACTCACCTTAAAGCAAAGAAAATAGCAATGAACAAGCAAGTGAAGGAATAGCCGCAAAAGCTCTACGATGAACCTAAATAATATACGTTGTCTTAGTTTATGAAAATAGATATCGATGTACTTTTGGTAATATACAGAATATGATCTTACTTAAGCTTGGTACAATATTTCTAGATACATCACAAGGTTTAAGTTGATTACTTACAAATTACCCAAAAATGTACCCTTGTATTTATATAAGTATGAAACTTACATTTACCCCAAGTTCAATTTTGATGTAAAAGTTCAAATTAATTCTAAGGTTCAAGTTTAGTCCATGGGTCAAGTTTTTGGTCAAAAAGGTTCACTTTAGGCCTCAGGGTTCAAAATATATTAGGGGGGTTCAAAATGTTTTAAAGGTCCAACTTTATAAAGTGTAAAACAATTTATACTCATTTTATACCTAGTGCTGTTAGCATTTAAATAACTTGTCTATGTTTAGGAAATCATCATTTGCAAACCGTAAGTCCACAAGTCTCGTTCCTTATATCCTCGGAAAGGTCTACTTCTGTATTAACGAGATTTTTGGGTCCCACTTGGCCAAAAATTATGTAACATTAGCAAAACAGTCCATTTACCCAAACAATCAATCCATTCAGCTTTCAAATTTTCAATGGTCTCACGAAAAGTGCGATATCTAGAGTTTTACTAACCCGATTTGTTCCCCGTTTTTGGCCACGTTTAAGTTAAGATGTCCTCTAAAACTTTTATTCTTTGAGCAACAGAGGGTTATTCACAAAAAAATGACTTTTGCCCGTTTCAAATCTGTTACTCAGAACTGGACATGTTTTACGAAAATGTTTCTAGTTTAATCATCGGAATGAGTTATTTAATGAAATACCCGTCAAAACGACCACAAGACATAGACCTACAACCCCATATTTTTAGTTTAGTCTCAATATTTACTGATTAGTGCAGTTTATTCCATTTTTGCCCCTGATTCAGAATCACAGTTGCATGTTTAGTCCTCTAGGATTTTTAGTGGTCTAGTTTCATGTACCAAGCCTAACCAAGCATGATAATTTATATAATATACAAATACATCAAGAAATAATACACTTAAAGAAATGAAAATGAAAATAAAATGAAAAGGGAGTGATTGGTTCCTTACAAAGATGAAGAACAAAACAAATGGACACTAAACATAAATCACCACCAAGTCTTGCACCCTTTTTGTACAAATCTTTTACCCAAATTTATATAACCCTTTCAACCCAAGCAAGTGCTCTAAAACCACAGACCATAAACCATATTGGAAGTCATCATAACTCTTGAGAAAGAAAGGTCTTGAGGAAGAAAAAGGAACAAGAATCAAAGCTTCACACTTAGGTCTTCATTTTTGTACAATCAACACCCAAACTCCAAATATTTATCCCAACCTTAATAAACTTTAATAACATTTCAAAAACACTTCTTAAAACTCTTGAAATCTTTAAAGAACTCAGCCCTTGAACCTAAGAAAAATTTATGTTGATGATGATGATGTTTGATGGTGATTATGGAGAAACAAACACAAGAACTAGCTAGGGATTATAACACCTTCAATCCAAGATCAATATATTTGGTAAAAATTGAGATAAAATGGTGTTTGGATCTGTAATGAGTCGTTCATAAGGCTGGAGAAAACAAGGGATGAGTATTTTGTTCCAAAATGCATGTATGAGAAGTGTGTTAGTGGTATAGGACTTAGGTAGTGGGAGACAAGCATAAGATTAGGTTAGACAAGTGTACAAGAGTGTAAGAAACCACAAATAACTCACCACCCATGTGGGTGGGTCGTTCAAAACAAGAAAAGGGAGAAGAGGGTAGTGGCTTTGTGTAAAACATGAGCTACGGTGTGTATTTTGATCCCGGTAATTGCAAACGTAAAATTTTTAAGACGCGTAAAGTAAAATTAGGAGATGTAAAAATACAAAACCTTCAAAAATGTTAAAACTTATTAACATAACCTATTTAAGTATTTTAGATGAGTGGTGAGTTCATCGAAGGGTTTAAACATCGTTAAAACTTAAACCGTGAGTTGAAAACGCGTTTGGTGACACCGGTTTGTGATAGAAGTGACGTTAACTATAAAAATGAAACAACAAGTATTAACTCACTTGTAAATATGAGAATAGGTTAAAATGCATAAAACATGTAAAATTTCCATAGTCTAGGGTTGATTCACATTGTTAAAACCATAAAACGTAAATTTAAATCGCGTAAAACGTAAAAGGTGCAAGGTTTATGAAAAATTGGAAAAAGTAAATTATGACTTTTAAAATAGGATTGTAAGGAACCAATGATGCATAAAAATTATAGAATGGACGTAGTCTAGTCGCGGTTGAATTAATTGAACCTGTTATGACGAAAAGTATATAACTTCCGATGAAGTTAATTATTTAAAAATAGAATAGTTAAATAATAAGAATATTAAAATTAGTGATATGAAATTTTTGAAATGTCACATTATTGATTTCATTAGAAAAACTTGCATTCATATTTTTTTTGAATCTTGGCTCTAGTTGTTTTCCCTTAACCTTCCTTGCATCTGACTATATTAAAGACTACCAACGTTTGCTATGCACCGGTTATTTTTTATATGTCGTGTTCGCTTATACTGTTATACATATGTGTAGTCAACTTATTTTCTCTTTTGTGATTTCATGTTGAAAATCTTGAAATGTATGTATTTTAGGAAGTACATAAGCTTGTTTTCTGAATCCTATTTTTGAAAGTGTTGCTGCCGGTACAAGATGATTGCAAGTTAGCTCTAAAACATATACTGAGCAGTCACCAAAATCCAGTCTCTTTTGTAGCTTGGAGCCTTGATGACACAATGTTACTGACATGTGGCAGCTCAAAAGTCCTTAGGCTTTGGGATGTGGAAATAGGTACATGTAAGCACACATTTGGTGATAGTGGCTTCCTTGTTAGCTCATGTGCTTGGTTTCCCGACTCAATGTGACTCGTATGTGGCAGTTCTGACGCCAAGAAAGGCATATGCATGTGGGATTGTTAAGGCAATATAATCAAAGCATGGAGAGGAGGGAGGATGCCTAAAGTGACAGATATTGATGTTACACCAAATGGAGAAAAGTTAATTAGTGTTTTCTCAGATAGGGATATTCGGATACTGAATGTGGACACAAATACTGAGCGAGTCATATCTGAAGAGCACCCAATCACCTCTCTTTCTGTCTCGGATGATAACAAGCATCTGATTGTTAATCTCAACAGCCAAGAGATCCATATGTGGGATGTTGAAGGGTCTTGGGAAAAGCCGTTGAGGTACAAGGGCCATAGACAAGAGTAGTATGTGATATGTTCTTGCTTTGGTGGGGTCAATGGCACATTTATTGCCGGTGGCAACGAGAATTTTCAGGTATATACTACATTCATACTTAGTCTCATTTGAGGGGGTGTTTGGCTTATTGATCAGTTGTTTGGATAAATTGATTCTGATCATCATTATTTAGTCGGTTTAACTCAATCTGACTTGACCAGTACTAAAGATGACCCATGTCCATTTTGACCCTTTATTTACCCGCCCATCTTGCCATCTTTAGCATTCTCTGATGAGATCACATAGATAGCTTCTAGAATTGCATCAATCATCCTCCTTTGTCCAAGCAGGTGTATATTTTGAATCGACACAGTTCTGATCCAATAAAGGTGCTCTCTGGCCATAAAAAGACTGTAAACTTTGTGAGCTAGAATCCCAAGAGACACCAAATGCTAGCATCTGCCAGTGACGATCAAACCATTCGTATATCGGGACCAAATCGATCAGAGAAGGATGCATGCTAAGAAGCTCATATGAAATATGTGAACATAACTTATTGTTACTCAAAACATCTTTTTTGCTTTCTTAATGCTTTCTTTTGATACATAGTATATTGTGCATCCATCGTTTTTTATTTGCAGCAGCTTTTTTTTCCCCTTCTATATTATGTGTAAAGTAGCCATTTCTGCTACCAGTTTCTAGTTTGCTGCATATTTCTGTTTCTTTTGTAGTTAAGAAACGGTTGTATGATTCTGTAAGCTTGGTGCTACTTGCTTCGAAATCATACATCCGGTTAATTAAAAATTAAATAAATGATGTCTAGAGCTTGTGATCTATGACACATCATCATCTTTTTCTGCTTCAAGCACTCTCCGTGTCGTCTACATAGTTTTTTGCAACTTTTATGCTACGTTAAGAGTTGTATTTTATGAGTAGATGTGATCTGTCTGATTTGAAAATTTGAAGTCCCTGAACCAAAATAAAATTATTTAGGTGTCTTTTTCTCGCCATTTGTTAAGTTGCTATTTCATTAGTGGGTGTCACATAAGTTCCAGTATCTAGTTTGATCTTGGATTTTTTGAACTTATGTCCATCACAGTGCAGATATGTGAACTGAAAAAAATTTAAAAATTATGTAATGCTGACTAGTGAAATAAGAAAATTGAACAAATGTTTATGAAGACCACTCTTCTATGTTCAGAATTTTTGAAAAACTGTCAAAGTTCAAACAAGTAGTAGGAAACATCTTTTGTATTAAAGGTGTCTATGAAATCATCTACTATATTTGTTTTGCTGAACGAGTCGCCTCTCGAGAAGTTTGTTATCGAGAGAGGCGTTAGACATGGTGAGCCATTGTTACCTTTCCTAACAATTAACACCAAATCTAACAATTAACAATTAACAGCACCTATATGCAGTAATTATGATGATACATGCATTATACTTAAAAAGAAATATCTGAAATTCCATCATATAAGGTACTACATTACTACATATCAGGTTTCATCGTTTTATGTTGGTTATTCTTGATAACATAAGGAAAAACAAATCTAAATGAGCCAAAACTAAGATTTCTAAAGCAAGCAACTGGAATGATACATGTTGAAAACTTAAAATTATGTCAAATATTTAAAACAAAGGACAAAAAATCTGACTCGAAGGTACTCCCAATATTACACTAACATCCTCTGCTCTACCTATCTCTTGTCTATGTATGATAAATCATCGTCTTATGATGAGTCAGCACCACCAGGGGCACCACTTGTTCTCTGATACACAATGGTAATGATAGGGTTGCAAACAGCTCCTCCTCTTTAAGCTCTCATCATACTCTTTCTGAGCCGACTGGTTCTCATCCAACCACTCAAGAGTCTCCATTGTTGCTGCTTCACACATGAGTCTCAACGATGGCCTATGACAGAAACAAAACTCTAAACAGGGTGAAATTAGTCTTATAGCACAAACTACATGACAACTTATTGCAAGTTTGCAACTATAACAAATTATTACCCATGATGTGCAAAATACAAAATGCTCTATCAGCAAACACATATATAGAGATACACATGTGCATACACATAAACATATCTTTCTGTGCAACATTTCACAATGGGCAACAAGTGGTCGATTGTACAGCCGCACACATAGTTTTTCTTAAGACTTCAATGTGTCCTTAATAGCAGCCGAAAGCTACAATTTTAATGTGTCGTTACATATTTCAAAGAAGATTATTCTTGTCTTTTATGATCCTGCACACATAGTTTTTCTTAAGACTTCAATGTGTCCTTAATAACAGCTATTGAGATATACATATATGGCCACTCACACCCTCCTAAATTTAACGATTTGGACAGTCTGGTAACTTTGATTCTATAAATAAAATAAGCTACCAACTCGGGATTGTAGATACTTTGTTTGGATTTTCTTATATGTTGCAAATAAATAATAAGAGTATCTAATGAGCATCAAAAGGATACTTGGTGAAGCAGAGCAAGTGCAGACCTCGACCGAACTGCTTCTTGCACTTCATTGCTCCATCTTTAGACCTCATTTTGATGCTTTGGTTTTCTAGATGAAGTGGAGCTAAAATGCAGATTAAATGCTTTTTTCACATGCACAAAATAATGGGAAGCAATATCTTCTTGATGAAGCCTGTAAAAAGTATGATACCATATCAGTATTTGTCACACATTTACTACTTTACAGCCCGATCTAGCAAAAACGGTACTTGAACTTAACTGAACAAGATTTTGCTTTGTTCTTGTAAATTACAACCTGATCTAGCAAATACCATATCAAGAGATGACAAATGCCAATAAGCTTCAGGTGATATGGGATGAGGTTATTGATAACATGATCAAAATGCCAAACATAAACTCTTTATGGAGTATCATTAGAAGACTTTATAGAAGCATGTGTGTACTTCATATGGTGGGAAAGGAATGCAAGGATGTTCATACATGAGAAGAGGTCAGATGAGAGTGTCTGTAACACTCTAGTGAAAAAAGGGATTCAACATAAAAGATACCCAAGTCAAGGCTATCTGTGCTGATTCTTTAATGACATCCCCTAATTGCCCAGTGAGGTGCAGTTCCCCTTTACCCGCCATTGATGTAGCTTCAACAAACTGGACTTCTCCACCAAACGAGGTCCAAACTAGCCTAGTTTCAATTCCAGAAGTTGCAACTCTCTCTGCAGCTTCTTTATCATCATACTTAGGAGGCTGCATTGGATTTAATCCCTCATATAGTTGTAACCAAATCGTTCATCTACCCACCCACCCACACACACACATACACGTAGAGAGAAGACATATTAACTTATGTTTATATAAATAAATGCTTACCCCAAGTACTTTCTCCAGCATATCTTTCATCCACAAAGACATAACCCTGAATGCACTTGACATTTCATGATTGTTAACACCCATCTGTATGACTTCCATCTCTTCTTTAACACCTCCTCCTTCAGCAAGTCTACTCAAGTAATGGTGAAGAAACCTGGTGCACATCTTTGTTAAGTGGAACCATATGCTCTTGAATAGGCACTCTCACTGCAGCCGCACGAGCTAAGGCTGCAATGTTTCTCTCCAGGCTCCTCACACCAGCTCTCTGGTGTATCGTTCAATAACAAGTTTTACCATTGCCTATCATAAACATGATACATACATAAATCTGTCTTGAAGCAGTCATATTAATCTAAATAAATAGAAGAAAAAGAGACCCGTTAAGTTTTTATACCTCAGGAACTTTCAGAAATGCAGAATTTAAGCCATGCTGATTTTGAACACGTTGGATTAGGTGGCACTTTGCAATTTTAATCTTTTCTTCAGGTGTATATCCAAGAAACTCAATGACTTCCATCCTATCTAAGAGTGGTGGAGGAATTGGTTGTGCCCTATTAGCAGTTTCCACGAAAATCACTTTTGATAGATCAAAAGGAACATTTAAATATCTCTAAGGAATGAATTAAGGAACCAATCTTACAAACAAAATGGAAGTCAAATTGTATAAGCTGACTAGAATCTACATGAATGGATTATAAAAATTGATATGAAGGATTAAAATAGGACACTGATCATTAAACGACTTATTTTGCTCAGGGTCGAGAACCTCCAGTAGTGCTGAAGCAGGATCACCACGCACGTCAGATCCTGTTTTATCAATGTCATCCAGCAACATAGCGGGATTGCAAACAGAAACTTTCTGCAAGAAAGAAATATAACTAATAAAAACATAGAAATAACTTGTACATATTACACCTTGCATATAAAAAAAACTTACGGAGTTTCTATTTTGCTTCATGCAAAAACTGGATCATGAAACCACAATCTTAAATGTACATAAGCAATCTGAACACCATTTAACACATAACCTCAGGTGAAGCTGTAACTAAATGTTTAATACACGTGCAACAAGGTATCAAACATCAATTTGTACTAATCATGATCAAAGATCTCTGGTTATAAATTGAGCTTCACGTTGAGTCCGTCAATGAGCCACCCTGGCATGCTTCCAGTGTAAGTCCTCCTATGCCCTCTAATATCAGCCTCGTCTTTCACACCACCTAGTGATATCCTAACAAACTTTCTACCCAACGCATCAGCAGTAGATGATGCTAATGATGTCTTCCTCACTCCTGGTGGCCCTACAAAGCACAAGAAATTATTGGAAATGATATCACAAGCACATGTATATACATAATTCACAAAGTGTTACACATAATGGCATTATTGAAAATGATATTGTGTTATAATGGCTTCTCATCCGGACTTTTAGAAACATAATTCATTGAAGAATTGAGATCTCTTGTTACATTCTCTTCTTGCACGATTGCTTTAACCGACATGATGGAAAGTAACTCCTGCTGCTTCTGCCTATCATTACAAACATAAACCAATTAAAAGAAATAGAAATAGCATAAGCGTGAATGCTTAGTGGACCAAATGAGCATTATCTATAAAATGGAAAAATCTCAATAGTCAAACCTAGTAACCAGAACTCAAAATGCAGCCGCACACTTCTGTTTAGGTTCTACATGGCCTCTATAAGATGGTTATGATTAACATTTAACAAACAACTTAACCAAAAGATTGTCTATTATCTTAAATTTAGATGAGCTAAGCCAAATAAAAAGTGATAAAAACGCAAACAAAGAAGAGCATTTGAGTACTCAAAACAGTTAAATTCATATATATGTAACTAAATAAAAGAAATTGAAGCCCAGAGAGGTGCCTTCTAACTATCATCTGACACAAACAACTTTAATTGTACAAGGAATTAGTTAAATAGGCTAATTCATAAAGAAAAAACGCATTTGAGTCTGTAAAAAGGTAAACTCCTTCAAGAAACACAGCCTTCGATATATCTTCATTCACCTCCCTCGTTTTCTAAGCGTGCATCTAAAGTCATAGATAAATATCATTCACTTTCTTAGCAATCAGTTATTCATGTTATCCTAGCGGTTTATGTTATCCCTAATTTGTTTCTTAAACAGCCATATATCAATATGTGACAACTGAGAAATTTCTAGTCATTATTTTACTATTTACATTTACTTATTATCCGATTTTAAGAAAATTTATTTTACCGAGAGAACATAATCGCGTACGTCGTAACGCGTACCCGTAATTTTTCGGAATCATTTTTTTTATATATAATAAATTATATATATTAATACTTATATTTCATTTTTAAACTATTCCGAACTCATTTGATTTGAAAATGAGAGATTATCTCGTAAAACGTGAAAAATGACACGTAACGTGTACAGACACTACATTAATAATAGCTTAAGTCCAATAATTATTTTTCGGAGTCAATAATTTTGCTTTTATAATATTTTTGTAAAAATGTTCCCAAAATTGTATTTTTCGCATTTTTGCCAAACCGGGATACCGTGATTACACTTTAACTCAACGGGACACGGGGTACACAAAATACACTTAATAATAAGTTCTCCCACTTATTTCTTGTTTATGTCGCCCCTTCTTTTTTTTTTCTTTTCCCATTTGACAGTCACATGGCTTAGCTTCTTTTTCTTCTTTCTAAGCAAGTCACAAATTCACACACATGCAAATCTCAAAAATAAAAACTCCTGCTCTCTTTTTCTCTTGGGGTGAATCGGCAGCAACCACACAATATCATCACCATCAATTTCCCATTATCATCTTCATCAAGAATCAAGCCTCGACTCTCTCATGTTATTGGGTTTATTGTGCAACGATTCAAAGGTGTGTTCTTGGCTGAAATTCGTGGGTGTATTTACATATCCAAGTATGTTTTTGACTAATTTCCATTTCTATCTTCTTGGTTTTCAATTTGGATGGTTAATTCGCAAGTTATGAATTTTTGAAGTTTTGGAAACAAATCAAAGGCCTCTAAATTTTCAATTAGTTCGAATTGACATATGGTTTCTTTTATGAAAATTAATAACTAATTAATGGTGGTTAATTTGGTTTCTAAAATGATTTTACTAAAATGCTTATTTCGGCTTTTAGCTTATTCGATTGTTGTTGTTTAAGCTTATTTTTGGTTTCGGCTTGTTTGGTTTCATTGGTCCTACTCGACTGAAAACACACCAGCAGGGTGTGGTTGGTTGCTTGGTCTCAGTCCACCAAAACAGCCCGCAAGGGTGTTTGGCTGTTTGTTTGGGTTCACCACAACAGCCCGAGACGGGTGTGTTTGTTTTTGTTTCAGCTCACACCACCATGACCCACGTAGGGTGCGTTGGGAGCTGCTTATTCCAGCCCAAAAGGGTGCGTTGGTTATGCTTATTTGCTGCACAAGGGTGCTATTGCTTCTGCTTATTTCAGCCCCACATAGGGTGCGCTTGCTTCTGCTTATTTCAGCCCCACATAGGGTGCGTTTGGTTCTGCGTATCACAGCCCTCAAAGGCTGTTTGGATTGCCTATTTTCTACACCAAAGGGGTGTTTGGAACTTGATGTGTGCTTTTTCACACATCCTTTTTAGCCTTAAATCAGACCAAATACACCAAATACTAACCAAATATGCCAAGAGAATGTGTGTTTTTGTATTTGTGTATGTGCAGGTACGGATATGTAAAAAATAAACAAAAACAAAGCAAAACCGACAAAAACGAGCACGAGATTGGAAAAATGTCAAAAGCCGGAGCCGGGGAAGCTTAACGATCAAAGAAAGCTCAAAATTGCATAAGAAGTCCTCAGAGATTCATCAAAGTGAAAATTTAGTCCCTGATCAAAGTTTGGAAGAAATGTCACATTCAGTCCCTACACTTTCAAGAATTTACAAAAATGGTCCCTTGTGTAAATTTTGAAGTAAAGTCAAAGTCAATCCTCCAATATTCAGAATTTGCCAAGAAATACCCTTGGGAGAAACTTTGGATAAATTACAGATTTAGTCCCTATGTTTTCTAAATTACAACTTTGGTCCTTGCTTAAATTTACCTATCCTAATAATAATACTACTACCGAATCCAGCTTTTAGCTCAGTCCAACAAACCCCCAAAGCCCAAAAAGAAACAATGAGCCCAATCCTTATCACCCTTTACCCGACCCAACCTCACTTTACCCATGGTCAAACCATTTACCCAACCCGGTCAAACCTAACAATAAGAAAATACCCAAATACACACTCCCGCCCCCCAATTAACCAATTACCCAGATAAGTTTACTGTTTCATGAACCCTAGCCAATCACCACACCCAAAATTACCTTGATTTGGTAATAATTACCCAATCATATATGTTTCTAGAAGCTGACAACTATGACAGAGAGTGGCAGGCAACACGTGGACCAATGAGGAGGCACACGCAGGATCCATCTATCAATCACACATGATCCAAGGGACAAGAATGACGCATATGAATGAAGCATGAATGAAGGGACAAGATCAAAGGAAAGAAGCACAAATCTAGAAGTCTCTCAAACCCTAGCATGCATCCATCCTCAAGTATATATACCCCCTCTGTCACAGTTGTAGTTTGTGTAGGTTTTTAGTAATTCTTAGTTTTCTGTTTCCAAGCTTTATTGTAATTTTCATTTCAAAGTATTGTACTAAATTTCTGTTTATTAATATAATTCAATTTTAGTTTTCAGCTTATTGTCTTAATTTCCATTTCAGCTTATTCTCTTTATTTACTTATTATTAGTTTGAATAAGTAATAGTAATTTGTTTTTTAAATTCTGTCTTAAGCTTCTGTTTTATCTAAAATTAAAAATCCAAAAAAAATAACAAAATCAGAAAAATAAAAAATATTGTTTCAATTCAAATTTAAGCATCAAATAAGCTTTGTTCTGTTTATATAAGTTCATATTAGCTTCAATATAGCTATTTGTGAGCTTATTTAGTCAATTTCTCTGAATTAACTCAAAAGTCAACATTGGTCAACTGAAGTGATTATTGAGAATAAGCTTAAGCTTGTTAGGAGTTTGGCAGCCAAAAGGAGTCTAATGGCCTGTCATACAGACAGGCAAGCTTAGTGAACCCCCTCTTTTCATGCTGAGGGGGAATTGAGTTTGTAAGTTTGCATTTTAGTTTCCATTTGCATCAGTAGAGTATTATTAGTATAGATCTATTAGTAGTTGTTTATTTCTGATTTAGTTCATCATTAGTAGTTTAGTTGTGGTCTGGTTTATCATTTGGATTTGTTTTTGTTTAGTTGATACTGTTTCATTATCTGTCTATATTTAGATCTGTGTGATTTGTGTTGCTGAGTTTGTTTGTGTTGGGAATTATACTAACAGTTACCACGGCCAGTGAAGATATTACAACTGCTGAAGAATGCACTTGTAGTGGAAACTCATTACCACTGCAAGTACATATATTACCACTGCTGTTTATATAATTTTTAAGAAACGTGTA
This sequence comes from Artemisia argyi, assembly GCA_030686995.1. Taxonomy (NCBI): domain Eukaryota; kingdom Viridiplantae; phylum Streptophyta; class Magnoliopsida; order Asterales; family Asteraceae; genus Artemisia; species Artemisia argyi. The sequence continues at coordinate 83,223,474 of CM060703.1, forward strand.
AAGATAAATATAGAATAGATTTTGTGTATATCTTATTTTATTAGAGTTATACTTATCTTGTAGAAGAGGACTCCTTGTGCTATAAAAGGAGGTCCTAGGTTAAAGGTTAGATATATGTTTTTCTAGAGCTTCAAGGTGTAACCCTAGTGATACTAAGATCACTCGTATTATTATCATTAATAATATTGGAGCTTACAGTTTGTTACATACATTGTTCTCATTCATAAACAACTGTTTCATTCACAATCAAACTTCTAAGTATTACTAAGTAGATTCCGCATACTTAGTGATATAACTCAAAGTATCAATCTAACACAGTTCAAGGTGTATAGATCCATCAAGTGGTATCAGAGCCAGGCTTTGATACTTTGATTTAGAAGACCCCAAGTTCACTCAGAAGAATCAATGGAGACAGAAACCAGTCAATCAAACATTGCTGCTAAGCTTCCCAAGCTTAAGTTGAATGACTATGAGATGTGGAGGCTAATGATCGAACAATTCTTTATGGTGCAAGAATATACACTCTGGGAGATCATAATGTTTGGTAATTCCTTCAAACCTGGAACTACCTCAGAGATGGTTGGTGACAAGGAAGTAACAAAGGTTAACACTAGACCTGTTACAAATGATGAAAGACTTCAGATGAAGAATGATCTGAAGGCCAGAGGTTTGTTGCTGATGACTCTTCCCAGAGATCAAGTTCTAGCATTCAGCAAGTACAAGACGGCACAGACTCTGTTTGAGGAGATCTGTAATGTTTTTGGTGGTAATGATTCCACCAAGAAGACTCAGAAGACCCTGCTGAAACAAACTTATGAAAACTTTGGTTCAACAAGTAATGAATCTATTGATAGCATCTTCACAAGGCTACAAAAGATTGTTACTCAGCTCACTGTTTTTGGAATTGAGGTGGAAAGAGAAGACCTCAATCTAAAGTTCTTAAGAAGTTTACCCTCTGAGTTTGGAACCAATGTTGCAGTCTGGGATGATAAGCCAGATTTGGAGACTATGAAACTCAATGATTTGTACAATAACTTCAAGGTTATTGAACAAAGATTGAAGAAACCTGGCAAACTAAGCACAGGTTCAGGATGTGTAGCACTCATATCATCATCTATTGATGATAGTTCAGATGGAGAAAGTGATAGTGATGATGATCATGCTAACATTGTTGTTTCCACTGCTAGTTCAAAAAGACAGATTGTAGGACTTAGTGATTCTACCTTTTATGCCTTTATATCAAGTCATATGGGTGGTTCAATTCTCAATCATGAGGATTTCGATCAAATTGATAAGGATGATATGGAGGAGATGGACATTAAATAGCAGGTGGCATTACTAAGCTTAAAGGCAAAGAAGTTTTGGAAGAAGACTGTAAGGAAGACTACCATTAATGGGAATGAGACAGTAGGTTTTGACAAAATGAAGGTGGAGTGCTATAATTGTCATAAGAAGGGGCACTTTGCCAGGGAATGCAAGAAACCAAGAAAACCTGACAACAGGTCAACTTGGTATAAGCAGGACAAGAAGAAAGAACCTACTACTGAAGAGCCAAAGGGGCTATTGGCTATTGATGGAGTGAGCTGTGATTGGAGCTTTATGGCTGAGGAAGATGATTCAGAGTCTGCAATGCTTGCTACTGAGCTTACACTAATGGCTTTTTCTGACTCTGAGGTACAAATTAATAATGCTTGCTTTAAAACTTGTAAGGCCTTAAAAGAATATGAGAAAATTAAAGCACAATATGATGAACAATTGCTAGAGTTAAATCATACTAATTATAACTTAGCAAATCATAAAAGAGGTCTAGGTGTTTTAGAAACTCAATTAGAGCATTATAGGGCAAATGAATCTAAGTTCAATGATATTATTGTGTTAAAAAGAGACTTAGATTATCAGGTTGCTGTTAACAAGGTTCTTAGGGAAGAACTAGAAAAGGTTAAAAGTGCTAATGAGAATATACAGATAACTTGTAATACACTGGATCACCAATCCAAGTGTATTGACAAAATTTGGGAAGCCCAAGTTGTGAACAAAGCCAAATCAGGAGTTGGATAAAAAACTGTTCCACCACCTCTAAGAAGTGTTCCATCACCTCCTGACATTGACTTAGCTCACACAGAATTAGAAGAATTCCAGGAACCAACCATGACCTATGGACCAAAATTTGTTAAAGAATCTGTTATTGAAAAGGTTCAGGTTGAGGTTGATACATTTGATAGTGCTAGTGACTCATCTCTTAAAGATGAAAATATGAATGTTGAGTCTAAACCTAGTGTTCCTGAGAATGTAAATATGGATATTAAAAAGAGTATTTCTGATGTTGTCAAAGAGAAGCCTAGGTCACAACCTAATTTCACTAGGCCCACTACTAGATATGCAGAGAAGTACAGAAGTAGGTCAACAACTCCTAGGGGTAATATGAGGAGTTGGAATCATGTTAAATCTAGGCAATTTGGTAGTGACTTTGTTTTCAACAACAAACCCTATCATATATGTGGTAGCTTTGATCATCTTTCTTATAATTGTACCTATCACATGGGTAGAAATGAAGTGTTTGGGAATACTAAGGTGAATGGCCATAATGCTAATAACTTAACTCACCCAAATCCACTTAGCAAGATGATTCCCAGGTCTGTTTTGCTTAACTCTGGCATAAAACCAATTTCCACTGCTAGACCAGCAGTTGCCACTGCCAGAAATAAAAACAGAGTATACCCTAAGTCTCCTGTTGCTACTTTTGTTAAATCCACTCAAACAGGGAAAAAGACCAATTTTGAAAAGAAAGTTTACAATAATCACAAGTGGGTACCCAAAATTTCAAAACCAGCAGTTTCCACTGCTAAGCCAGCAGTTACCACTACAAGGCCAAAGGTTTCCACTGGTGGGTCTGTGAACAACAAGAGGGTAAGTATGGGAAATGCTGTTAAGGCCTCAGCACGTTGGGAATGGAAACCAAAAGGAAACATCACTTCAAACAATCCCAATGGTGTATCAATGACCTTTGACAGATACAATTATATTGATACACGAGGCAGATCCAAGTCATTTGTGGCTTGGGTCCCCAAAAGGAACTAATTCCTTTATTTTGTGTGCAATAACATTCAAAGACATCAAATGATCAAGGATACTCAGACAGTGGATGTTCCAGGCACATGACTGGCAATAAGTCCTATCTTTCAGATTTCAAACCTTACGATGGACAATTTGTCAGCTTTGGAGGAGGAATTGGTGGCAAAGTTTCTGGCAAAGGAACAATCAAGGCTGGAAACTTGGACTTTGATAATGTGCACTATGTGAAAGAACTCAAGTACAACCCTTTCAGTGTGTCACAGATGTGTGACAAGAAGCATAGAGTTCTATTCACTGAAGATGAATGCTATATCTTATCTAAGGATTATAAGCCCCTTGATGAAAGTGAAATTTTGCTTAAAATCCCAAGAAAAGGCAATCTATATAGCATTGACATGAAGAACATAGTGGCTAATAATGATGTTACTTGCTTGCTTGCAAAAGCCACTTTAGATGAATCCATGCTTTGGCACAGAAGACTTGGTCATGTTAATTTCAAGACCATTAACAAGATTGTGAAAGATGGTCTAGTCAGAGGTTTACTAGAGAAAAGATTTGAAAATGACCAAACATATGTTGCCTGTCTCAAAGGAAAGCAACACAGAGCTTCATGCAAGTCCAAGGCATTCAATTCTATTGATCATCCACTTTTCATGCTGCATATGGACTTGTTTGGTCCTACATCTGTAAGCAGCATCAATTCGAAGAAGTATTGTCTTGTTGTGACTGATGACTTTAGTAGATTCACATGGGTTTTCTTTTTAAGAACCAAGGATGAGACCACTGGCATCCTTAAAACATTCATCACTGAAGTTGAAAATCAAGTTGAAAAGAAAATCAAGATCATCAGGTGTGACAATAATACAGAGTTCAAGAACAAAGTTATGGATGATTTCTGCAGAGACAAAGGTATTAAGAGAGAATTTAGTGTTGCAATAGAACTCCTCAACAAAATGGAGTTGCTGAAAGAAGAAACAGAACACTAATTGAGGCTGCTAGAACTATGTTAGCTGATTCAAAGCTTCCAGTGACTTTTTGGGCTGAAGCAGTTAACACTGCTTGTTACATACAGAACAGGGTTTTAGTGGTTAAAACAAAGAACAAGACACCTTATGAGTTATTCAGAGGCAGACCTCCTACTTTGGACTTTATGAGGCCATTTGGGTGTCATGTTACTATTCTCAATACCATTGATCATCTGGGTAAATTTGAAGAAAAGTCTGATGAAGGCTTCTTTGTTGGATATTCTATGGTTAGCAAGGATTTTAGAGTCTATAACTTAAGAACAAAGAAGATTGAAGAGAATTTGCATGTTGAGTTTCTTGAAAATAAAGCTAACATGGCAGGTTCAGGACCAGAATGGCTATTTGATCTTGAAACATTATCCAATACAATGAATTATGTACCTCTTACTTCAAGTACAGGAGACAAAGATCTTGAAGATTCAGAAGAATTCATTGATGAAGATGAATCTAGCAAAAATGATGAAGATGATAAAGATCAAATTGTTATGCCACTTTGGGACTTTGTTGATAATTCTGAAAAGAAAAGTGATGCAAATGGTGTGAATTTTGATGTTCTAAATAAAGAGATTCCTGCTAGCAGTGGTAACTCAATTCCTACTGCTGCACCAGAAGTTTCCACTAACAGTCCAAATGTGGAAAGTTCATCTCAGGAATCACCCAGTGATGATGTAGAGATCTCAAACATGCCTACAACATATGATATTCCTAGTACATCACAGACTTCAATTCACAAAGTGCAACCACTTGATAATGTTATTGTGAACTTCAATCAGGTGTGAAGACTAGAAGACAGACAAAGAAAGATGATATTCATGGGTTCATTAGTGAAGTTTATGAGTCCAAGAAGCATAGAAGAAAGAATGAATGTTTGTTTTTCTGTTTTCTCTCACAAGTGGAGCCTAAGAATGTTTATATGGCTTTAGAAGAATCTAGTTGGGTTGAAGCAATGCAAGAGGAGTTGTTGCTGTTTAAACTTCAAAAGGTTTGGGTTCTTTGTGATTTGCCTGATGGTATGAAGGTCATTGGTACTAAATGGGTTTTTAGAAACAAGAAAGATGAAAGAGGTATAGTTATCAGGAACAAAGCTAGATTGGTTGCTCAAGGATACACTCAAGAGGAGGGTATTGACTATGAGGAAGTTTTTGCTCCTGTTGCAAGGATTGAGGCTATTAGATTGTTTCTAGCCTATGCATCCTTTATGGGCTTTACTGTCTATCAAATGGATGTTAAGAGTGCCTTCCTGTATGGTATAATTGATGAGGAGGTCTATGTCTCTCAACCTCCAGGCTTTGAAGATCCTCAACACCCAAATAAAGTGTATAAAGTGGTTAAGGCTCTTTATGGCTTACATCAGGCTCCAAGGAAGTGGTATGAAACCTTAGCTACTTATTTGTTGAATAATGGGTTTCATAGAGGCAAGATTGATCAAACTTTGTTCATCAAGAAAGACAAGGGTGATATTCTACTTGTTCAAGTATATGTTGATGATATTATCTTTGGGTCTACTAAACAAGAGATGTGCAAAGAGTTTGAAAAGTTGATGAAAGATGAATTTCAAATGAGTTCTATGGGAGAACTTACATTCTTTTTGGGGCTGCAACTACAACAAAGTAAAAAAGGCATCTTTATCAGTCAAGACAAATATGTGACTGATATCATTAGGAAGTTCAAGTTTACTGATGCAAAACCTTCAAATACCCCTGCTGATAAGACCACTCATCTATTGTTGAAGAATGCTAGTGGTGCTAATGTTGATGTGCATACTTACAGATCTATGATTGGTTCTCTGATGTATCTTACTTCATCAAGGCCAGACATTATGTTTGTTGTATGTGCTTGTGCAAGATTTCAAGTGACTCCAAAGACATCACATATGACAGCAGTGGAGAAGATTATGATTTGGATGCTGCTGATGCTGATTTTAATTTTGATGATACAGTTGGAACTACTCAACCAATTTCCACTGCTACAGAACAAGTTCCCACTGCAAGCCAAAATATTCCCACTGATAGTCAAGATGTTACCACTGCAGAGGAAGAAGCTGCCAGAATAAGAACAGTCAAATGTAAAGCAGTTGTGACTGGTTCAGAACAAGAGCAATCAAAGAAGATTTCAAAGAAAGAACAATCTCAGATAGATTATGATGCAAGATTGGCAGAGCAATTAGCAGCAACAGAGATTGAAAAGAAGAGAAAACAAGAGGAAGATGAAGTTGCTAGTTTTATGGAAGCAAAGAGGTTGGACAAATTGGAAGCAGTAATGGCAGAACCACTTTCAGTTGTTCCACCAACTGTATTACATGAGAAACCTCCTATGTTCACTTATATGCCTACAGAGGAAGATATTGATTACATGATTAATCATGATCCAGTGATTAGAAAGAAGGCTATTGAACTTATTGCAAATACAACCTTGAATGAAGAACAAAGGTCTGCTCAACTGAAAGATTTCACTCAAATGAAGAATCAGCAGGCTCTTGATGATATCATTGGGGATGTAAGAAAAGGTCAAAAGAAGCCAAGACAACCTACAAAGGCACAGATCATTGCTGAGATGAAGACTTTTTGTTGTCATGTTGGCAATATGAAGATGGCATAGTTCAAAGGAATGTCACATGATCAGATTGAAGGTATTTACTACAGGATTAAAAGACAGGATAGTAATTTTATTCCTATGGATAAAGAACCTGTAGTGATGAAGTCAAAAAGGTCAGGAGTGAGTCTTGGATCCAAAGATGCAAAGAAATTGAAGACTCAGGAGTCATCTCAAGCAGAAGAAGGTCCTAGCAAGTTGACAGAAGAACAAGTGACCAATATGATGGTCATAGAAACTGATGTGCTTAATATTGAACCCTTACAAACAAAATATCCAGTAGTTGGTTGGGAGATCTCTTTTTGATGATTTTGGAGTTGCTTGGAAAATTATCAGAACTGGAAGTGTCACAAGTATTTGCAGAGACTTTGAAGATATTATTAGATCTTGTGATAGAGAAGACTTGGATACTTTGTGGAGGATTGTTCAAGATCAGTTCAAGAAGGATGAACTTGTTGATGTCAAGGCTAAGGAGTTATGGGTTCACTTTAGAAGATTATATGAACCTGACCCAAGTGACAAACATTGGAGATTTGAAGCTCACAACATGAATACTTTGTGGAAATTTTATGACTCAAGTGTTGTACATCATCTTTCTACTCAAGATGGAATTGATGTGTTTATGCTTGCTGAGAAAGAATATCCATTGAGAGCTGGAGTCTTAACTTTGATGATGTCAGTAAAGCTTAGATGCTGGGAAAGAAGTGAAGTCATAGAAGATTTGCTGCAAAGGATCTATGATCAAAGTGTGAGAGCTGATAAGGAATTAAGAAGAAGAAGAAAAGTGTTTGGAAGAATTCCCATATCCTCATGTTTGCTGATTACTTGAAGAAACTTATTGATTTACACATTAATCATAAGTTTAGGGGAGGATTGTTGGGAATTATACTAACAGTTACCACGGCTAGTGAAGATATTACAACTGCTGAAGAATGCACTTGTAGTGGAAACTCATTACCACTGGAAGTACATATATTACCACTACTGTTTAGATAATTGTTAGGAAACGTGTAAAGATAAATATAGAATAGATTTTGTGTATATCTTATTCTATTAGGGGATGTTTGGTACGATGGAATGGTTGAGAATGGAATAGCTTTGGAGAATAAGAATGCAGAGAAAGAGAATGAGCTCAAAGAAAATAAATGATTCTCTTGTTTGGTAAAAAGAAAGAATCTAAACAAAAAATATAGTGATAAATTGATTCACTTGTTTGGTTGTATTATAAAAGTGGAATGAAAAAACTCTTAGCAACCTGGATACATTTTTTTTAATCAAAATCTGTCATTTATGTTGCACACAATAAAATCGGTTTGAGAGTTTTATATTGTATGGCTATTGGATCGACTTCTAGTGGAATAGTTATCCAATTAGTGATTTGCAATTCTTGTTGACATTTTAATAAGTATTCGAAAATCACAGAACACAAGCCACAAAAATTAAAACAAGAATAAATAACTTGTCATACAATATTAGAATAAAGTGATTAATGGATTAATTTGGTTGGAATGATGAATAATTTCACCACACAAAAAGGATCTGCTGTAATGGTGGTTGAATGAGCAATTGTGGAGTCATCATTATGATGAACAACAATTTTTTTTTTGGCAGCAGTGGCTCCTATGAAATCAAAACCCAAGATCGGGACATGTAGCAAAACTTATGGCCACAAAGATAAATTGTAGTCGTAGATTGAAAATAAAAAGAAGATACAACTTGTTCATACAGTGAAGAAGATGAAGCATCAGCAAAGCTAGAGAGATTTGGGGTGTTAGGGTTATAAAAAGATTTTGATTTTTAAGTGCATGTGCGTTGCACATGACCTGCTCTATTAATACCATAATTTTTTAGTTGCCCTTCCTGATTCTCATCATGACCAAAGTGAGAATGGCTCCTTTATATTTTTTCATTCTCCTTGTTTCTCCGTCTTTTAGAAAGAATCAAAATGACGGAAAGAGAATCAAAATTTCATTCTCCATTTTCATTCCCTGACTTAACAAACACGAGAAATGGTTCCAATTTCGTTTCTTTGCATTCCATTCCATCATACCAAACATCCCCTTAGAGTTATACTTATCTTGTAGAAGAGGACTCCTTGTGCTATAAAAGGAGGTCCTAGGTTAAAGGTTAGATATATGTTTTTTTAGAGCTTCAAGGTGTAACCCTAGTGATACTAAGATCACTCGTATTATTATCATTAATAATATTGGAGCTTATAGTTTGTTACATACATTTTTCTCATTCATACATTGTTTCATTCACAATCAAACTTCTAAGTATTACTAAGTAGATTCCGCATACTTAGTAATATAACTCAAAGTATCAATCTAACACAGTTCAAGGTGTATAGATCCATCAGTTTGCACCTGAGATCTGTTGTTTATGAGTATATTGGAAGTATTTGGATCCATATTGGTGACTTAGGTTGAGAATTGGACTAAATTGGATTGAATTTGAGAGTGAGTTTAGTGAGACAGTCATATCATAAGGGAGTGTTTGGATTTAGTTTGTTTGCTGTGAGATTTGGTGGTCCAGAAGGTATAATTGGTTTAGGAACTTCACTTAGGTTGCATTTAGGTTAAATCAAGTAATAAACAGTAGGTGTTTTACTTAAAAAGTCAAAATAACTTTTCATTTAATCATAACAGTTAGTAAAATTGAAATACAGTTGCATAATTTCAAATATAGTTGCATCATTTGTAGTTTGATCTTATTTGAATCATTCATTAGCATAATTTACAATTTTCAGTAAAGCCTTGATCATCAAAATTCAAATTAGTCAAAGCTTCTGTTTCATATAAAGTCAAAATAACAAGAGTAACTCAGATTTTTGGTTAAACTTTATAAGGACTAGTAGGGTTCAATTTTGATTGGAGATTTATTTGGGTTACTGTTTTGTAGAGTTCAACATTTGGAAGTTGTCTGTTTGAACCTCTTACTCCCCTGCACCACAGGTTTTTTCAGATTTTGTAGGATACTCTTAGGTCCTTTATTTGGATTGGAAATCAATTGTGTTGGTGAATTTAGCATCTCAGCTAGTTAGTGAATTGATTGCCCCCATAAGTTCACCATAATCAGCTTATTGGGATTGCTTATTGAGCTTGTCTAGTTGAGTAGTTGGAATCAAGTATCTGTCATTCAATAATAGGGCTGCATTTGTGTTCCTTGGTTGTTTATCTGAGTTTTGTTATTCATTTCAGTTTATTATTGATTGTAGTTGCTATTTCCATTGAGTTTGAACCTTTGCTTATTCTGTTTTGTTTACTGCTTATTCCTATATTGCTTATTTGGACTGTTTGAACCATCACCTGTGTTTCTGAGTGCTTTTTGTTTTCAACTCTATTCTATTAAGCAAATTTGAGTCAAAAATACATTTGGTTTAAGGTTTGGTCAACTGTGCTTATCAATAAGCACTTTGTTATAAGCTGATTTCAAAGAAAACAGTAGTTCCAGAGCTTATTTTCAATTTTTTAAATTTTTATCAAGTTTAGAATATTATTCTAGAATTTCCCTGAATTTTTCATATATTTCCAAGTTGATTTGCTATTTTTGTTATTTTATTTTCGTTTTTATTCAATTTTTAATACATTTTAATTACCAAAAACCCCAAAAAAATCAGGAAAAGCCTAGAAAAATCCAAAAATATTTTAGAAATTTATTTTCATTTATTTTAGAATTTTAGAAATTTATTTTGCATTTTTCCCATTTATTTTGAATTTAATTTGAATTTTTATTACTTTTTAATTAGATTTAACAGTTTTTAATTCTAAAAAATTACATAAAAAGCAAAAAAAAAAAAAAAAAAAAAAAAAAATAGTTTTTAGTTTTAAAATTACTTTTTAGTTATTTTATAATTTTCAAAATTTAATTTGCATTTTTCTCACCTTATTTGCATTTTCTTTTAATTTTTAATTAGTTTTTAATTCATAAAAATTAAATAAAAAGTCAAAAAAATATTTTTCTTTTTCTCAAAATTTTCCTTTATCATTTTTAACTTTTTAAAATTATTTTCAAGTCCGTAGGAGTAGTGTAGCTTAAAATTTACGTTTTATTTCGTACGTTTACGTTTATTTCGCGTATTAGCTTACATTTTTAATTTTGCGTTACGTTTTTAGTTTCATTACTTGAAATACGTGCTTAAGTGATTATTTGTGTTTCATTTGCTATTTCATTAGTATAATCTCATCAAAATCACTTTTTACCACTTTCACGACACGTTTCACGCATCGGGAATTCGAAATTCTATTCATCCTTCACCAGGACTACGACCTCGGGTTATCCGTATTTCTTTGCGGATTTCTTGAGTAATACTATACTATAATATACTTGATTTGATTTTATCAACATCAAAATTTTGGCGCCGCTACCGGGGAAGGTTGAAGTGAATTTTTCGTTTTCGTTTTTCGAAATTGTGTTTTGAAAACCTTCATTGTATATATTTTCTTTAAAAACCAAAAAAATTGAAAAATCAAAAACACTTTTCCTAAAGTGTTTTCAAAAATACCAAAAAGAAAGTTACAGCCTCGACTCTCCCATGGAAGGGAGGGCGTTGTAAACCAAATAAGCTTCCCAATATAACAACGCGTGAAATTAATTGCTAATCGGATTACTTTGAATTCTACAACCGAATAAGCAGAAAAGACGGTAAGCTTTGACATTAAATTGCAAGCTGAAGAGAGAAACACTCTTCTCTCCCGTTTCGTCGCGAGTAGATTTAAAGGAAATGGTTTACAATTAAAGTAACGTTTGAAAAAGAGAACAAAAGTTGAAGTTTTTGAGTTTTGCTTTACAAAAAATATAAAAAAAAATACAAAAAGATTTTCCTTTTCAATTTGATTTTCCTTTTATTTTTCAAATATGTGATTTTTGTGGTGTAGGAACACACGTTCAACTTCTAAACGACTTGTTTATCCGCTTTCAAATCCAGAAAGTTTGCTTCGTCACACACACCGAGTTCTTTTTCCAAATACGGAGGAAATGAACCCGAACGAACAACACTTGGGACCCCCGCCGATGGGTGGTGCTCAAAACAATGTGATCCCTCCGATGGGACCACAACCGGCTTTCAATCCACGTCCGATGGAGGAACAACTCCAATCACCATTCAATGGTGTGAGGAGAGCCATCGTGATACCCGAAATCAATGCTAATTTTGAGATTAATCACGGATTGCTCAATCTTATCACGAGTATATCCTTTCACGGGTTTGAACACGAAGACCCATATGCTCACATAAGAAATTTCGCCGACATCGCTGAGACCATTCGAATGAATCAAGTTCCTCACGATGTGGTAAAATTGAAGTTATTTCCTTTCTCCCTCAAAGGGGCAGCCCGGACTTGGCTGGAAAAGGAACCACCGAATTCGATTCACACTTGGAACGATCTTGCTTCCAAGTTTGTGAATTATTTCTATCCTCCTTCTAAAACGTCTAATCTTCGTTCCCAAATCTTTCGATTCCAACAAGATTTTGATGAGTCGTTCAGCGAAGCTTGGGATCGATTCAAAGATTTGATGGAAAAATCTCCGAACCATGGGTTCACTTCCCTTCAGCAGATTGATACTTTCTACAATGGGTTGTGACATGCTGACCAAGACTCACGCAATTCTGCTGCGGGTGGGAACTTGTTGGCTCGAAACACGAACGATGCTTTCATGATAATTGAGAATAAGGCTCGGGTGAGAATGTCTAGAAATAAACCTTAGGTTTCTAACACTAATAATAAACCGAATGATGAAATGATGAGTATGTTAGTGGCTCTTACTAAAAAAGTTGATGCTATGTCTATTGAAAAACCAAATCATCAAGTGAATGTTGTCAATCAAGGTTGTGTAACTTGTGGTGGTCCACATCCCTATTACGAATGTCCGTCAACCAGTTCTTATGCTTACGAGAACATGTATGCTGCAAACATGGGTGGCAACTGTTAGGAATACGATTATTCATATGAATACTCGGTCACCCCGAGTATAATTTAGCATATTGTAGCTCGTAGTAAATATCATATTAGTTAGTACGTAGTGTAGTATTAGTTAGTATTTGTGGAGTCGGGTCGGGTCTTTACCCACTGTCAGCCCGCTCTACAGTCCGTTTCAAGGGTCGTTTCTATTGTAACTATATATACCCTTTCCCACCCATGGGAAAGGGTTGAACCTTCATTTTGCAATCTAACATTTCACACTTTTCTCTCTAAGGTTCCATCTCTTTCTCTCACTAACTTCTCACTAGAAATCTACTCCTAATTTAACCTAAACACTTAACCATCCATGTTCTCATATTAGAGTATACTACAATTGGTATCAAGAGCCATGGTTCTATCTTAGGATTTGTGGTATGCTCAGATTTATTGATTGGTTTGTGTGTTTAGCATGGTTCGAATATAGTTAGCAGGGTTTACACTTGTTTGATCTCGTTAGGGGTTGTTGGTGTGTATTTTCTTGTACTTTCGTATATAGAAGTGTTGTAGGCATCAAGTGTAATCGTTGGTTTAACAATACCATCATTATAGTGAAGTGTGAATGCATTTCGTGTACTATTTCTTGCCAGCGAGTTCACAACTTCTGGTAGAGAGTTGGCAGTTCTGTTTAGCGAGTTGTTGTTAGAGGTTTGACGAGTTGCTATTTTTGGACTTTAAGACAAAACGCTAGATAGTGACATTTCTGTCCTATTGGCCTAGCGAGTTGAGGAGCCAGCGAGTTGGCATTTCTAGCGTTTTAAACTGTTTAGCGAGTTACCACTTCTAGCGTGTTGATTTCTGTCCTAGAGAGTTGTCCCTGAGTATACTTTTCTAGCGAGTTGAGGTATTGATTCCAGTGTGTCGAGGTTGGTAGCGTGTTGTTACAGGGTACAGCGAGTTAACCAGATCTAGAGAGTTGATCCTGTCTAGCGACTTGGTATATCTAGCGAGTTGTGGCTATTATTTCAGCGAGTTGATTTCACTGTTCCAGCGAGTTGATACTTGTAGTGAGTTGGTGTACTTAGCGAGTTATTCAATTTAGTGAAAACTGTGCACTGTTGCGACTTAAGTTGTTACGACTAACTCGACAGTAACTTGACGTTGTGAGGATTATCTTACGACTCGACTTGGTACTTGTTGAGCTATTGTGATTTGACTTGTTGCATCATTACACGACATTCACTTGTGTTTGAAACCTAGTACTAACACTGACTTACTTTCCTCAAGTATGGCAAGCACCTCCTATGATGACATTCAGGCTGCAAGGTCGGACACTCGTCCTCCTATGCTGGACAGAACTGATTATGAATCATGGGCACAAATGATTCATCTATACTGCTTGGGTAAGGAAAATGGTGTGAACATCTTGAAATCCATTGATGAAGGACCTTTCCTCATGGGTACAACTAGAGACACAATCGCAGCTACTGATGACCATCCTGCTGTAGTCGGTCCTGAAAGACCTCGCACCTACAATGAACTTTCTGATGAAGAAAAGAAACGCTATGATGCTGACATCAGAGCTTCGAATATTGTCATTCAAGGGCTGCCTAAAGATGTCTACAAACTCATCAACTTTAACACTGAAGCCAAAGCAGTTTGGGATAATGTAAAGATGCTTCTTGCAGGGTCTGAGTTAACCAAAGAAGATAGGGAGTCTCAACTATATGATGAATTCGAGCACTTCGAAATGAATCCAGGTGAAAGCATCACTGACTACTACGTCAGGTTTCACAAGCTAGTCAATGACATGAGAGCCATCAAGATGACAATGCCCAACATTCAGCTCAATTCAAAATTCGTGAATAACATGGCACCTGAATGGGATAGGTTTGTTACAGCTGTTAAACTCAACAAAGGTCTCAGGCATACTAATCATGAACAACTCTATGCATATCTCCAACAACATGAGAAACATGCAGCTTATGATCGGTTAATACGAGAAAAGCTCAGTCCTACAACAACAAATGAGTCTCTTGCCTTTGTCTCTAATGTTCAACAACTCACTCAATCTTCAAATGATCAATCTTAACCACCTTCATCCAGGTCTACCTCAACTAATGTACAATCATCAACTCCCTTACCACCTGCCTTAAACACCCACCTTGACTCTGGATATTCTAATGTTCAACAACTCACGTTTGATGTTGATGTGGATGATCAACCTGTTCTGGACATGGCACTAAATGATCCGAACATATTTCAAGTTGAAGACTGTGATGCTTTTGATTAAGATGTTGATGAAGAACCCATAGCTTAAACCATCTTCATGGCTAATCTGTCTGCAGCTGCATCATCTCCACAGCAGTCTGGCTCCTCCATCACATCTGCTATCTTTGAGGTACCAAAGCCACTAAATTCTAATCTTAATTACTCTACCAATCCACATGGGGCATGTGACTCGGTACAATCCAAGAATATTGACAACACAGATACCACTAATATGGGAAATACCAATAATATCCCATATGAACGGTATGTGAATGATAATAAAATGAAAGTTGTACCAAGTGACATACCGTCTGTTGATTCTAGAGAACTTGAGCTACATGAGCTATATACAACCCTGATGACTCCTTGATCACTAGAGTTAACATCCTTAAGGATCAGGTGGCCATATACGAGCAGCGTGCTAAATTTGAGCTTAATGAACGTGAGCAGAAAATGGAATGGCAAATGCGTACGTACATATCTGAAAACAATGCCAAACAAGAAACATTGAAAAGGGAGTTAGTATCTTTAAAAAACAATTGGATCAAACTGTCAAACAAAGACAGGAAATTCAAAAGGGGTTAACTTCAATTAAACTCGAATACAAAGATAAAGAAACTGAACTTCGAAATGATTTCTCAAAACTTAAAATGTTGAAAAACAAATTGGAAGATAAGTTGTACACGCAAGGCCAAACCATTCAATCTGCTCAAATGATGCAAAACCATTGGAAACTAAGAGATGAATTTAGTGAACTAGATGCCTCTAAAACTAAAGCCAAATTTCTTAGAAATGGTATAGGTGCTCAACCTGCGCTATATGATGCAAACACTATGCTCGACCCTAACCATGCCCCTCCTGATGTGAAATCGTATGACGAGATTGATGAGGCTGAGGATAGAACTAGGGAAAAACTTGCTGAGCGACTTAAGGATCCCCTGTGCATTGCAAAAAATACTGTGTTTCACCATGATTATACTAATGACAATCACTCAGCCATTTTTGTCCCTCAAAAGAAAATTCTCCCTGAAAAAGTGTTTTGGAATATTGACATGGAAAAAATGAAAGCTGAAAGAATCGTTGGTAACCCACGTACCATCTTTAGGATTGCTGAACCATTTATCCCCTGCACACACCCCAGCATCTAGTACCATATACTCTTCCCACACAGTGTAATACCCTAATTGCGTTATATGTTCTAGGTCAATTGTTCAAGGACTTTGAAAAAACATGTAAAACAAGAATTACACCAACGGGGATTACAGAAGGGGAAAGGGGTTTTGAGCAAACAAAACAGTGTTACCTAACTGAAGTCATGTCATTTTTCGATCTTCTTAAAGAACATTTTGAAGGCCTTAAAATTACCATTAATAATGATGTGACTCAAATGAAAAAGGTTTTTAAAGAGGTGGAAAATGAGGGTAACCAATTGGCTATTGATCTCAAATACAGTGAAATTGACAGAAAAAACATTCTCATCATGAATGACAACTTGATTGCTAATTGCATTGCACAAGATGTCTTTTACACTGTTACTGGCTCAACCCTATCTGCTCGGCAATTTCATGAAATGTCAATTACTTTAAATGTTTTCCAGAATCGTGTGATTGAGCTTGAGGGGGAGAATTACAAACTAAATAACAAAATTCAAAACGACGACCATGATAACATGGTCAGGAGTTTTTCAAAACTAGAAGTTGATAATCTTAACTTGCAACTAAAATACCAACATCTAGAAGAAAACATAAAATTATCAAATGCCAAGACATCTTCGGATGCTCCTGAGTTTGACACATGTTTTGAATTAGCCAAAAAGGATGACGTAATTCAAGCACACTCAAACACGATTCGGAAGTTGAGGGCCCAAATTGCACAATTAAAGTCAAACAAAAGCGACGTGACCAATACCAATTACCAGAAGTCGATAGATTCTTAAAACTTTCAGAAACAAGGCATTATCAATGAATTACAACATGAAAATGAGTGGCTTAGTGCTGAAATGTCAAATGCTAAACAACGATACAAAGAATTATTTGAGTCTATTAAAATAACACGTGAGCAAAACAATGAAAGAGTCACTTCTTTATTAAAATAAGATTTGACACTTTGTTTTGACTTTCCTACCGGCGAGAGTAGAAATAAATGTTCCGAGTTGACCGGGCGTTTTGAGCCCTAGCTCGTCTCCCTTAACCAATATAATCAAAAGATTATGGCTAAGCATCCGCGGATCTCATTACTTGGGATTTTAAATTTGCAGAGATCGTGGAATGATAGAGTTTATTTAGAAGTTTTGTGCTAAACGTGGAGTAGTTGGATCTCTTTAGAGCCCGCGAAAGGTACTTGTGGCCTCCTTGTTCCCACAAGATTGCACACCAATAATAATAGATATCTAGGATTAATTAAGTGTATGGGGTTTGGGCAATACTTAGTTTTTTCTTGTTCCCAAAAAAATCTCTGCATATGGGGGTTTGGTACACATAGGGGTACTGCTAGTGTTACGGTGAAATAGACTATTGCATCTTTCCGGTTCGCAGCCGATGTTGTGATCTTAGTAAAGGTCGTAGGACTCGGGGTTTGGCATATGATTATAAATATCAATAATAATAATCCAAAGCCAAATAAAAAGGCCGAGGAATCCAAAGCTACAAAAAGCAGTGGATATAACTCCAAGGACATAATAAAGCTCTTACATCTTGGCGGCTCTTAAACCGTTGTTGTAATTGAAATAAAGGACTAAGGACCAAATATTATTAAAGTGCTTATAATTATGCAAAAATGCCAAGCTTCGACTCCGGGGGTTTCCCTAATAAAAAGCTTCCGTTTCGGGTCTCAAACATGGGATGTCTCGGCTGTAAATAAAAAGGGGCCCCCCACAAATCGTGTTAAATCAGAGACCTTCATGTGGATCCGATTTCTGTATGCAGGGGTTTTCGAGGGAAAGTTTGGAAACTACTTAGCGTTCAAATTTTGTGCTCTTATCGGACTAACAAATATCAAAACGAGAAAATATGAATCAATTCATTTCTCACAAATTAAAATCTTGAGATACAAAACTTAGGAACTGGGAACAAGAGGTAAATACACAAGTAACTTTTGTGGGTAGTGTTAGCATCTAACTTGTGGATAAACAATGATCTCGATTTTACGCTTAGTTTGGGAGCTTGTGAAAAATCAAGGATGACGCTTTTTATCCGTATGGTCTCTTCTCTGTGAGAAGTGTTTCTACTCTTAGACCCTGAAAGTTATCAACAGATAAGAATTGGTAATGAAAGTAAAGCAAACCGTCACATATATATAAATGAAAAGTACAAAAAGAGTAGTAGTAATTGTTATTCATGAAAATCGGAAAACGGAGCGTTTCTGAGAATAAATGATTTTGATATCTCTTTTGAACATCATTGCTACTTTACAACGTCAGTAAAGAGAGGTTTTGAAATTATTTATCTCTTAAGCGTGAGGTGATGACATTGCGTGAGGACACGACAATACCTTAGTCTGGGGGATTTTGATGTGTGCTTTTTCACACATCCTTTTTAGCCTTAAATCAGACCAAATACACCAAATACTAACCAAATATGCCAAGAGAATGTGTGGTTTTGTATTTGTGTATGTGCAGGTACGGATATGTGAAAAATGAAGAAAAAACAAAGCAAAAACCGGCAAAAACAAGCACGAGATTGGAAAAAGGTCAAAAGCCGGAGCCGGGGAAGCTTAATGATCAAAGAAAGCTCAAAATTGCATAAGAAGTCCTCAGAGATTCATCAAAGTGCAAATTTAGTCCCTGATCAAAGTTTGGACGAAATGTCACATTCAGTCCCTACACTTTCAAGAATTTACAAGAATGGTCCCTTGTGTAAATTTTGAAGTAAAGTCAAAGTCAATCCTCCAATATTCAGAATTTGCCAAGAAATACCCTTGGGAGAAACTTTGGATAAATTACAAATTTAGTCCCTATATTTTATAAATTACAACTTTGGTCCTTGCTTAAATTTACCTATCCTAATAATAATACTACTACCGGATCCAGCTTTTAGCTCAGTCCAACAAACCCCCAAAGCCACATGTAGGCAATTTCTTGCACCAACATGTCAATAGCATAAATAACAAATTTACTAATATTATCAGATCAACCAAAAAAATGCTATATGTCAAGTACTCATGCACACTAACTAAAGGGAAAGTGTGTATACTCACCAGCTGTCTTGTTCGGTTGCACCAATGACTGAGGATTGATTGCAGCAGAAGTTACGTGCTTTTGAATCGTTTGAAGTCGTAGGCCATTTACAGATGCGCAATTTTTATTATTATTAGATACGTACGATGGACCCTGCAACACATACCGCCATACATTTAACAATTGACGACTGTATAAATCAGAAGCAAAAATTTGTACCAAAAAAACAATAAAACATACAAAGAGTTTAATGAGCAACCAGCAATCCTGTCGCAAACGTTACAGGAACCAATAATAGACACAATTAGACGTCTATAAGAATAAAAAATGTACAAATCAAGAGACAACTTTTAGCAATTACACAAAGAGTCTTATCACTCCATCATAATATAAGCTATTTGATTGAATCTGTATACACCAATAACATAATAATTACTAATGATTACATAAAAAATAGGGTTTTGATCAGTAACTATAATGCAATTGCATGTTGTATCACTGAATCAACATCGAAAATCACTTAAATATAGGGTCATACCCGTTTAAGATCTAACAAATGTAAATGATTCGAGATGGACTTGTCTAGTCATAGATGTTACCTCCATCTCGGCTCGATCACGGTTGACCAAGAATAAATCAACACCAAATTTACTAATAGCTTCATCCTTTTTCCTTGGGCTAGAACTTATCACAATAAATTTAATACCAAGAGCTTTAAGAAACATATCAGTGACATGGCCTAACCCACCAAGACTAACGACACCAACATGCATTAATATCAAGCCCATAGTACCGCATCGGGCTGTAAATCAATGCTCTCTCTAGAATTGAATCTTTAATATATCGAATTTTGATCAAATCCTATAATCTTACAAAGTATCAATAGTTATATAAAAAGATTACATGTTATCGCTACAACAAAAACCTAAAATAAATCAATGAAACCTGTAATGATGTGAGTGTGATTTAATTGTGAAGGAGATTATTATCACCTTATTAGTCGATGAAGCAGAAGAAATATAAATTATAAAAAATCTTGTATAATATTCGGATACAAAACATGAATAAGTAAAACAAATGGTAGTGAGGTTATCTTACCATTGTGTATACATTCTATGCATAAGAATAACAAAGCTTCAGAAAACACAAAAACCTTGAACCGACTCATGCAATTCTATGGATGATGAATGAATGACATTAGGGTTTTGATAAAAAGGTGGAATACGAATGATATTAAGGTTAATGAAAAAAATGTGGGATTGTATAAAAGATCAGATTATTAACAGATATAAATTTTGTTTTGGGCTTTTGAACACAACTTATGGAATAGCTCAATTGGTTTATATGTTTGCATACCAAGTAAAAGACTCATGTTCGATCATCACGATCATAATTTTTTAAACTAATTAAAAAAAATCCGAAATTTATTTAAAAAAAAATCCGAAATTTTATATGAAAAAATGCTATCCGAAATTTTAATACAGTTTAAAAAAAATGTTGGCTTACATGGAAAATGCAAATAAAATAAATTTAAAAAATTGCTTACATGGCGACAATGTGATGACATGACTGATAATGAATTACTGGGTAAGGATGTGGCATATTCTTTAAATGCCTCCTGTTATATATATATATATATATATATATATATATATATATATATATATATATATATATATATATATATATATATATATATATATATATATATATATATATATGTGTGTGTGTGTGTGTGTGTGTGTGTGTGTGTGTGTGTGTGTGTGTGTGTGTGTGTGTGTGTGAGTATGTGTGTGTGTGTGTGTCATTAAATGTCCCATTCTATTTATATTTTCGCGAGTTATCTCATGTTTCGAGTTCATTTCCAAGTTTATGTTATTCTCGGGTCAAAAAGTCAAATTAATAGTTCAAATAATAGTCAAATGTCTCTTTTGGCTTGTCGAGGTCACACGAGACTAAAAAGTCTCGGCGAGCCTCGACTTGGCTCAAAATATCCGCAAGTATCAATAATTATATTCAAAATAATCAACATGCCGCAGTTCAATACTCCAACAATAACGGCCGACTACGGCTCGTTTCTAACCTATCTCCGTCATTCTAATCACCACAATAACAACAATTTCAACAACAACTTCTCCAAACCAAATTTACCATCCCGAGACCCGTTTGGTCTCGGCCTTGACTCTCGGCCACAAAATAACGCAACCAAACGGACCTTTTGAGGTCTCGGTAGCCACATCGAACCCATTTCCACATCTAATCTTAACTCGACTACGCATCAAGAATACCAAGTCCAAATCCATTATCCAAAACTGAAATCCAAACCGAGCACCACAACCATACATCAACTTGACTCAAAATAATAACCAAGACTCGACACTAGTTACCACGACTTGACACTTACTGATGCGTGCGTATATCTTTGTAGTACAGGATTATTCTTTATCAAGTTTTAAATTTAAATTTAGCCGACTTATCCTATAACACACACTAACGAGCAGTGTACCCGATCAATGCATCATAGTTGGTAAGTAAGTGTCGATCACTAAGACTGAAACGTTAACACCTAGAAGGTCTATCAATATTTTAATTCCTAGGTTAGTTTTAGAATCTAATCTAACACTAGGGGTTTCAGTCTGAGAGACTGGCACAAGTTGTGTTGATTAATAAAATAATAAAACTATTGAGACAGAATACAACAAATGGCAAACACGTACATAGATAGATAACAGATACAGATAAGAGGGCTGACTAATGATTAAATAGTTTGTCACTTGGTTTATTGCTAGTTCTATATGATGAGTGTCGTAAACTATTCTCTCTCATTGGTATAGGTGAGTAAACTTTAATGATTACTTATGTCTATATTATTTAACATTTTTTAAGGGCTTACACTAACTTATAATGCTAGGGAAGTAATCATGGAAAGGGTATAGCAGCTCAATCAAGCCACAACTAGACACAGAGGTTATCAAAGCACATATAACAAGAATCAAATAAACATCAAATAAACTTTAATCGATGGGAAAGCAATTTTAAGGGGAGCAATATGGCGGTCACAAGCCCATCATTCCTGATAGATTAAAGTGTACTAATACAATAAAACAAAACTACTTAATAGAATTAAAACACAAGCAGGACCTTCTTACTGCTCTTCAAATCTTCAATTGAGTGTGTCTTGTATTGCCTCTTCATTGCTATTCTTCTCCTTAGGGTTTCTATAACTCTTGTATCTTCGTTGCTATTCTGTCAGAGGGTGCGATGCAACGCATCAACTAAGTTGATGCGGCGCATTGACTGAACTTCGCGTGGGGTCAAAGATTATTATATTCTGGAATATTCGCACACCGTCTTCAGAGGCGGCGTAACTTGGATCTCTATGCGGCGCATGTCCTTCAGTATCTTGGGTCATCTTTGGTGAAATCTTGAGAGTCGCTGTATGTATGAAATGTAATGTGGCGTATCTAGAGTAGAACAAGTTGGTTATTCTTCGTTGAACAAGGTTTCATATGCGAGCATGCGGCACATGGAATATTTACATGCGGCGCATTCTTCAAAGTCAGGAAATGGTCTTCGAAATCATCTAAGTAAAGTCATACGACGTATCTGTCTAGAATGATACAGCGTATCTCCTTGAGTTCAGTAGACTTTTTCCATCTTGATCATTTATCTCCATATTTCGTCCAAAATCACTAACTTTCACCAAATGCTTGTTTTTACCTAGAATTACTAAACTAAACGACTAAGTATCAATTCTCATAGATAATAATATAAAACAAGTAAAATATATAGGACAAATGATGTACTTATTTGATGTTATCAAATATCCCCCCACTTGAACTATACTTGTCCCTAAGTTAACCTTAGATTAAACTTATGAAATTGTATCCTAAAAGATATTAGGATGTGTTTTTATAATTAAGCACTTATTCGTTTTAACATAATTGCACAACCAAACACTTAACGAATTAGAAATAAAATATATCTCTCAATCTCTCAACTAATCTAATTCGCTCAATTGCTCAGTCGTGACGAATATTCTATCATAGGCTTGACAAGTATACACATCTCCCCCACTAAAGCTAAGGAGTAACGAGTCTAAAGAGGTAAAAAGGGTTGATATGGCTTAGGGTTAAACCTAGCTTCGTTCAAATTTCTCATGCATAAATTTAATAGATCGCTGGCACGAGTCCTTGACACTTCAAACAACGGACGGTCACTAATGTGTTTCTTAGATCGCTGGCGCGTTATTTGCATAACGTATGGTCACCATGTCACAAACTAGATCGCTGGCGCGTTATTTAATTAATCTAATACTCGGATGGTCACTACCTTATTCATACAATTGACATTCTGACTTAGCTATATACGGTATAGGGTATGGACAATATTTTGGAAATACATAAATTGGTGTAAAATAAAAAAAAAAACAAAACAAATAGATTATGTCCAATGTGTGATTAATTACTTTCCCAACCATCCCGTGAATAAGACACATATCATTGACTAACTAACGTTTTAACATGGAAACTCACGCTTTACAAGGTAGACATGAATCAGACTCAAAAATATTAATCAAAGAACAAACCTTAGTTGGCGTTCCCATAACGGCCAACTCTCTTGCAATCCATAAATATAATACAACAAATAGTGATGATATCTACCACATATACAAAACTTTACATCGTTAGTTTTTCAAACTTCCAACTTCTTCTTTCTTTTTCTTTTCTTATTTTTTTTATAACTAATGGTGTAAAATTTCACCACTTCACTATAATAACAACTCTGGATGATTTTTCCATACTCTTCAATACTTCAGATATAAAAATAATAGTAAAAGTAGTAAAGACACGAAAATTAAAATTAGGCCATCTACTTTCACTCCAATTGCTTTGTGCAATTTCCCAACCTAACAAAAGATAATAAATTAAGCACACGAACACAGGAAACACATTTTTATCAAAAGCAACTAACCACGGACTTAAATCTACAGGGTAGGCTAAGGTGTAACGAAACATTTTTACTGGTGTAAGAAACGAAAGGAATGGCTCTGAGGGTTTTTCTAGGGGTATCTTACTCTAAAAATGAGAGTAACAAAAGGGTTTATATGGGGTTTAACTAACCAGTGTAGTTTGTTAAAAACACATAACATATATAGGCTTTTTGGGTGTAATCCTAGAAATTTACCAAGTTAGACAAGTCACTCAAATTATATCAATAATACTCATTATGGTGGTCTCGAATAGTATATAAGCCAAGTTCTAAAGTTTACAAGTTACCTGCACACTCATATATTTGTAGAATTTGGGGTAAATAATAGGAAACGGATATGCTCAATTCTCACAATTTTATATAATAGTAGTTATGTGTGCGGCTAGGCAACTTAGATTTAACAAAAACATGCCAGAAAAATTTTAAATTTATGTATATTGAGCACATATTAACGCATATTTTTGAAAAATTAAGGACAAGTAGCGTTCTAATTCTCCATCCCCCACTTAAGTTAAACAACGTCCTCGTTGTTTGAATATAAAATTAAAAATAGGAAATAGAAATAATTAGAAAGGAAAACCCCCCTAAGATTTCCTCAGTACGATCCTCCATGATGTGTTTGTGAGCAACTTTTTATTTTCTGTGAGTAGAAGGCATTCAACCCTCCAAGAATGACGCCTCCACAGAAAATACAGAATTATATAAATACCACCATTTTTAAACACCTGTGTTAAGAAAATCAAAGCTTGTGCAAAATTTATTAATTGTTAGTAAAAATAAAACCTGAAAATTAAAAAAAAATCTGGAAATTTCATCAGGTCAGTCGTACGCCGCATCGATGGAAAGGGATGCACTGTATCGAGCCTGGAATTAATACGAGTCACAAAATAGATGCGTCGTATCCTTAACTAGGGATACGCCGTATTAAAAAAAACTGACAGGAGGTTTATAGTTCAGAAAAATAAAATGTGGAAAAATAAATGATAGATATGACATGTACAGTTGATAGCCCGCATCTATTGAAGGAGATGCGCCGCATCAAGTGTAGGTCTGACAGACTCAACACAAAAAACAGCAAAAGATAATCCGGGTTGTCTCCCGGTGAGCACTTTTCCTTATTCCAGAGTCTTCAAGTTAGACTCATCTTCAGCTCCTATTTTGTTTCTAGGAGATCTTCAATCTCCATGTCTTTTATAATTTCGTTCTTGAACAACCAAACATTCGTTCCACTAATTGGGACATTTTCGATACTAATCGACTTCATTCGAACGTGGCATCTATCATCATGGATTTCATATCTCTTTACCACATAGGTCTCAACTTTCATTGTATGAGGCTCATATGGATTTCATATCTCATAATTTCTCTTCATCCTCAAATTCTTCTTTATACCATGTATCATCACTTAAGCATGATTCATAACCATCATTAATTTTCTTCTTGATATGGTTAAGCATTTTCCTTTGAACGTTCTTCTTATTGTCCCATCCTTTGCAATACTTCATTATTAGATTTCTTAATACTTCACGGAATTGGACTTCATATTTTAATTCATCAACATCAAAAGTACCATTGGTTAAGTGTTTGGCCGTGCAATTATGATAGAATATTCGTCACGTCCGGACAGTTAAATGATTAGATTTGCTTTTATTAATAATATATTTTGTTTCTAATTGGTTAAGTGTTTGGCCATGCAATTATGATAAAACGAATAAGTGCTTAAATGTAAAAATATCCTATCAAGGATATTGATACGTGGGAATCGCACCAGGCTTTACCTCTCACGGGATCTTGAGAAGCTTACAACCCCCACCAGGCAGTGTACCTGATCGTTGTAGTATAGTATAGTGACAAGTACCGGGGGATTGATCGTTCAGCTAGGAATAGTGTCGCTAGGATTAGAAAACCTAATTACTAGTGCTAAAGATGATGGATGATTCTTTTTGTATTTTTATATTTTTTAGAAAGCAAGTAAAATCTCGGGTTTGAAGGATATGGGCGGAATTAGTTGCTAGTCAACTAACCCAATACTAAGATGCAATTAAAAGTAAATACTAGAAATGAAAATAAATCTAAATTATACTAAGGTTGTGAGCAATAAGTGGAGAAAATGTGTTTACTTAGATTTCACTACTCCCTAGACATCTTTTACACGTTAATTACTTGTTATAGTTGCGTGGATGACGGATTGTATTCCTTAATACCATTCATGGGGTGGCACACTTACTTCCCCAATCCTATGAGTGCCTACTTCACTCCTATGTCGAGCCGGCTAAGAAGCTCCTAACATGGGATCATTAGAATTTACTCATGCATTAAATACAACCAATAAAACCTAGTGCACGTCAGTTCATGTTTCCTAAGACGTTCAAGCATGTTACCATTTGGAGATCTGCCAGTTTTCTTAAGCCTAACATCGAAATCATTCATCCAATACAACCATAAACAAGTAATCAACACATAATTAACATCTAGGTTTCATTAGATCCAAGCAAACACAAGATAGATCTAGCCTAGCATGATGGAATTAAGACAAGAACAAGATATAGACAACCAACACATAGACATATTGATTGAATTAAAAGAACACTTATCTCAATTACACATGAAAGGTTTCAAGGGCTGAGAACCCTTGAAAAACCTGTAAAATTCGTACTAAGTTCGGCCTTAGGGTTTCTCCAAAACTTCCTCTCTTAATGTGTAAAAATTAGAAAACTATATATAGGAAATAGGGTCTGACGGCGTCAAGACCAAATTGGTGACGCCATCATCTTGCCGCCAAAATACTTCTCGGACTGCCTTGATCTACTTCTGACGCCGTCATGTGTTATGGTCTTCCAGGCCGTCACGTCTTTTACTCTTGACGCTCTTCCTTGTGACGCCGTCATTTCTGTACTGGGTCGTCATGAAAAATACTCTTGACGCCGTCAAAAAGTTACTCTTGACGCCATCACCTACTGTTCCCAGCTTGGAAAATTGAGACTTTGCCGTTTTCTTCACTTTTATGCTCCAAAAACGTCCAAAATGTCTTCTTTTCCAGATTTCACTCCCAAAGTACCTAAAATCACAAAAGGAGCGATTTAGGGCAATATATGATCAAATAAATTCAATTCTGGGTTTAAATGACCCCCTAAAAGTGGTTCATTTTTCGCCTCATCATATACCCTTACACTTGAGATTTGGTTGTCCTCAAGCAAATGCGCTTTAATTCTACTCAAAATACAAGTTAGGGGTCATTTAACACTAATAGAAAAGTAATTACAACAAATAATTGTTCCACTAAAGACCAAAGACAAGCACGGAGGTCATACACAAGCACCTCACAAATAGTGTTTAGATACTCACATCTCTCGGGTGTAATAAAGTATAAATTACAATATGGAAACGGAAGATATCTCTCACTACCTGTCATAGCAAAATAGATTACCATAGGCTTGGGAAAGGATCAAACCTCCACCACATGGCGTAAGCATCTAGGATAAACTATCAAAGAGGTCTTTTAAAGGGTTGTAACGTTAGGTGTATGGATATGAAATACACGGTTTTGTTTGATAAAGGCAGTCTTTACTGGTGGCGAGTTAACAATCTTGGTTAATTACATGTACAATATGGCGTTGCTAAGCCAAGACTAGACTCGACTTAAGCTAATAAATGAAAAATATCAAAAACATAAAATGAACATAGAATAAAAAGGGATGGTAGTCCGTATGTTTTTTTCTTTTTCTATTTTTTTTTTCTTCTTTTTTTTTTATTAATTTTTTCGATTTTTTTTTATTTTTTATTTTTTTTTCATACACTCTTACCCTACCATCCAAAATAATACATCATAGGGAATGAACATTCCCCTTACACTTGAATTTTTACATACTCTACAATAAACTAATCTAATGACTCGAATTAAGAAAATCAAAACACTTGGAGTACTTTTAAGATTAACGCACATATGGGGGTAATATTATTATGTTCTTCCCCATTACTCCATAAAATAAGTACTTTACCCATGAGTCCCAATCGTCCCAAAACAATATGTACAAGGATATGACTCGACTTAGCAACCATGTAATCAATGAGCGCATACACGGAAGGCTAAGGCGATTTGAGTGTACATTTAAGTGGGGTGTAACAAATTCTTCCTTTAAGTAAAATGCTTAAAGTTAGAAACGAAAAGATAGGCTCGGAGGGGTGTACTAGGGGTTTCGTGTACTAAAAATGAGTACAACGCTAAGGGTGTGGAAAAAATTAGTTGACTTAACTAGCCAAGTAATATGACTTAAATGGTCAAGTAATTACGATACGGGTTTAACACAAGGGTGATCCTAATGCCTCTTATCATGTAGTAAATCCTACTACACGAATGTAGTCTCACTAGCGGTCTCGGGATGCATCACTAACGCAAGTTCTAGAATCTAAATGCTACCGGTACACTCATAAGCACTAATAGTAAATGATTTTCCTATCAAATCTAAAGGCGAACCTCACGTATTTGGGTGGAAAATTTTTCTGAATATACGGTTATGTGCTAGTCATACAATCTCCTATCCATGAGACGCTTGCTATGGCTAATGTTTCACTCCTAAATGTTGTAAAAAAATTTAAATTTGGCGCTAAAATTGCACTAACAAGTATTTCTCATAGTTTTATTACACATCTACCATTAAACAAAACAAACTCAAGCGAAAGTGTACATGTAAGGTATCATCATTTTACCATCCCCTTACACTTAAGATGAACAATGTCCCCAATGTTCAAGTAAAGAATGTAAAAGTGAAAAAGTAAAAAGAATGAAATCAAATACTCCCCTGATTTGCTCGGTATGGATAATAAGGTGGCCAGGTTAAATCTTCCTCCAAGAAAATGAACAATCAAAGCTTCCCTTCCAGAATATAAATCATCTTCTTGTCATACATAACCTGTAAATCCTGAGAAAATAGACAAAGCAACCTCGCATAAAATCGGCGGAAATCTATATAAGTTACTAAATCCTAGAAAACAAGGTAAGATATAATGCTTGTGGAATGAAGTTTGCAGACTTCCTGGAGATTATAAAACTTAATAATTCACAAAAACTTCGAGACTCCGTTAGAAAAACAAAACCGGTAAAATTTCGAGATTTTTACCTGTGACGCCGTCAAGAGTAAACTCGTGACGCCGTCAGGATTGACCTGCAGAAATTCTTATGTTAAGTTTCCGGAAAATTTCTGGAAAAACTTGGTCCTACTTCCTGGAAAATCCTGCAAAACTTCATTATGACTCAATACAAGCATTTGACTCTAACAAATACGAATATACATGTTCACTTAATATTGTGGAGAATCATGATTGGTTTGTTTCTTAAAAACATATTTGGGGTTTCCCCTTACACTTATCTTTTGCAAAAATACCTCTAGGTGGAGTTAAGACTAGGCTAAACAACAAAGTAAAGTATTTCCACTTTTTAGTTTAGAAACATGATCTACCAACAATAAAAATAAAGCATGCATACGGAAGCAAATAACAATCAAACAAATAAACAAACAAACAGATAGATAAAGCTTGGGTTGCCTCCCAATAAGCGCTTGTTTTTGTTCGAGTCACGAGCCTGACTCTACCCTTATTTAACGGAAATAGGGGAGGTTTTCCCTACACTTAGGATTAAGTGCGGGTGGAAGTAGCGACACACACCCTTAGGGTGGAAATATGCCTCGTGAGAAAGAGTGGTGGATGAATTATATGCTCAAAGGGGTGTGCTCCTATCATCATAACCTTACCAAATTCAATCGGGTTAATGGGTGGATTAAGATTTTCTCCTAGAAAGGGATCATTCTCTATCAACTTCAAGAGACTACTAGTTGGGGATCCATCTTGACCTAATAAACCCTGTTTAAACCTATAATGCTTCTTGTGATCAGTCATAAATGGTTGATGTAAGCATGTAAGCTCATTTTCCACTCCTATATTGGCTTCTTCTCTACAAGGCTTAGAGTCCACTACCTTTATCCTAAGACTACCCGGACTATATGGTTTGATGGGTGGATCGGAACCTATCTCAATTCCTAAATTTTCATCCAAGGATGGAAGATTAGGTAACGGTTTTGGTTGAGGCTCCGGTTCATCAAAACTAGGAACTTCCCTAGAACTAAGAGTAAGGTTATCATTATAAGTATTCAAACCTATATCCTCTAGTTGTGTTTGGTTCAAAGGTTCTACCTCAATTGGGATTCCTAAAGTCTTTTCTACTTCATCCGAATAAGTCACGGGCGGTGTGTATGCCTCAAATGATGGTAGGACTTGTGGGGTACTTGATGGGCTTACGTTACTTACCTCATCCTCCATTTTATCTAGATTACCTATGTGTTTGTTTTGTACTATGGCATTACATGACAACCACTTAGGTATCTCAACACTAATATATTCATCCCCAAACAAACTTGTTTCATGATCCTGGAAATTTATATTCAATTGACTTGTACTAACGTTTGTTGGGTTGTCTACCCTATAATAATATTGGGCACAATCTTCTATGGCATCCCATGCTTCTTCAGCACTTAATTCCCTAAAGTCCCCATTGGCAAAATCCTCAATGCGCATTTGGTCATATTGGCCAACACGATAGTAAAAGGTTCGGGTTAGGGATGCTAAAGCGAAACTATGATGAGGGAATTTTCGGAGTAAATTTCTAAAACGAGTCCATGCATCATATATGGGTTCATCTCGATATTGTTTGAAATTCGAGATGTCAATAGGGTAGAATGGCCTTTGTGGTTGGTGGTATGGTGGATTCGCGTACTCCATAATGATGAACGGAAGAGTCAATGGAAATTACGAACAAACACACAAAGAAAAAGATAGACTAAAGAAATCCCAAAAAATAAAAATAAAATCTTACTAGAAAGAAATCTAGCAAGTAGACCTAATAAAAAGATATTCAAACCTAGACAATAACTATTCCCCGGGCTGCGGCGCCAAAAACTTGATACGTGGGAATCGCACCAGGCTTTACCTCTCAAGGAATCTTGAGAAGCTTACAACCCCCACCAGGCAGTGTACCTGATCGTTGTAGTATAGTATAGTGACAAGTACTGGGGGATTGATCGTTCAACTAGGAATAGTGTCGCTAGGATTAGAAAACCTAATTACTAGTGCTAAAGATGATGGATGATTCTTTTTGTATTTTTATATTTTTTAGAAAGCAAGTAAAATCTCGGGTTTGAAGGATATGGGCGGAATTAGTTGCTAGTCAACTAACCCAATACTAAGATGCAATTAAAAGTAAATACTAGAAATGAAAATAAATCTAAATTATACTAAGGTTGTTAGAAATAAGTGGAGAAAATGTGTTTACTTAGATTTCACTACTCCCTAGACATCTTTTACACGTTAATTACTTGTTATAGTTGCGTGGATGACGGATTGTATTCCTTAATACCATTCATGGGGTGGCGCACTTACTTCCCCAATCCTATGAGTGCCTACTTCACTCCTATGTCGAGCCGGCTAAGAAGCTCCTAACATGGGATCATTAGAATTTACTCATGCATTAAATACAACCAATAAACCCTAGTGCACGTCAGTTCATGTTTCCTAAGACGTTCAAGCATGTTACCATTTGGAGATCTGCCAGTTTTCTTAAGCCTAACATCGAAATCATTCATCCAATACAACCATAAACAAGTAATCAACACATAATTAACATCTAGGTTTCATTAGATCCAAGCAAACACAAGATAGATCTAGCCTAGCATGATGGAATTAAGACAAGAACAAGATATAGACAACCAACACATAGACATATTGATTGAATTAAAAGAACACTTATCTCAATTACACATGAAAGGTTACAAGGGCTGAGAACCCTTGAAAAACCTGTAAAATTCGTACTAAGTTTGGCCTTAGGGTTTCTCCAAAACTTCCTCTCTTAATGTGTAAAAATTAGAAAACTATATATAGGAAATAGGGTCTGACGGCGTCAAGACCAAATTGGTGACGCCATCATCTCGCCGCCAAAATACTTCTCGGACTGCCTTGATCTACTTCTGACGCCGTCATGTGTTATGGTCTTCCAGGCCGTCACGTCTTTTACTCTTGACGCTCTTCCTTGTGACACCATCATTTCTGTACTGGGTCGTCATGAAAAATACTCTTGACGCCGTCAAAAAGTTACTCTTGACGCCATCACCTACTGTTCCCAGCTTGGAAAATTGAGACTTTGCCGTTTTCTTCACTTTTATGCTCCAAAAACGTCCAAAATGTCTTCTTTTCCAGATTTCACTCCCAAAGTACCTAAAATCACAAAAGGAACGATTTAGGGCAATATATGATCAAATAAATTCAATTCTGGGTTTAAATGACCCCCTAAAAGTGGTTCATTTTTCGCCTCATCAGATACATTTTCATTATGTTTATTCTAAAGGTTTACTTAAGGACAAGTAAAGTTCAAGTGGGGGGATATTTGATGAGATCAAATAAGTACATTTTATTATCATCATTTATCCTATTTAATTGACTTGTTTTATATTGTTTTGTATGAGAATTGGTACTTTAATGTTTACTTTAGTGATTCTTAGGTAAAAACAAGCAATTGGTGAAAGTTAATGATATTGGGCGAATTATGGAGCTAAATGATCAAGATTTGAAAAGTCTACTGAAATTCAAGAGATGCGCCATAGCACTCTCAACAAAAACGCCGCAACATCATACTTAGATGAATTCGAAGACCATTACCTGACTTTGAAGAATGCGTCGCATCTAATTACAACATGCGCCGCATATGAAACTTTGGTCAACGATAGGTAATCAACTTGTTCTACTCCAAATACGCCGCATCTCATTTACAACATGCGGCATATCAGCTAAAGACTTCACTAGATACTATCCAAGACGTTAAAGGACATGTGCCGCATAGAGAAACAAGTTACGCCGCATCTAAAGGCGGTGTACGAATATTCCAGAATATAATAATCTTGGACCCCACGCAAAGTTAAGTAGATGCGTCGCATCTGTCATTAACATGCGCCGCATCGATCCCTCGGACAGAAACTATAAATACCCCAAGACAGATACGAGTTTTGTGTGGAGAAAAACCCTAAGGAGACGAATTCAGTCGAAGAAGCATCACAAGACACGCCCCAAACGAAGATCTTAGAGCCGTAAGAAGGTCCTGCATGTGTATAATTCATTAAGTAGTTTTTTTCTATTATATTAGTAAGCTTTAATCCATCAGGAATGATGGGCTTGTGGCCACCATACTGCTCCCCTTAAAATCGCTTTCCCATCGGTTAAAGTTTATATGATGATGTTTTTGGTGACTTTTATTTGTGCATTGATAACCTCTGTGTTTTGTTTGAGTCTTCTGGGCTACCATACATGTTCCTCGTCTGCTTATCTAGTGTCTAGAAGGTATGATAAACATAATTAATCATTAAGAGTTTACTCGCCGATAATTAGGATCCAACGATATAGATTAGATTACGATACTTATCATATAAAACTAGCAATAAAATAAGTGACAAACTACTTAATTATAAGGACAGGTCTTCTTACGTGTTTCTATTATCTATCTGTGTACGTGATTGCTATTCACTGATTCATTCTCATTAGTTTTACTTTTATTGTTTAGTTAAATCTATGTTAGTCTCTCAAGCTAAACCCCCGTTTATTAGATTAGGATTGTAAAACTAACTTAGATATTAAAATATTGATTAAATCAACTAGATATTACGTTCCATTCTTAGTGTTCGACACTCTACTTACCACTATATACATATTGATCAGGTACACTGCTCGTTAAGTGTGTGTGTTAGTATTAAGTCGGCTAAATATAAATGTAAAACTTGAAAAGGCTTAAACACCCTATGCTACACTAACATTACGCATGCATCAAGTTTTTGGCGCCGCTGCCGGGGAATGAATTGTTTATAACTGTTTATTTGATTAGTATTTTAATTAGATTCTAACCACTAACTTTGTTGTATATTAGTTCAGATTGCATTCATTGTATATTTTGCATTTTTTTATTTTCTTGTTTGTTTGTTTGTTTTGTTTATTTTATTTTCTGTAATTTTTTATTTTATTTTCTTTTTATTTTTCTGTATTACTGCTCTCTGTTGTATTTTGTTGATTTAAACGATGCGGCACATCTGATTTATCAGATACGATGCATTACATTTTTTATTTTTATATACAGCGTAAACTTAAAAATTCGAAGTATAGCGCATATATCCCCTAAATACGACGTATTCTGTTTTTAATCAGAAATCTTCAAAACCTTAACAAGATAAGACACATCTGTCTCGACAGTTGCGGCGCATCTATTTACTTATTAAAAACAATTTTTCCAATTTATTAAAGTGAGATACGATGCATCTGTTTTCACAGATACGACGTATCATTTTTCTGAATAAAATTTTGATTTAATCTTTAACGTAATAAGATACGACGCATCCTAATTCTGGGATATGGCGCATCGTTAGCAGAATTCAGCAACTTTTATCTATTCCGAACGGAGAAAATTTTTTATCAACCTTCCTGTATATTAGAAAGTTTTTACTTTGAAATCTACTTGTTTTGAATTTGAGGAACAATGTTTGACATTCTCCCTAGCTGGTTCGGAAAATCAAGGACTAATTTCACCACAGATGAGTGCTCACAACTAATTGCCCGAGCAAGTGAAAAAGAACATTACGATACTGAAAGTTTTATTAAAGAATTCAGGACTTCTCATGAGCTCTTGCTGAAAGAACAGAACAACATGATCCACAGTTTGGCAATTGAAGTGCACTAGTTGTCGAAAGTAATTAATGCAGTTCTACGAGAAAGACATGACCTGAAAGGAATTACAACTAGAGGCGGAAAATCAACTTTTCAGATCAGTGAAACTAGCAAGTTAACAATACAAGCAATGATTCCCTTGAAATTTTCCAATATGAGCAGGAGTTACCTAAGGTGATTGATCGAGAACCCGTAATAAGGGAAGAGCCATTCATGGAACCAAAGAGATCAACTCTTCCTTTCCCGAATCGAGTAAGGAAGGGAAAGGAGGACGCATACCAACACAAATTTCTCGAGAATCTAAAGCATCTGCAACTTAGTATACCATTTATCGAAGCCCTTGTGCAAATGCTAAAGTATGCCAAATATCTGAAGAGCTTGCTGACCAACAAGTCCAACTTGAAGAGGCATGCACAATTACAATTAGTGAAACAAGCTCAGCTGCCTTGCTCAGTAAGCTACCATAAAAAAAAGATACAGGGAGTTTCACTATTCTTTGTCAAATTAAAATTTTACATATTGAAAATGCTTTAGCTGATCTAGGTGCTACCATAAGACTCATGCCATTTGCTATGTATGAAAAATTAGGTTTAGGTGAACCAAAACCTACTAGGATGTGCTTAGAACTTGCTGCTAGATCAGTACAATGCCCAATAGGAATAGCTGAAAATGTTTTGATTAAAGTTGATAAATTTAATTTACCTATTGACTTTGTTATCCTCAATATGCCTGAAAATTCTAGGACACCTATTATATTAGGACGCCCTTTTTTAGCTACTGCCAGGGCAATGATTGATGTGTTTAACAAAAAGATAACTCTGACGATTGGTGAAGATGAAATAGAATTTAATATGGAACATTCAATGAGTAAGCCTAATACTAATGACGATGAATGTTATAACATTGATGTATCCGATGAAACAATTAATGAATTCACTCAAAAACTGTTAAAACACGATCTTCTTGATACTTTTCTGCTTAAAAATTTAGAAAACACTATTGCTATTGAAGATCAAATTTATGATAATTCATTTGTTACTGAATTTGCTGTTGATTCTGTTGTCGCTAACTCAATACGGCGCATTAGCATAGCTGATACTGCACATATATCTGATGACAGCAGCGAATATATAAAGGAACAGGTTTATTCCGCTAGTGCCAATGAGATCGATGATGTTAAGCCTGTATTAAAAGACCTTCCTTCGAATTTAGAATATGCTTACATGAATGGGAATACTTATTTACCCGTTATTATTTCATCTGATTTAATGGAAAAACATATAGAATCTCTTTTGCAGGTATTATATAAACATAGAGGAGCACTAGCATGGAAGATGTCTGATATTAAAGGAATTAGCCCATCATTTTGCACACACAAGATCCTTATAGAAGATGAATTCAAGCCTACCATTCAACCCCAAAGGCGCTTGAATCCAAAAGTACAAGATGTGGTGAAAAATGAAATCATCAAATTACTTGACTCTGGACTCATCTACCCGATCTCGGACAGTTCGTGGGTTAGCCCCATCCACGTTGTACCAAAGAAAGGAGGAATGACGGTAGTACTAAATGACGATAACGAGCTAATTCCGTCAAGGACTGTTACCGGATGGAGAGTTTGCATTGATTACCGCTAACTAAATGATGAGACACGAAAGGATCACTTCCACCTTCCATTTATTGATCAAATGTTAGAAAGACTATCAGGTTATGACTATTATTGCTTTTTAGATGGTTTTTCAGGTTTCTTCCAAATACCTATAGCCCCTGAGGATCAAGAGAAGACAACTTTTACTTGCCCTTATGGAACGTTCGCCTATAGAAGATGCCGTTTGGATTATGTAATGCTCCTGCAACTTTCCAACGATGTATGATGGCTATTTCCATGACATGGTCGAAGACTTTATGGAAGTCTGCATGGATGACTTCTCGGTGTTTGGTAACTCATTTGATATTTGTCTTGCTAATCTTGATAGAATGCTTGCTAGGTGTGAAGAAACTAACCTTGTTCTTAATTGGGAAAAATGTCACTTTATGTTTAGAGAGGGAATTGTGTTAGGACATAAGATTTCTAGAAAAGGTATAGAAGTTGACAAGGCAAAAATTGATGTAATTGCTAAATTACCTTACCCCTGTTAAAGGTGTTAGAAGTTTCTTAGGGCATGATGGATTTTATCGTAGGTTTATTAAGGATTTTTCCATTATATCTAGGCCTATGACTCAATTGTTACTTAAAGACGCGAAGTTTAATTTTTCTGATGATTGCAAAAAGGCATTTAATATAGTTAAGGAAAAATTAACCACTGCACCTATTATAATTTCGCCAGATTGGAATTTACCTTTTGATCTAATGTGTGATGCTAATGATTATGCTGTGGGTGCAGTACTTGGTCAAAATATAGAAAAGAAATTTAAACCAACTTACTATGCTAGCAAAACATTGAACAATGCCCAAGAACATTACACAACAACTGAAAAAGAACTTCTTGCAGTAGTTTTTGCATTTGATAAATTTTGATCATATCTTATATTATCAAAAATTGTGGTGTACACTAACCATTCTGCTTTGAAGTATTTGTTTAATAAACAGGATGCCAATCCTAGACTTATAAGGTAGGTTTTATTACTTCAAGGGTTTAATATTGAGATTAAAAATAAAAAGGGAGCTGAGAACCTTGCGTCTGACCATTTGTCTAGACTAGAAAACCCTAGTATGGAGGTACTTGATGAAAGGGCAATTGCCGATGAGTTCCCTGATGAACACCTTATAATGGTAAGAACAAGGGGAAGAAGTGATAGACCATGGTATGCTGATTACATCAATTATATTGTTAGAAATGAGATCCCACAAGGATTAACGTACGATGAAAAGAGAAGGTTCCTTTCATTAACTAATGATTATTTCTGGGATGAACCGTATGCCTTTAAAGTGTGCCCTGACAATATTATCCGAAGATGTGTTAATGGAGATGATATTCCTGCAATAATAGCACATTGTCATTCGGGACCGACTGGGGGACATCATGGTGCTAATATTACTAAAAGAAAAATTTTGGACGCAAGATTTTATTGGCCCTCTATTCTTGAAGATGTAAAGAATTTCATTAAAAGATGCGATGCGTGTCAACGAGCTGGAAATATCACATCAAGAAGCGAGATGCCACAAAATTACATTCAGGTTTGTGAAGTCTTTGATGTATGGGGATTAGATTTTATGGGACCATTTTCTGAGTCTAAAGGAAATAAGTATATTCTAGTTGCGGTTGATTATGTGTCAAAGTGGGTCGAAGCGCAAGCATTACCAACCAATGATAGTAGGGTAGTGCTGAAGTTTTTGCAAGGATTGTTTGCTAGGTTTGGAGTTCCTAAAGCCCTAATTAGTGATAGGGGCACACACTTTTGTAATCACCACCTAGGAAAAGCCTTGCAACAATATGGAGTTTATCACAAAGTTTCTACGTCATATCATCCTTAATCTAATGGATTAACTGAAGTTACAAATCGGACTATTAAACATATTCTTGAAAAATCAGTTGGGTACAATCCGAAGGGGTGGTCAGATAAATTGAACGATGCATTATGGGCATTCCGAACCGCTTATAAGACACCCACAGGGTGCACGACTTTTAGACTTGTTTATGGGAAGGCGTGCTGTTAGGATCTTATTTTATTTATAGAAAGTGTCGGTCATTAATATTATGTAATAGGTTGCTTTAGAATATTATTATGATGAAGTTTTACTGATGTTTTCATGATTTTATAAAGTCTAAGAGCTAGTTATGTAATAATGACGAAGATATGTAAAGCCCTAGACAACTAGTATAAATACTCATGTAATACCTCATTTGAGGGTTGGTTCTCTTAGTAATAACAAGGCTTATTATTTTCACACACTAGAGTTCCCTCCCACTCTCTCTCTCTCTCTACTTACTTTCTCTCTCTAGATTTAGGCAAGATTCTTAAGTGATTAAGGTTGTTCTATGGTCCTACAAGTGGTATCAATCGCCTAGGGATAATTTTAGGTTGTTTTAGATCGTTTTTTGGGTGAAAATTTTGATTTTTGGAGATTCTGGTACTGTTCATCGGCGCTTTATCGAGTTAGGTCAGTTTTTATCGAGTTAGGAAGGGCTTATCGATTTAGTGTACCGAGTTAGACCTTCTGATTATTGAGTTAGGGTAGCTGTTCAGCGAGTTATCTCTCCTTTTTATCGGGTTAGACATTTTGGCGAGTTAGCCATTTTTAGCGAGTTAGCTAATTCACCTTATCATTTATCGAGTAAGGTTATTTGTGTTTGCTATCTAAGGGAAACTATACTTCGCTGATTTCTTGTTACCGAGTTAGCAATCTACCGTGTTAGCAATCTATCGGGTTAGCAATCTTTTCAAGTTACTAAGTTTTATCGAGTTAGTACTCTGACAGATTTACCGAGTTAAGTTCTCCTGAAAGTCTTACCGAGTTAGCTACCCTCAGACTTACCGAGTTAAGTACTTCAGACAACTTTACCGATTTAGCTCACAAAACCATCTTATCGAGTTAGAAAAAAAAAAGTTTTTTGGCGGGAAAATTTGAGTAAAATTTATTTTTTACAGGAGACTAAACGTTTAATTTTTACGCGAGATTTAAATTTTGGTATTACGTTGAAAATTTTGACCCAAAATTCAAATTTTTAGGCCAAAATTCAATTTTTTTTTTGGTAAAATTTGGCGTAAAATTTTTAAAACTCAAATTTTTCTGGTAACCTTAGAATTGCATTTAATAGTGATTTTAAAATTTTGGGCGAGAAAATTTTCAAATTTAATTTTTGGAGGAAAAATACGAAATCATAAAGATCAACCGAGAACGAACTTTCAACTTCACCAAAACATCTAATCTACAACAACAACCTTTGTTATCTTTCAAAAGATCCTCAGAACAACGTTTCACTTTGAATTCAAATCATGGCAACTCAACAAGACATTCATGCTGCCGGTGCCGAAAATCGACCTCCAATGCTTGAAAAAGGTGGATATCTTCCATGGACAAGCCGCATGCTTCGTTACATCAAAACAAATACTGATGGTAAACTAATGATCAAATCCATTGAAAATGGTCCATTTAAGCCAAGACAAATTCAAGTTGAAGGCAATCTGAATGACACACCTCCTACTCAACCATTCATGCGTGACCAAACTAAAGAAGATTACACAGATGCAGACAGGAAGCTGATCACCGCTGATGATATGGCAATGCATTTAATCCAACTTGGATTACCACGCGAGATCTTTACTGCGGTCGACAGCTGTCAAATTGCTCATGATATGTCGGAACGTGTCAGAAGGATATGTCATGGAACAGAGATTGGGCAACAAGACGTTGAGAACAAACTTCTAACTGAATCGGAGAATGTTAGGAATTAAATATCAGAAGAATCAAAGCGAGTTTCCACTGAAGGTGATTCTGCTGCTGAATCCTACTGCTGATTCTACTGCTGCTTGATTCTGCTGCTGAATCATACTACTGCTTGATTCTGCTGCTGATTCTACTGCTGCTTGATTCTGCTGCTGAATCATACTACTGCTTGATTCTGCTGCTGCTATGACTGTGCAGCTATGACTCATAACAAACAGCTGTGTAGATAAGACCGACTTATTCAACACTTGCATAAAAAGATAATATCTTAGTTCTAGTCATCAAATTGAACACTCCAAGTGAGTTGTTTATCTTAGATACATGATGTATCTTGTATGACTAAGCTAGAATAGTGATTAGTCATAAGCTAGTTATTTGTTGAGTCATGTAGTTTGTAAAAGATATTTCCTTGGACTATAAAAGGAAAATCTTAAATATGTAGATAAGAGAGACAATGCCATACACAACTCTGAAATACAGACAATAGAAAGAACAAACATAAGATTCAAGGTCTTTGTAACCCTAGTGATAAGCAAAAGATCACTCGTATTATTTTTTTTTGAATAATATTGAATCGTTTGGTGTTAACTATTCCATTTCCATAACAATAAACATAAATCTTCTAAGTGTGGTTAAGTAGATTCCGCATACTTAATCATATTTACACAAACATATCTCATACACAAAGAACGAAGGTTTAACCACCTTATCGTGTAATCGGTCCCTCAACAAGTGGTATCAGAGCTTACAGGTTGATATTTTTGTTTTAGAAGAAGAAGTTAGAAATGGATGTTGAGTCTATTCAAACAAATGTTGCTGCTAAGTTACCAATGCTCAAACAGAATGAGTTTGAGATGTGGAGGTTAAGAATAGAACAATATTTTCAAGTGCAAGATTATGCACTGTGGGAAATTATTGAAGATGGAGATTCTTACAAGCCTACAACCACTACATCAACAGTTGATGGTAAGGAAGTTGATAAGCTGCAAACCAAGCCACAAACTGCAGAAGACAGAATTAAGAAGAAGAATGACCTAAAGGCCAGAAGCATGCTGATGATGACCATTCCAAATGATCAACTTATAAACTTCAGCAAATTCAAAGATGCAAAGTCACTATTTGAGGCCATTATTGCAAGGTATGGTGGGAATGAAGCCACCAAGAAGACCCAGAAGACTCTTCTTAAGCAACAGTTTGAAAATTTCACATCAACCAACCATGAATCTTTAGACCATATGTTCAACAGGCTACAGAATATTGTGAGTCAACTTGCTATTCTTGGAGTTGAAATACCTCAAGAAGATTTAAACTCAAAATTTCTGAGAAGCTTACCTGAAGAATGGGCTATGCATGTTGTTGTCTGGAAGAACAAGTCAGACATTGACACCATGGATCTTATGGATCTGTATAGCAACTTTAAGATTGTTGAGCAAGATTTGAAGAAAACTGGAGGTACTAGTTCAAGCACTGGGAACATGGCATTTATGTCATCTCCTAGTAATTCAGTTCCAGTTACTAATGAAAAAGTTCATGATGTTGCAAGTGTTGCAAGTTCATCAAGCAGTACTTTTGCAATTTTGGATGAGAAAACATGTTGTGCTTTCTTCACAAGCAAACATAATGGATCCATGTTAACTCATGAAGACCTTCAAGAGATCAATGATGATGATCTGGAGGAAATGGATCTAAAATGGCAAATTTCTCTTCTTAGCATGAGAGCTAAGAAATTCTATCAAAGGACGGGGAAGAAGATCACAATCAGTAGCAATGATCCTGCTGGTTATGACAAGTCAAAGATAGAATGCTACAACTGTCACAAGATGGGACACTTCTCTAGAGAATGTAGAAGGCCAAGACAGCAAGATAGCAGAAATAGAGATGCTGGAAGAAAATCCAATACAGGGGAGATGTCTGAACCAAAAGTTATGGTAGCAATTGATGGATTAGGTTTTGATTGGAGCTTCATGGATGATGAAGAAATGGGTTCTTCACAGATGGCTCTTATGGCATTTACTGCACCTGAGGTACATGATCATAAAACCTGTTCAAATACTTGTACTGCTCTTAAAGACTTAAAAATCTTAATTAAACAGTATGATGACCAAAAGGTTCGATACGCCAAATCTGATCTAGATTGTTTCAATTATAAAAGTGGTTTAGAATCTGCAGAGAGACAAATTCTACACTATAAAAGGAATGAACTTACCTTTACTGATGCTAAAACTTTACTTGAAAATGATAATCAATTTAAAGATCAAATCATTGAGGCTTTAAAAGAAGCATTGGATAGGGTTAAGACTGAGAAAGAAAACATTCAATTGACTAAAGAGAAGCTTGAACATGCTTCTAAAAATGTAAACAAAATAATATATAGTCAAGTGAATAATAAAGTTAAGTCAGGATTAGGATATAATGCAGCCCCACCCCCTTATAGAGGTATCCCAAAACCCCCAGGGATCGACCTAGAACATTCAGGATTGCCTGAATTTCAGCTACCTGAGTTACAATATGGAGTTCAACCAAACTCTAACATAGTAGCTGATGAGCCTAAGAAAGAAAGTAAATGTTCATGTAAACCATTACTTTTTCAGGACAAGGTGTCCTTTGTAAATAAACAGGTTATGTCTAAACCTGAAGTGGTTAAGAAAGCAAGAACAAGAGTTCCTAAGATAGTCAAACACAATACTGATAGGCCTAAAACCAATGAAAAATATGTTTGGCAACCAGTTAGATATTGTGAACAATATAGAACCACAAACAAGCCCAGAGGTAACCAAAGAAATTGGAATAACCTCAAGTCTTACCAATTAGGTGATGACTTTGCTTTTCACAATAAAGCTTGTTTCATTTGTGGTAGTTTTGACCATCTTGCAGCTTTCTGCAACCAATGGGTATCTGGGTATGAAAGTAATAGAGTGAACTACAAAAGGCAAACACCTAAATCTCATTTTCACTCTAATTCTAAAAGATCAAAACCCAAAACAGTCACAAAAACTGTTCCTACTGAAAGGAAAATGGTTTCTGCTGAAAAACCATATATGACTGTTTACCCAAAATCAACAATTAAAGGTGCAAAAACAACTTTCAAACATGCATCTAATATTGTTCAAAGGCCCATTCAAACAAAAGCAGTGGTCCAAAAACAAGTTTGGAGACCAAAGGGTACAACTACAAAGCTAGCAGTTTCTTCTGCTAAGCATACTGCTGCTAAGGGTAACAGGGCAAATGCTGTTAAGGCCTCAGCATGTTGGATTCTTAAATCCAATGTTGCATCAACAGTCCTCAAGAGATTACATTTCATTGATGCAAGAGGCAGATCCAAGTCAGTGTTGGCTTGGATCCCCAAAGAAAACTAATTCTTTTATTTTGTGCAGGGACATTCACCAACAGATCATGAAGATCAAGGATATTCAGATAGTGGGTGTTCAAGGCACATGACAGGCAACATGTCTTATCTTTCCAACTTTCAATCAATTGATGGTGGATATGTTACCTTTGGAGGAGGAATTGGTGGAAAGATTACTGGTAAAGGTACTATCAAAACCAGTAAATTAGATTTTGAAGATGTGTTTTATGTGCAAGAGCTTAAGTATAATCTCTTTAGTGTCTCACAAATGTGTGATAGAAAGAATAATGTTCTTTTTACTGAGACTGAATGTCTTGTACTTTCTCCTGATTTTAAGATGCCTGATGAAAGTCAAGTACTTCTTAAAATTCCTAGGAAGGGCAATATGTACAGTGTTGATATGAATAACATTGTTTCTAAAGATGCTTTAACTTGTCTTGTTGCAAAGGCCACATTAGATGAATCTATGTTATGGCATAGGAGACTTGGTCATATTAACTTCAAAACCATAAATAAGATTGTTAAGAATGGTTTGGTAAGAGGTTTACCTCAAAAACGTTTTGAAAATGATCAAACATGCATTGCTTGTCTTAAAGGCAAACAACACAAAGTCACTTATAAGCCCAAGATTTTTAACTCTATCAGTCAATCATTGTTTATGCTTCATATGGACTTATTTGGACCTGTTTCAATAAGTAGTATAATGCATAAGAGATTTTGTCTAGTTGTTACTGATGACTATAGTAGATTTACATGGGTATTCTTTTTAGGAACTAAGGATGAGACTTCTAGCATCCTTAAGACCTTCATTACAGAGATAGAAAACCTAGTAAGCAAAAGAGTAAAAGTCATTAGATGTGATAATGGGACAGAATTTAAAAATAGAGTTATGGATGATTTCTGCAAAGAAAAAGGTATTAAAAGAGAATTTAGTGTTGCTAGAACTCCTCAACAGAATGGAGTAGCTGAAAGAAAGAATAGAACACTAATAGAAGCTGCTAGAACTATGTTAGCTGATTCAAAGTTGCCTATAACTTTTTGGGCTGAAGCAGTCAATACTGCTTGTTATGTTCAGAACAGAGTTTTAATAGTACAGCCTCACAATAAGACATCATATGAACTTTTTAGAGGTAGAACTCCTGCAATAGGATTTCTTAGACCTTTTGGATGTCATGTGACAATTCTGAATACCTTAGACCATTTGAGAAAATTTGATGGTAAAGCAGATGAAGGTTTCTTTGTTGGATATTCTCTCAATAGCAAAGCTTTTAGAGTATACAACATAAGAACTAAGAGAGTAGAAGAGAGTCTACATATAGAGTTCTTAGAGAATAAGTCTAATGTAGAAGGTCAAGGACCAAAATGGCTATTTGATCTTGAAACTCTAACCCATTCAATGAATTATGTGCCTGTTGTTGCAGAAACTAATGATTTTTCAGGTTC
The DNA here is from genome assembly GCA_030686995.1 of Artemisia argyi. Lineage (NCBI taxonomy): Eukaryota > Viridiplantae > Streptophyta > Magnoliopsida > Asterales > Asteraceae > Artemisia > Artemisia argyi. Next base: position 83,268,421 of record CM060703.1, read on the forward strand.
ACAAGCAACAGATGAGGCAAGGTTAGACAAGAAGACACATCAAGATTATGTGATGATGCCAATATGGTCAAATACCAATGTGGAATCAACTTCAACCAATGGAGAATTTTCTTTTGGCAAAGCTAAAGAAGATGTTGAAGATAAAATCAGAGAAGGAAGAACAGAAGAACAGCAAAATGTTCCTGCTGATGAGCAAAATGTTCCCGCTGATGATCAAACAATTCCTGCTGATAAGCAAATTGTCTCTGCTGATAGTCCTTCAGAAGAAACAAAATCAGACTTTTCAGAAGATGAGGTGGATTTGTGCAATATTCCATCTGATTATCAAGTTCCTTCCACTCCACAAACACGAATTCACAAAGTCCACTCCCTAGAAAATGTGATTGGAGATGTACAATCTGGTGTGAAGACAAGACAACAATTGATGTCTTCAGATCAAAAAGGGATTCTTGATGCCCTTTATGCTTCAAAGCAACATGAGTCTTCAAACTCCTGTCTGTTTGTATGTTTTCTCTCACAAGATGAACCAAAGAATATTCATAAAGCCCTAGAAAATTCAAGCTGGTTAGAGGCTATGCAAGAGGAGCTTCTTCAGTTCAAAATTCAAAAGGTATGGGTGCTAGTTGATTTACCTTATGGTGTAAGGGTAATTGGCACTAGATGGGTTTTTAGAAATAAAAGGGATGAAAGAGGCATAGTGATTAAGAATAAGGCTAGATTAGTAGCACAAGGGTACACACAAGAAGAAGGGATAGACTATGATGAGGTTTATGCTCCAGTAGCTCGAATTGAGGCAATTAGGCTTTTCTTAGCTTATGCTTCATTTATGAACTTCACAGTTTACCAAATGGATGTCAAGAGTGCATTTTTATATGGTTCAATTGAAGAAGAGGTATATGTTACACAACCTCCAGGCTTCACTGACCCTGACCATCCAGACAAAGTGTACAAGGTAGTTAAAGCTCTATATGGCCTACATCAGGCACCAAGAGCTTGGTATGCAACACTAGCTTCCTATTTATTAGAGAATGGATTTCAAAGAGGAAAGATTGATCAGACGCTTTTCATCAAACAACACAAGAAAGATCTTCTGTTAGTACAGGTGTATGTGGATGACATTATCTTTGGATCTACAAGGAAGGAGATGTGTTTAGACTTTGAAAAACTTATGAAAGATAAGTTTCAGATGAGTTCTATGGGAGAACTTACATTCTTTTTGGGTCTGCAAGTTAAGCAATCTTCTGAAGGCATATTTATTAGTCAAGACAAATATGTTGCAGAGATTCTTAGAAAATTTTAATTTGCTGATTCAAAAATAGCAAGCACACCAATGGATCCTGAGAAGCCACTTCTTAAAGATGCAGATGGAGAAAATGTGGATGTACATACATACAGATCTATGATAGGTTCTTTGATGTATCTTACATCATCCAGACCTGATATCATGTTCTCTGTTTGTGCTTGTGCAAGATTTCAAGTAACTCCAAAGGTTTCTCATTTAACAGCAGTCAAAAGAATTTTTAGATATCTCAAAGGTCAACCAAGGTTGGGTTTATGGTATTCTAGAGAATCACCTTTTGATTTGATAGCATTCTCAGACAGTGACTATGCTGGTGCTAGCTTGGACAGAAAGTCCACAACCGGAGGATGTCAATTCCTTGGATGCAGACTTATCTCATGGCAGTGTAAGAAGCAAACAATTGTGGCAAATTCAACAACTGAAGCTGAATATGTAGCTGCTGCAAGTTGCTGTGGTCAAGTTCTATGGCTTCAAAACCAACTTCTTGATTATGGGTACAATTTCTTACATACCATTATACATATTGATAATAGTAGTACAATTTGCATTATTAAAAATCCAGTGCAACATTCTAAAACAAAACACATTGAAATAAGACATCATTTTATAAGAGATTGCAATGAGAAAAGGTTAATTTAAGTAATGAAAATTGCTTCAGAACAAAACTTTGCAGATCTTCTTACCAAAGCTTTTGATGTTGGTAGATTTCAGTACTTGGTAGCAAGTATTGGAATGCTTAATCTTTAAATTTTTCAATATAACGTGTTTTTGTACATAGATTTTTGTTAATGCATCTAACAATATTTGAAGTTATTCATACAGTTAGTTTTATGATTATTCTAATTCAAGACAAGTACTTTGTACTTTGTTCTTTTGGTTTTAGACTAACAATTTCAGGTATGAATGTTTGAGCTGAAAGGCTATTTCAAGTGAAAGCTGATCATTGCTGCGGATCATTTCCACTGATATAATAGGTTCATGATAGAAAAAGTTTGGGAATTCAAAAATCCTTAAAACTTCTTTCTTGGAATCTGATTATGATATTTCACTTTGAATTGATAAATTAGTTGATCAGTTAATCACTGATACAACTCACTTTCTATCATTTTATACTCTCAAGTATAATGTGACTAGTCTACGGATATCTGATAGAAAGAACAGCGAGCAAAAGTGAATCTAACACTTGTGTTAGAGGTAACAAATGCCACGAGCTGGAAACCCTGTAAAGAAAGCCTTTTGAATAGGTTTATCTATACACAGGCGGTTATTTATAACTGAAAACATTGGTTCTCACACAACCAGAGGTTGCTTTAAACCGAAATTTTGATTAAGTGTCTGTTACACACTTAATCCTTTCAAAATGGTTGTAAGCAGTATGATTTTTTTATAATAAAATTATATACATACTGCTAAGGCAAAAGTTTCTTAAAAGGATTTTCAAAAGATGACTTTAAAAACCATCAAATGATGGACCATAAGTCAAAAATGTCCATTGAATCACCTCTCATAGGAGTTAACACACCTAGAAGTGATGAGGACAGAATCTTAAACTCTTAAGGAATTGATGGCTTCATGTACAAATTGTCTGAAAACATGGAACAATGCTAAATCAGATGATGATGTTATGATTGTGAGAAAATCTTTCAAACAAGGGGAGGATATCAATATAAGATGATATTTGAATCTCAGGGGAGGAAATTCAAAGCCCAGTTTAAGGAAGATTAACCAAAAGAAAAGACAAGATCATACAAGATGATGACATAGAGGTTGAAAATGACAAGAACATTCTTAAATGTTGTATTCAGAAAGGATGAAGCATTTCAAAGGAGAAAGTTCTATCTAGGTCAAAAAGTTGAAAAGATTCAATTTCAGTTCACTACGTTTGTTCATCACTTGTTGAAAGATCAGAAAGCAGATAAGTTCCAGAGAAAGATAAGTTCATTCACTCAGAAGAGAAGAAAGTTCAGATCAACCAAATCTGACAATGAAGTGTTTGAAAGATCTTCACAAAGTCCTCATTTAATTCAGAAAAACATGTTTGAATGTGATTCACATGTTTAGGGGAGGATTGTTAGGAATTAAATATCAGAAGAATCAAAGCGAGTTTCCACTGAAGGTGATTCTGCTGCTGAATCCTACTGCTAATTCTACTGCTGCTTGATTCTGCTGCTGAATCATACTACTGCTTGATTCTGCTGCTGATTCTACTGCTGCTTGATTCTGCTGCTGAATCATACTACTGCTTGATTCTGCTGCTGCTATGACTGTGCAGCTATGACTCATAACAAACAGTTGTGTAGATAAGACCGACTTATTCAACACTTGCATAAAAAGATAATATCTTAGTTCTAGTCATCAAATTGAACACTCCAAGTGAGTTGTTTATCTTAGATACATGATGTATCTTGTATGACTAAGCTAGAATAGTGATTAGTCATAAGCTAGTTATTTGTTGAGTCATGTAGTTTGTAAAAGATATTTCCTTGGACTATAAAAGGAAAATCTTAGATATGTAGATAAGAGAGACAATGCCATACACAACTCTGAAATACAGACAATAGAAAGAACAAACATAAGATTCAAGGTCTTTGTAACCCTAGTGATAAGCAAAAGATCACTCGTATTATTTTTTTTTTTTGAATAATATTGAATCGTTTGGTGTTAACTATTCCATTTCCATAACAATAAACATAAATCTTCTAAGTGTGGTTAAGTAGATTCCGCATACTTAATCATATTTACATAAACATATCTCATACACAAAGAACGAAGGTTTAACCACCTTATCGTGTAATCGGTCCCTCAACAGAGAAATTTACATCCACTAAAGGTGAACAGATTGAATCATACTACACAAGGTTTTGCACTTTGATGAATGAGTTAATCAGAAACAAGTTGACACCACGAACAATTGCAACAAACATCAAATTCATCAATAACCTTCCAGAAGAATGGGGTCGTTATGTTACAATTGTCAACCAAACAAAGGATTTACATAAGGTGAATTATGATCAACTCTATGATTTTCTGAAGCAAAACCAAGCTGAGGCTAATGAAGTAAGGAAAGAAAGATTGGCAAAGAATCATGATCCTCTCGCATTAATTGCTACTACACCAACACTGTTTTCAGTGAACACACAACAACCATCATCATTTTCCACTCACAACTACATGCAACCATCATGCATTTAACAACCAACACCGGTCTACCAACAACAGTTCTACCCACAACAACAACAACATGTTATTCAACAACAACAATACCCATAGTTCCAAGAACCAGAATTCACTGACAATGATGAAGCTACTGCAGCCTTGACACAAGCGTTTGCTTTTCTTACAAAGGCATTCCAAGGACGTTATTCTACACCAACTAACAACAACCAAAGGATTTCATCGAATCGCAACAAGCAGATTGCTCAGCCGAGTTTCAATATAGGCAACGAAGGCCAAATGGTTGGAGTTTATGGGAATCAGCAGGGATATGCTACTGGATTTCATATGGGTAATCAGAATATGCAGAATGCAGGTCAGTATGCTGGGAATCAGAATGCAGGTCAATATGCAAGGAATCAGATGGGTCAGTTTGTTGGAAATCAGAGGGGTCAGAATGTTGGTAATCAGAATAGGAATGTTGCAGCTCCAGTTGTTGGGAATCTGGGAAATGTGAATCAGGGTAATCCGGTATAGTGTTTAAACTTCCAGGGTGTAGGTCATATGGCAAGGAACTGTCCTACAAAGCCGAACAAAAGAGACCCAGCGTACTTGCAGAAAGCATTGCTATTGGCACAAAAGAATGAGGCAGGGTTTCAGTTGAACGCAGAGGAGAATGATTTTATGGCTCTTATGGATGACATGGAAGACAGAGAGGATATCGATGCAAACTGCATATTCATGGCGAATCTTCAGGAAGCTAAGTATGACACGGATTCTGACACACTTCCTGTTTATGACACCAATGCACCATCTGAGGTATCCAACTTCAACATATGTCACAATAATAATATATTTGATATGTCTCCTCATGAGGAACAGCATTTTGAGAAGCTAGCATCTACTTATGATACATACCTGGACATGCCAAGTAGTAGTAATACTCCTTCAGCAACTCCAGATGTGAATTATAATGGAGGCTTCATTTCACAGCATGCTGAGAATGATGAGGAAACACGTGGTTTGTTTGAATCGTTAGTGAATAATTGTCGTATTGAAATTGAGAATGTGAAAAAGGTCAATCGCAATGTTAAGGCCGCGAATGTTAAATTGACCGCTGAGCTTAAGAGTTACAAGGAAAACGTTAAAGCTTTTGAGTTTCATAACAAAAGAATGTCTGAATTAGAAACTGGTTATCAAAATTCCGTTTCAAGGGAAAAACTTTTGCAAATCAATTTTGATACACTTGATGTTAATTCTTTCAAGAAGATAAAAGCTTTAAACGCGGAAATTTCTGATTTGCAAAACCAACTCTCTAAACAAAAATCAGCTTATTCCAATGAAAAAGAAAAGGATGAGTTGAAAAAGGAATTTGCAAAGAAAGAAGATAAACTTTTGGAAGAAATTGTAGAGTCAGAACACATGATTGCACATTTAGAAAAATTAGTGGTTAAGTCGGGTCAGTCAAGTCAAACAATGAAAATGATTTCAAATCAAACTAATCCGATTTACCATACGAAACATAAAATGGCTCTTGGTAACAACACCCCTTGTAATCTCAAGAAAGCTCAGGAAGAACAGAATGTTTTGTATAATGGTAATCTTATTTACACCAAACGTGTTCCTCCCGTCGTTCGGGATTCTGTGCAAACGATGGAACTTGTCGAAGAGAGCATAACTAAAATGAAACAAAAGGATTTGAAACCCATTGATTACAACAAATTGAACAAACTTTCGGGAATTACTTTTGTTCCATAAACAGAACCATCTGTGTTTTCCATAAAATGGCCATTTGCGAAATTCTTTTCTAAAAAGATAGTTGTTTCCAAATCTCTTTCAAAAATGGAACAAATGTCTTTTAACAACACTTTTAATACAAGTGAGGCTAGAGACATTCTTGATGACGTTAAAAAGAGAATTCAAGTACTTCAAAATATTGTTAAATCTAAAACTACTATCAGTATTAACGACTGGCATTCTAGTTTTCATATTGAATAGAAAAAGGTGTTTGAAAACGAAATTACTATCCCACTGAATAACATAAGTGCGAGGGTAATCCATTTTGAAAACGCTTTCTTAAAAGAAACGACCGACTTTGTCAAGGACCACAAATTCCTGGTAAACGAAGCTAATGAAACTCGTGAAAACATGAATGTTTTGGAAAGGTTAAATGATTCTCTCTTCGAAGCAGTTATGTCTACTGATATAATGTCTATCATCATACAGACATATTCGGTTCAAGACGATGAAAGACTGAGAGCTGAGACCTCCGAAATTGTTTCCAAATATGAAAATGCTCTTATAAAGCTTGAAAAAGAAAATGTGTCATGTTTTAAACAACTTGATCAGAAAAAAGAAGAATGCAAGTATGACAAACTATCGTATAAGCGTGCCTTCAAGAACATGAAAGAGCAAAATGATCTTTTGAGGGCTCAGCTTAAAAGTCAAAAAGGGAAGGATGAGGAAACTAAGTTTGCAAAACCATCAACTTTGGCGAAACCAAATGTTTCAAACACAGTTCAAAAACCAAAAATGCCAATTTCATAGTTTGCGCCAAAAGTCGATGAGTAAAAGGATTTGACAAAACCAGTCACTCCAACACCCTTGCCAAAGGAAAACGAAAATGAAAAGAGTGTTGAAAAAGGAAAAGGTGTCGTCAAAACACCAAAAATTCTAGCACATGGCCTTTTTAGGATTAGTCCCACTAATGCGTCTACCTCCACATCTAAGACTTATGATGGCAAAAAGGATAATTCTAAAGAGTCTAATGATGCTAAAAAGGACAACAATATAAATCCTAATGCGTGTGCCTCAACTTCTACAGGATTAGACAACACTTCTAGGAGCATCAGACTAAAGCCTAGGAGCAATACAAGGAACAATAGAGTCTCGCCTGCCTCTAAGAGTAGTTGCAAGAATAAAGTTGAAGAATAGGAGAACACCCTAGGAATTTATCGCTTTGAAATAAGAGACATGTTTCATCTGAATGTAATGTCGATAGTACTGGTTCTAATGCATGTAATGACACTGTTTGTTTAATATGCAAGAAATGTTTAATTAATGATGTTCATGATGAATGTGTTTCTAAGAATGTGAATGTTACGCCTGAACAGAAGAGCGTTTCGAAAGGTCCTAGTGCAAAATCTAGATTTGTTGGAAACCTAATTACAAGAATTAGGAACACCACTAATATTCGCATGACTAGGAACTATCTTAAGCATTGTGTTTGGATTCCAACGGGTAGAGAATTTATACTCAAGGATGGCAAATTAGAAATAGTTCAAGCTAAACAAGTAGCAACTTTCTATGAGTGTGATTTGGATTGTACCCCTAACCCCATGGAAACAAATTCAAAACGGTTTCCAAATACAAATTCTTCTGTTATTGGCAGGTTATCGAAATATGTCTTTAGATCGTCGACTCGGGTTACTCCAAGCACATGACCGGGAATTTAAAGCTGCTGATCAACTTCATTTGGAAATTCATGGAAACTGTACGCTTTAGAAATGATCATGTAGCAGCTATTCTGGGTTTTGGAGATCTTCAGTTTGGGAATTTTTTGATCACTTGAGTTTACTACATCGAAGGATTGGGACACAACTTGTTTTCAGTTGGGCAGTTTTGTGATGCAGATTTAGAAGTTGCATTCAGGAGAAACACGATTTTTATTAGAAATTTGGTTGGTGATGATCTCTTAACTGGTAATCGTGGTACAAACTTGTATCCTAACGACATCAATCAAATGGCTTCTACATCACCAATTTGTCTTATGACAAGGGCAACCGAAACTAAGTCCTGGCTGTGGCATAGACATTTATCCCATCTCAATTTCGACACCATCAACAAGTTAGCCAAAGACAACATCATCAATGGTCTTCCTAAGTTCAAATACACCAAGGATCATCTATGTCCATCATGCGAACAAGGAAAAAGCAAAAGAGCATCATATAAACCTAAAACCGTACCTAGTTCGGAAGCAAGGTTACATTTGTTTCACATGCACTTATGTGGCCCAATGAGAGTTAAAAGCATTAATGGGAAAAAGTATATTCTTGTTATAGTTGATGATTATTCAAGATATACATGGGTAAAGTTTTTGAGATCAAAAGACGAAGCACCAGGCATCATCATCACCTTTCTGAAGCGTATTCAAGTTCTACTTCAAGCTCCAGTAAGGATTGTAAGAACAGATAATGGCACAGAATTCACAAATCAGGAGTTAAGAACCTATTTTGAAGATGTTGGAATCACTCACCAAACATCAGTTGTTAGAACTCCACAGCAGAATGGGGTAGTTGAAAGAAGAAACCGAACTCTTGTGGAAGCTGCTCGCACAATGCTAATTTATTCTAGTGCACCACTATTCTTATGGGCTGATACTGTTGCCACTGCTTGTTTTACTCAGAACCGATCCCTAATCCATCCAAGATTCAATAAAACCCCATATGAGCTAGTGAACAACCGTAAACCTGACATCTCTTACTTTCTCGTGTTTGGCGCTTTGTGCTATCTGACGAACGAAAGAGAAGATCCAGGAAAGTTAAAAGCTAAGGGTGATATTGGAATCTTCATTGGATATTCAGAAAACTCGAGGGCATTCAAGGTGTATAATAGAAGAACAAAAAGGATAATGGAGACGATGAATGTGAAGTTTGACGAGATTTCACAGATGGCTTCTGAGAGACTCGCTCTAGAACCCGCGCTTAATCCGATGGCTTCTAATCATAACGGATTAGGACCCGCACTAAATATGCAGACTTCTAGACACATCAGTTCAGGACTCATGCCTCAAGGAGCTCAGTCAACAAACACTGAAAAACCTTCAGAAAAAGAATTGGAAATTTTCTTCGAGTTAATGTTTGATAAATATTATGGTGGAACTTCGACTAATGCATCTCAACAACATTCCGCTGCACCCAATTAAAACCATCAACCACCACCATCACAAGATGCATCTACGACAATCGAAGCTGAAGCACCAACTCCCTCAGCATCATCAACATCTACTCCAGCAACTCCTGTTATTAAAATTGTTCTACCAAGAGTTGATGAGCAAAACCAAAACACAATTTTTCAAGAAGAACCAACAAATAATTCAAACAATGTTGAGTTAGAAGAAGAAGAAATATTTGAAAACCCATTTGCAACAGACTCTGTTGAATCTTCTTCAAGGTTACAAGAACCATCTAACACACATTCGTTCAACCCAAGGTACCCTTCTACGTTTCAATGGACAAAAGACCATCCAATAGAACAAGTTATTGGTGAACCTTCAAAGCCAGTTCAGACGAGGATACAACTTGCCACCGATCTCGAATTGTGCATTTACATTTGCTCAATCAGCCTCAAAGAACCAAAAAACATTCGGGAAGCAATGGCAGAATACCCATGGATAGAAGCGATGCAGGAGGAAATTCTTCAATACCAGTTACATGATAGTTGGGTTGTTGAACAACCACTTGATAAACGTGTTCTTGATCTCAAGTGGTTGTGGAAGAACAAACTGGATGCAGAAATGACAATAATTCGCAACAAAGCTCATCTCGTGGCTAAAGGATATCCACAATAAGAAGGGATAGATTTCAAAGAATCATTCGTGCCTATAGCTAGACTTGAAGCAGTCCGGATTTTCTTAGCCTATGCAGCTCACAAAAACATCACAGTCTATCAGTTGGACATTAAGACAGCTTTCTTGAATGGAACTCTGAAAGAAGAAGTGTATGTGAGTCAACCAGAAGGATTCATCGACAAAGATCATCCAGACTACGTCTACAAGCTTAAGAAATCCATTTATAGTTTAAAACAAGCTCCAAGAGCGTGGTATGACGAACTATCATCTTTCTTGCTCAAAAACAATTTCACCAAAGGAACAGTTGATGACACCTTGTTTACCAAAAAAATTCAAATATGACATTTTGATTGTTCAGATTTACGTGGACGACATTATCTTTGGGTCCACTAATCCGAATCATTCAAAACATTTTGAAAATATCATGAAAAGCAAACTTGAAATGTCCATGATGGGGGAACTAAAATTCTTTCTTGGTTTACAAATACATCAATCCCCTCGTGGTATTTTTATCAATCAAGCTAAATATACAATAGAGATTTTGAAAAAACATGGTATGGAAAACTGTGATTCTGTTGGTAGACCAATGGTCACTTCACCAGAAATAGGTGCTGATTTGTTTGGAAAACCCATCGATCCGAAGAAATATCGGAGCATGATCGGTTCTCTCATGTACCTAACTGCTAGTCGACCCGATATTCAATTTGCTGTTTGTTTATTAGCACGGTTTCAGGCAAAGCCTACCGATCTTCACCTCAAAGAAGTTAAACGGATCTTTCGGTACCTACGAAGCACCATTAACATGGGACTTTGGTATCCAAAGGATTCGGGGTTTAATCTAACAGCTTTTTCAGATGCCGACCATGCCGGTGATCAAGTTACAGCAAAGAGTACATCAGGAGGAGCATAATTCTTGGGTGAAAAGCTAGTAAGCTGGTCGTGAAAGAAATAGGATTGTACTGCGCTATCAACCGCCGAAGCCGAGTATGTATCTCTATCTGCGTGTTGTGCCCAAGTTCTTTGGATGCGGACACAGCTCAAAAATTATGGCTTTACTTTTGAAAAGATACCCATGTATTGTGACTCAAAAAGTGCCATAGACATCTCGTGCAATCCCGTACAACACTCAAAGACGAAGCATATCAAAGTCCGCTATCATTTCATCAAAGAGCAAATAGAAGAGGGTACTGTTGAATTATTTTTCGTTAAGACTGATTACCAACTCGCCGATCTATTTACTAAAGCCCTTCCAAAAGAACGGTTTGACTATTTAGTTCGACGAATTGGCATGCGAAGCCTAACTCTTGAGGAGCTAGAACGTCTTCATGAATCTTCTTGAAAAATGTTTTCAAAATCGCTTCGCTGTAAATATTTTTGAAAAAACAAAATACAAAATTTGAAAAAACAACAAAAACAATATACAAAAATAGAAAATTTTCAAAAAATACAAAAACAATATAAAATCAAAAAATCCAAAAATATTCTTCCCACGACATGTCTCACGTATAAATCAATATTCTGTATGTTTCTAGAAATGTCATTCAATAATGATACGGACATGTACAGATGCTTGAACGGGAGTTCTTTAAATTGTTTTTCTAAAACATGTCGTTTCTCAAAACTTTCTTCACTATGGCTTTCGTATACTTCAGTACGAAACCCGGACCCGAATGATGACTTCTGATTATTTCAAATCAAGGATTCGTATTTTCACGGACGAAATCTTTTTCAAAAAGTTCGAGTCTAAACAAACGAAAAAGACTTCAAACAAAAACTCGTTTTTCCAAACAGAAATCTTGAGCACTTTTTCAAGATTCATCAAAAGATTTTTCAAAAGCTTTCAAATGAGTGCTCAAGATAACTCCCTCAAAACCATTAATTGATTTTAAAATGTGCTATCAATTAAGGGGGAGTACAAAAACAAATTGTTCCAAATTCATGCAAAATGAAATCTGTCTTTCTCTCCAAAAAGCTTTTTCTTAATCTGTTGATATCAAAAATATCACGATATGCTATTTTTTAGGGGGAGAAGACATGATTAAAATGTGATCAAAGATGTTTAAAGGTTGTGACTGAATCTCAAAAGAGCTCGACTCAAAATGTACCAATGAATTGACAAAGCTTAAAATGTCAGTAATCGAAAAACTTGTCCTGGACGGGTAATAATTTTAAGCTAGTCCAACTAGTGATGTAAGCGTGTCTCGAATAGGACTTGTCTGAGTAAAGTGTACCGCATCGAGAAACTTTCTTTGGACTTGACCAAGCCTTTATGTTGGCATCAATAGCAGATTTTCTCAAGAGTGCCTCAGTGTCTGGAGCAAACTCAAGACCAAGCCTTTTAGCTTCTTCAGCAGCTGCATGCTCTTGCTTTTTGAGTCTAGCAAGATCTTCTGCATAAGTTGAGTTTTCCACATCATCAGCAGTTTTGGCATCAGAGGCTTCTTTGTTAGTAGGACCTGCAACATGAATAGGGAGAGAAGAAACAACAATAGTGAGTTCATCACATTCTGAATCACTGTCTGAGTCATCTTCCAGGGTACCTGCACTGTTAGTAGGTGACACTTGTGTACCTGCAGAAGGGTTAGTTTTAGATCTTGTATACCCCAAGTGATCTGTCAAGTAGTCAAGGTCAAAATACCATTCATGACCTTTACCCTGAGCATTTTCATTGTCCTCCAGAAACCTCAGGTTAAGGGTCTCTTCAATCTTCTTTGTAGCCAAATTATATACCCGGTAGGCCTTGCTATGAGCTGAATAACCAACCATATACCCATCAGCAGCTTTTTCTTCAAATTTGCCTTAGTGATCACTTGTATTCAGAATAATCACTTGACATCCAAAAGGTTTCAGATATTCAATGGTAGGTTTCTTCCCTGTTAAAAGCTCATAGGGTGTTTTATTATGTGGTTTAGTAATCAACACCCTATTAAGTACATAACAAGCAGTGCCAACTGCTTCAGTCCAAAACATAGTAGGAAGTTTAGAGTCAGCAAGCATAGATCTTGCAGCCTCTATCAGGGTTTTGTTCTTCCTCTCTGTAACTCCATTCTGTTGTGGAGTCCTAGGATTGCTATAGTCCCTTTTTATACCCTTTAACCCACAGAGTTCAATAAGATTGTCAATTTTGAACTCTATCCCATTGTCACACCTTATGCCTTTGATCTTCTTGTTAAGTTGGTTTTCAATAAGGGCCATAAATTCTTTAAGTGTCTGAAAGGTTTGGTCTTTAGTCACCAAAAAGAATGTCCAACTAAACCTACTAAAAGCATCAGTGATCACCAAACAGAAGTACTTATGGTCAATACTCCTGATGGATGTTGGACCAAAAAGATCCATATGGAGCAGTTGTAAAGGTTCTGAGATTGTGCTCATAACAGTAATAGCTTTATAAGAGGCTTTGTGTTGCTTTCCTTTGTTACATGCAACACAGTTGTGTTCATTAGTGAATATCTTAGAAGGAAGTCCATGAACAAGTCCATCTTTAGCAAGCTTGTTGATTACTTTGAAGTTAACATGTGCCATCCTTCTGTGCCATCTTGTAGATTCATCCAAGGATGCTTTAGCCACCAAGCATACTAGATCACCTTCTGGCTTGACATCATTAAAGTTGAATGTGTAAAGATTATGATTTCTTGGAACCCTTAGCAATACATGACTTTCATCAGGTATTTTGTAGTCGGGTGAAAGAATGAGACAGTCCTCTTCAGTGAAAAGCACAGGAATCTTTTTGTCACAGATTTGTGAAACTGAGAACAAATTGAAACCTTGTAGTTCCTTCACATAATAGACATTCTCAAAATCCACCTTTGGAGTTCTGATGGTTCCTTTACCAGTGATTATTCCTTCTCCACTTCCAAATCTCACTATGCCTCCATTAAAAGGCACAAAATTATGTAGCTTCTCCTGATTCCCAGACATGCTTCTTGAACAACCACTATCAACAATACCTAAGTCTTTATTTAAAAGAGGATGTCCCTACAACAACAAAATATACAACAATATGAGTACCATAGATAGACTCAAGTCTTGAAAGACTTGAGCCTGCCTTGTGGATCATTATTATGAAGCCATGTAGATGAGTTAGATCCACCATTGTTCCTAGAACCCATGTATACATATGGTCTCTTAAATTTCCAAGAACAATCTGCTGAGGACTTTATTGCAGAATCCCAATTTGCCCTTCCCAAAAACAATGGGTCATAACATCCAGGCCAATAACCATTTTGAAAATAAGTATGATTAAATCCAGAAAATGGTCTAGTAACATATCTATTCCTATCAGCAGTTACATATCTACTAGCAGAAACAGATCCACCAGCAGGAACAGACCTTTCAGCAGAAACTGAGTTGGTTCTGCTAGTGGTGTGAGGTGCCTGTGGAACACAAGAGGGTTTGGAATAAGCATTGGTCCACTTTGGTCTAGGTCTATTATGAACAGCAGAAACACCCATCCTCTTTTCATGAAAATCACAATTCTTAATCAAATGCAATTTACTACCACAAACAAAATACTTCTTCTTTCTAGAAGATTTATTGAAACCAAAAGATGTCTTATGAAACACAAAATTATTCAAACAACCACCAAAAATAGAATTGTTTTGTAATGACTGAAAGGAATTGTTTTCAAAAGAAGTAAATAACAAGTCTTCAGAAGAGGCTGTCTTTGAAATAACTTCATCAGCAGCAACTTCAGAGTCCACAGACTTGTAAGATGACTTGACAGATAGCTTTGATGAGGACTTGGGTGAGTCTGACTTGGTCTTGGAATCATAGCTGGCAAAACTAGAGGTAAAGGTCTCTGAGTTCTTGTCCCTGAAAGAGCAAGAGACATATTCATTAGAATCATCACTAGAGATACTAGAGTCAGGGAAGTCAATTGTCCTAATGCCAGTTTGCGTCTGTGATTCTGGTAACTCCAAATGGTGGGATATGGGCCTAGAGGTTCCTATGGTAGTGGGGGAGTCAGAGTTATTAGTCTTACAAGTAAGGTTTGGCAAAGCATCAGACTTTTTGCCATATAAATGGTGTGATCCATCAAAGTCTGAGGTTTTGGAGGTAGGCATGAATTCACCCCTAATTGGTCCTGGTACAGCATGCATATCACCTTCTTTTAAGAATTTTACCGGTTTAGGGTTATTCCTACTTTTCTTATCTAAATAATGTTGTACCTCTACACCAACATATTTCTGAAAACCTAAACCTATCTCAGATGTTACAGACTGACTACTATATAGAAAACTAGCTAACTTATCACCTGAAATTAGCCATTCTTTATGCCTAGTCACTTCCTTATCCAACTTATCTTGCAAAACTTCTTTTACTGATTCAATTCTAGCTTTTTCTTTTTCAGTAAATTTTAACTCATTGCTAGTTATCTCTAAATCTCTTTTTAATACTCTTATCTTTTCCTCATAAGCCAATTGATTTTGTTGAAACCAAACTTTCTGTTTTTCTAAAGTTTTAACAGCTTCTTTATAAGATTGAGCTTCAATAAAGCTGGCATTATATTTTGGTTCCATATTATCATAAGCTTCTTTAAGAGCATTATATTTAATATCACACCCAAAAACACAATCAGATACCTGAGGAGATATTCCCATGAAGGCAAAGTCAGCATCACAACTAGCCACGCAGGAGATTTGTTGAGGAGAACTGCTTGAAGCATCTTCAGTTTCATGCTCATTACAATCAATGCAAGCATCTACAGCAGTCACCAAAGCCTTTGATTCTCCAGCCTCCACCTCCTTCTTCCTGTAAGCTGAATATCTTGTACTATCTTCACCCTTCTTGGTCTTGTACTCTCTTGCAAAATGGCCAATCTCTCCACATGCATAGCACTTCACTTTTCTTCTGTCAAAACGAGCTGCATCTCTTCCTTTAACATTGAGCTTTCTTCCAGCCTTTTGCTCAAATCTTCTGACTTTGAGAGACAGCATTGCCATTTGCCACTTTAAGTCCAACTCTTCCATTGCAAGTTCCTCAATCTGCTCAAAATCTTCATAAGCTAATTGTTGTTGTTGATCAACTTCAGCAACAAATGAATGAAGTACATCTTCCATCACATTACTAAATCTTTGGATGATTCTTTGGACTAGCATTTGTGAAAGACAATGTTGTAGTGGAAGGACTTGGACTAGGAGAATGTGGCATATAGTTTGAATTAGTGCTGATAAATGCAGAGTGTGAAGGAGATGCTGCATATGAGGAGTGTCCCTTGATGTCAAGTTCCAAGGCTCTAAGTTTGTTGTACAAGTCATCAAACGAGAGATAATCCAAGCCTCATTTGGTTTTCAAGGATATGCTGACCTGAGACCATGAGGGAGGTAAGGCTCTTAGAAACCTGGAATTAACCTCCTCATTGTCAGGTCTGGCTAGAAGCTGATTCAAATGACTTAGTATCTTCTGAAACCTATCATAGCCTTTGTGAATGCCCTCCTCTTCAGTTATTCTAAATTCCTGAAATTCTTACTTCAGCATAGACTTTCTCATCCTTTTAGATTCCTCATTGCCCCTGAATCTTGTTTTTATTGCCATCCAGATTTCTTTAGGATCAGTCAGGTAATGAAAATCTCCCATGTGGTCATCAGGATTTACTTGAAGCAAGATAGTTCTTGTTTTGTTCTCCCTTTGTACAGCAAGGATTTCTTCAGCAGATGATGGAGGAAAAGTAGTCATATTACCCTTAGAATCTTTTCCTTGCTTTTTAGGACTGCATCTATTTACTATCACATTCCATAGGTTAAAGTCGACACTGGCAATCCAGTTCTGCATCTTCATGGCCCAAATCTCATACTCATCCTTCCTGAGATAGGGAAACTTGGCGTTGCTATTAGAGAAAGCAACCTGTTGAAGTTGTTGAGTGAGGGCGTTGGCGTTTGTGAAAAGGTATTTGAGTGTGAGTTTGATTACAGAGATTATCTTATGGCTCTGATACCACTTGTAGGATCTACACTTGATAATGTTTAGCCAATAGATCGTTAGTCTACTAATGTAATCACTAGTAAAACTAAATAGACAATCTCTGTGAGCTTATATTTATCGCGGAATATAAATACAAACTGTATGCTAAACTCTTTGATCCTCAATGGATCGATATAATTCACTAACAAGTGTTTTGAAACGTGTACATAATACAATGACCTTGGGTTCCTTTTATACTAGTGGAAACCCTAACCTTTCTTACAAGAAACGAATAACATTAAGCTAATAAAAGATATTCTACATATCTTGTCCTAAAATAAACAAACTCTATCCACGGATTAACTATATCCGCAGGATGCATATATCAGCAGGAACCACTTCAGCAAAATCAACTATATGTATCCACAGGAACCTGTCAGTAGAATCCATCAGCAGTATCTAAATGTTGACTTCAATAATTCCTTACAAAGTATTATTTTAAATTGGAGTGACTTGTCTAAATTGGTAAAATTCTAGGATTACACCAAAAATCCTTTATATGTTCTGTGTTATTAACTAACTACACTGGTTAGTTAACCCCCGTATAAACCCTTTTTTACTCTCATTTTTAGAGTAAGATACCCCTAGAAAAACACGTAGAGCCATTCCTTTAGGATTTATACACCTTGTTATTATGTTTCGTTACACCTTACACCTTAGCCTACCCTGTAAATTTAAGTTCGTGGTTAGTTGCTTAGGCAAAGTGTGTTTCCTTGTGTTACCTGTGTTTGTATGCGTAAATTCATTATCTTTGGTTAGGTCGGGAAATTGCATAATGCAATTGGAGTGAAAGTACATATTGTAAATTTTTAGTCGGTTTTTCGTGTGTTCACTACTTTCACTATTACATTATGTCTGAAAGTCTGAAAAATAAAAAAAATGTATATATATCCAAAATTATTGTGATGGTATTGTGGTGAAATTTTACACCATTATTTATGTTAAAAAAATCAAAAAAATGAGAAAAGAAAAAGAAAGAAGAAGTTGGTAGCTTGTTTAAACCAACGATGTAAAGTTTTGTATTAAAGTGGTTGATATCGCCACTATTGTTGTATTATATTTATGGATTGAAAGGGAGTTGGACGTTATGGGAATGCCAACTAAGGATTATTTATTCTTTGTTTAAGATCTTATTGAGTATAATTCGTGTCTACCTAAAGCGTGAGTTACAAAAGAGTCAAAGCATGAGTTATTCAATAATATGAGTCTTATTCATGGGATGGTAGGGAAGTATTCTAACCACACTTAGGAATTAATCTATTTGTTTCTTGTTATGTATTTTTATTTTACACCAATTTATATCCTAAATATTATCCATACCCAACCGTATTATTATATTCGTTGTTTGATTTCGAGCATCCGAATATGATGATGGCCAAGTAAGAATATTAAATGTATGAATAAGGTAGTGATGACGTATAGTCTATACTCGGGTCACGAACCCGATTAATGAATATTACTACGATCCAAACCCACCACGAGTGGGCTATCATAACAATGATTGGGCTACCATACTAATGGTTTGGGCTCACAAAAGCCCAAGCCCAAAGTTATTTATGGTTTTGATATAGATATCTCTTATTTAAGGATACATATAAAAAACAACCGGATATACCGAAGAGTAAGGAGCACGTATCCAATAAGGATTTCGTGCCTATATAAACAATATCATAACTCTCGTTAAATGTACGACTTACAATTACTTTCACGCCGGAGGATAATGTTGGGAGACAATCCAACGATAAGCCTAACGGTGTTTGTTTATTTTCTTAGTGCGTAGGTCTCAAGCATTAAGATCGAATTGGTACGAGAATAGGAACCCAAATAAGGAACGCCCAACTTGTGTATCAACATGTGGCGCCATCCGTGGGACCCTACACTAAGAACTAGAATGAAGAAACACAAAAACTCAAGCTAGCGGACTCCGCCATTGGAAAAGACACATGGTGACTCCCAGAAGAGGAAGAATCAAGATCCGATCCCTCGACAAGCCTCTGGAACAACCAGCGCGCCTGGTCACCAAGAAACGGGAACAACCCTACCTTTCCCAATGGTAGAATTGCCCACAGGGGTTGCTCAGACCACCACGGTGGTTCCAAGCACTGAAGAACTTCAGCGCACTCTCTTCAATACTCCCCATCAAACGGCACCCATCTTGGACAACACTGTGCCGCCAGGCGCGTCTAACCGAGATAAGGGACTTAATATGGAAGCAAATATCCTTGAGCTGGAAGAGAACACGCCTGAGTTAACGTTAAGTAATTTTGTATCTCAAAATTATGAAACTTTAACCAACCCCATGCAAGAGGAAGCTAGGAGAAGGTCAAGTCAGAGCCTACAAGCCCGGCTTAACTTTAACCTTGAGTACGAAACATCCCCATCACGCTACCAGAAGGAGGGGCGTGAGAGGCGTACCAATGTCCACGATAGACTTGGTACAGCATCTGATTCATAATACTCGGAGGTGTACGAGGACAACGAGAGGTGTATCAATGTCCATGCTAGACTTGGTAATCGGAAGATGCAAGATAGACTTGGACGACAACGCTCACCGAGCGAGAGCTCTTCAAGGTCTGGAAGCAGAAGGATCCATGATAGACTGGGAAGACGAATTTACCCAAGTGAAAGCCCCTCAAGCTCAGACTCTGAGGAAAAATGGCGTAAGCGCCGCAGAAGGGATAACTCTTCCTCAAGTGACTCCTCGAACAACAAGGACAAAGAGACAGGACACTGGAAATCCAGAGGAAGACACCACAAAGAAGATGACGAAGATATATCTCTTCCTTGGCGCCGCCAAAAGATTGATGCATTCACACGGCGCATCAGCGATTATTCGGATCACAAGAAAAGGCGCATGCCCACCAATGTTAAAACATATGATGGAACGGGTGATCCTGACGATCACCTAAAAATTTTCGAATCCGCTGCCGCTATCGAAAACTGGCCACAACCTGTGTGGTGCCATATGTTTAACTCCACGTTGGTAGGGAATGCGCGAACTTGGTTCAGCAAGCTTCCACAAAGAAGCATAAACGGGTTTAAAGAGTTGCGGAAAGCATTCCGGTTGAACTTAACTCAAAGAAATAAGTTTGCCAAGAACCCTGTTGAACTGGCCAGAGTAAAACAGCGCCAAGGGGAATCAACAAGTGCTTACGTAGAGCGCTTTAAGGATGAATGTATACACGTCAAGGCGTGTCCTGAAGTACTGAAAATCTCAGGGTTCATGAATGGGATTAACAACCCAGAACTCATTAGGAAATTAAATGATAAGGTTCCCCAAACCATTGATGAACTAATGAAGCGCACAAGGTCCTTCATCCAAGGAGAAGCAACTGCTACAGATAGCAGAAAAGGCTACTCAAATTATACGCAGCAAGAACAGCCTAGGAGACAATCCAATGACCAGAGTAGCAATCGTAGCAAGAATTATCACAGTCAGGGAAGCGAACAAGATAATGACAAATATACCCCCTCACGAAGACTCCGAGGGAGATATTTGTAACAAAAGGCGCAAATTTCCCAAAACCCCCCACCAATGCGCACCCTAGAGGATCGGCGTGTAGGGAATGGATATTGCGAATACCATGGACAAAAGGGCCATACAACCAACGAGTGTGTCCAACTACGACAACTAATCGACAAATTAGTAAAAGAGGGTAGAATGGATCACCTCGTTAAGAATATTAAAGAAGGAAAGGATAAACAAAAGAGTGGAGGTAAGAAAGAGCCACCCAAAGATAAAGCTGACATCATTTACATGATACAGTCATGGCAGCGAAAGACGAAGCAAAAAATCAGCCAAAAATTCTCTTTTGGGAATGAAATATCCTTCCCCACTCTAGCTGCGGACAACGCAGTAGTAGAGCCGCTAACCATTGAGATACATACTAGGGGACATGATATCCGCCGCATGTATAGTGATGGAGGAGCATCCGCAGACATTCTGTATGAACATTGTTGTGGAAAACTAGAAGGGGGGTTGAATAGTTTTCCCTCTTCTTCGTTTATAAAAGGTTTGTTTCAAAATCTTTAATTAAAGTTTTCCTTCTTAAAATCTTAAAATGTTTTGTATCAAATTATCTATTAAGTTAAACTCAATATGAGAAGGGTGAATAATAATCTATTAGACTATATCACATAGTTATATACACAATTACAATATTAACTTGTAACTATAACACAATCAATCATCATGACAATATAAGCAACAATCAACACATATTTGCAAGCATAGATATAAAGCGATAAATGCAAGAATAAAAGTAAAGAGTAAGGAAAAGAAAACGCAAACCGGACACGGAGATTTATAGTGGTTCGGCACGAAGCACCTCTTCGTCCTACTCCACTCCCCGAGTACCACACTCGAGAGTTACTTCACTAATCAACATGCTCCTTTATGGCGGAACAAACCGTATACAAGCTTATACCAAGTTTAGCGACACTAAGCGGAATGTCGAGTCCTAATCCTAGCTAGAACCAATCTACCAAGGCCCACGTGGACAAACGAACAAGCACTCTTGTCCCACTTAGATCGACACACGATCTAAGCCTTCACACGAAGGATCACTCCCGTTCACTTGAATCTTCACCCGACTCAAGCCTTTACACTAAGACACACTTGGATCTTCACCCAATCCAAGCCTTCACACGAATAACATACTTGGTTCTTCACCCAAACCAAGCCTTCACTCTTTGACACACTTGGTTCTTCACCCGAACCAAGCCTTCACACACTAGACATACGAATTGACCTAATCTACACACAATCACCTACGGACTTATAGATCGTCCGAATCTTCCCTATTACAATGAGACTCTAGACTTACATTTTCCTAGTCTAGTTACAAGATGAAACTACTTGTGTGTGTTTTTCTTTCTTGGTTGATCAACCTTGAATGATGAACATGTGCATGGTATTTATAGGCTTCACCTTTGGAGACCAAGTAAAGCATCTTGGAATATGCCAAAGAATATTCCAAAGCATAAGGAATATGCCAAAGAATATTCCATAGCATAAGGCATATGCCAAAGAATATTCCAAAGCATAAGGAATATGCCAAAGAATATTCCATAGCATAAGGAATATCCCAAAGAATATTCCATCCATTTCCCTCCTAAATTCAAAATTTGAATTTTGAATTTTTCCTTTTCCCTCCATGTTATAGAAGCTTTTAGGAGGTCTTGATGGGCCTTGTTGGGCCGGTTATTATTGGGCCCCAAATGGGCTTGTTTGTTTGCTTGGCCCGATCCATTTAGCCGGTCCAATTAAGCAAGTCCATAAGTATAATTCTTGTATGCTTGGCCCGATCTATGTGTGAACAAGTAACTTGTGCACTTTACATTATGTATTACAAGTTACGTGTTTGTCATCATTAAAACATAAAGACATTGTATAGATTAAACGTCGTAACGTTTGCACTAACAATCTCCCCCTTTTTGATGATGACAAATATGTAAACCGTAACTCATAGTAAAGTGTATAAGTTACAAGTTTACACTCGTCTCTCCCCCTTTTGTCGAAGCAAAAAGGTGTCCCCTAATGTAGATGGCTTGAGGAAGACTTGAGTAAATAGAATGAAAGATGATCCCCTAAAGTATTAGAAAATCCCAACCCCATCATTAAAAGAATTGAGCATGCGTCATCCTAGTGAAGCCTTGCTCCTAACGCCATTGTTTAACAAACTCCGAACTAAGTACCCAACTTCTTTTGAGCTCCCCCTAGCTCATTGCATCCTTATTGACTTTAGCATATCCATAAGCTCCCTCTAGCTTATTGCATCCTTCTTAACCTACATAAAGGGTTAGTTTAAAACAACAAATGCTCCCCCTTGGTGTATGCTCAAAACTAGTTTTGGCTACCAAAGAGTCGAGCGATGAAGTAATCCTTCAAAACAAAGTTAGTAGACAAGTGCAACTATATATAATGATGATGATAGATATATGCATGATACTAATAGGGGAACAATATATGGACGTAATAGGTATATGCACTAAAAATATGACACATGCAATTATTGTTTTAAAAACAACAACCTAACTCCTAAAAAAATTACCTTGACAAAAGCTTAAGACATGATAATGATTAGAACCTAATGCAAAGATTCTACCGACATATTTTGGCGAAAGATGCCAAAATATATATTCTAAAAGGGTTAAGAAAAATGAAGATGCGAATGATACATTTTTTAAAGACGTAGAAAAATAAAGAAGGATGAGCGTGAATGAAAAGGGAAGGTAATGATAAAAGGTTGACAAATATGGTTTAGATTAATATATCGTTTGACAAGGGTGGATGATTGGGAATCATGGGATTTTTAGGTGTTTTGTTGGTTGACGACCGAAAATGGATATGTGAATGAGGTGGTGATGGCTCAACAACACTTGAAGCTTGGATATCTTCTTTTTGTTCTTCACTTGCTAGGAAGTGGAAAAGATGCATTTCATAAAGAAATTCGCTTGACTTTTAGGGATTTAAGTTTTGGTGGTAATGACGCACTTAGTAGAATGTAGGGAGTTTAGAGGTGTAGATTTAGGAGCGGAAGAGGTTGATTGAGAGTTTGGATGTTATTCAAGCGAGGATTTTGGATGAGAACTAGCGAGAAGATACTCAATCTAAGTGAAGTGTTCCTTCAATGAAATGGTTTGTTTTTGGGGAAAGATGCAACAAGGAAAATTTTTGACATGTTTTGCAACTTGTTTCAAGTTGTGGGGTGATGAAGGAGAGCTAGAGGGAAGTTATTCCAAGTTGTATTGATCAAGGTGTAAGGAAAGAAGAGCACTAAGCTCATAGGCTTCCTTGAGTTCTTCAATGAACTTCAAGTGTTTGGAGAAAGGTGATGATGGTGGATTGTGGTTTTAATTAGGGATGGATGATTGGACATGCAACATAGAAATAGCATGTGAGTTATAGGGTGTGGTGGTGACACTCTTGGTGGTGGAGAAATGTAGAGCTTTGGTAATCATGAAAGCATGATATGGATGGAAGATAGGCTTCATGAGTGGATGGAGTTTTTGTTGAATGAGCATCAAGTGAAGCATTGGTGATGAGGTTTGATATGTTTGGTTGGATGATCATTAAGGATGAAGGAGATGTATTTATAGTGTAGGAAAGATGTGGTTTAGGAAGGTAAATTTTGAGGGCATGGAAATGGTGGATGACTCGAGATTGGTAGTATAAAGGATGATTCGGTTTTTCATTTCACATGGTGGTTTGAGGATGTACTGAAGAAGGGTTATGAGGTTTGAGTGTAAGGTAGAAGAATATATGTGAGTGAGTGTGTTTTCCCTTCCCATTAAATTCGTGCTCATCCGGACATAGAGTTAAGCATGTAAAGGCATACAATCAAATCACATAGGATCAAATAAACATCTAGAAACAACATATATGCGATATGCCGTAAATCTAGGAATGAAATAATCTAATGAGAAGCAAAGTTCACAAAAGTAAACTAGCGTTAGGTATATATAGGAAGAGCAATTTAATCAAGTTGGAGAGTGAGTATGAGACTATTACTAGTGGTGCTCAATTCAGGCTAAACACGACCATTTTTACGGGTTACACACACCCAACTTCTCACATAGAAGCAATTCAACCGTTAGGTTAAATTAAATTTCTAGTCAATAGATTCTCCAGTAGTCATTCTCCTTTTTTAGAAGAAATTGAGTTCCTAAATTTACCTATCCAAGAGTACCAAATATGAAGTTTGCTTGATTCACTAATACTTGGCTTAATGTGACTCAAACATCATGTTTTTATGAAGGTAAATCTAGATGATATATTTTATTCACGATCCCAATAGAGACGTGTTGAATGTTTAGATAAGAGTAAACAAAAAGTTTTAATCTTTTGTTCATGATTTACCGGTTGTTTGGTTTTGATGGAATATTACTTGATTTAATAACGGTGCTAGACTTAAGAGTGCACCTTAGCATCTCTTGTGAAATGATCTCATTAAGATTATTTATCTTAAATGAGTTTGTGATTCTCAAATGATATCAAAACTAGACATTAATATATTTTTAAACAAATATTATTTTCTATGATTTTTGCCAATGTTATATATCATACTTTAACAAGTATTTGAAAAAATAAATTTTACTTGTTTATGGATTATGACAAGTTGTTTTTCAATTCTAATAACTTATATTATTTCAAAAAGGAAAGTGTAGTGCATTATCTTGTAACACAACCATTCATGCTATAAAGAAAATGAAATACATAGAATATATAGTGTGTATTATTCTTAAATATGTATTTTATCTTGAAGTGATGATTTTAAGTAGTGTGAGCAAAGTTTACATATGTTGTTAGTTTGCTCATGTTTGGTTTTTCGAATATGACACATTTATCCATTGCATTGCAATGTAAATTGCTTGAATATTTCGGACAAAACATCCAAGTTGTCAATCCTACTTTATTGTATATTTTATGAATGTGTTTAAAATGTTATTCTAATATTTAGAACACAATTATTGGACAAGTAGATTTAATATGACATTATAAACACAAGTGTGAGTTATGATCCAATGCATACTCTTTTCATCTACAAAGGATGTAACTATTTTCATATCAATCTAGTGTGATTGCGTATGTAGATTCAAGACTATATCTTTTGTTGTAATTTGATATAATCTTGAAGCTAAACAAATAGCAATCCAATTTCTTGTCCACACTCAAAAATGTGTCAATTAGATTTGATAAATATATCAACCATAATTTGAATAACGAATTGATATAATATCAAGATCTTTCTTGACCCTCACGGACACTCATTTGAAATAAATAAACATTTTGATAGTGTGTTCCATTAATCCTAAGATTATTTATTAGTGAATGATTGAAAGTTGACTTATTATTTCATGATTGTTATATGTTTTGTTTATGTGAAAGACTCTTCATTTTTACTTATTATGAACACACTTAGATTTTGAAAATACCTTTTCTTTTATATAACTACTAATGTTTTACAATGATTCAATTTCTCTTATTAAACAACTTAAGGTAAAACAAGGTAATTTGTTGAAAATATTTAAGCGTTTGTTGAAAATATATTAGATTGTTTGAAATATTTAGGTAGCTAGATTTAAGTTCATTTACAAGATGTTTAAGTAACATTAAGTCATCTATACCTATATGCAATGCAAGACTAATTATGCAAACTTAACGCAAGAAATTTAGCATAAGATCTAGTTAAGCAAAAACGGACAACTAGCTACGAACTAATAGAGTACATGACACATATGCTAAGATATTCAAATAGCTAAATTACAAATAGCAACGATTATCTAGTATGCTCTATTAACAAAATAAAATCACAAATGAGTTCACATAGCACAAAAACACTTGTCGTCGTTTTGTGTATTATATATACCAATGTTTACTTAGCTCGATTTTATTTGAAAATAAAATAGTTTCTTACTCATTTTAAAATTTAATTAAGATCAATATTTTGAAAGCATAAATACTTAATTTTTCAAAGATATACCGACTAGGAATGCCCGACTCGAAGGAAAAGGTAAAATACAAGTTTTACGTTAAAACAAGACTCAAATTTTTGACTTCCGTGTAGTATTTTAACTTTCTGACATATTTAAGTTTGTAATGATTACTTGTAAGTATTTTTAAATGAAAGTAGACTCAATTACCTTTAAAATGCCGGGTGGCACGACTTCTACGAAGTTACGGTTATTTTTATATGATTTTTCAAAGTTTCTAAAAAAACTGCGAACAGACAGGCGGACCCCTTAAATATTTAAGGGGGCCGCCTAGTATTTAAGGGAGCCGCCCAGACAATTAAGGGGGCCACCCATCTGGTACTCAAAATTACATTTTTTGCAAAAAATTGTTTTCTGATTTTGTGGAAAGGTGTGTAACTTTCTGATTTTAATAACGAACATATAACACTTGTTTTAAGCATAATCTTATCTCGAGCTAGTATTATTAGTGTATATAATATCAAAACTAATACAAGTTAATCAACAAAACACTTTTCATAATTAATCCTCCTTAATGGGTAATTTGATACATGGATCGTACTTAATTTTTAAAACCATTTGTTTTGAAAATTAGAGCTACGTGGCTCTGGTACCAATTGTGGAAAACTAGAAGGGGGTTGAATAGTTTTCCCTCTTCATTTATAAAAGGTTTGTTTCAAAATCTTTAACTAAAGTTTTCCTTCTTAAAATCTTAAAATGTTTTGTATCAAATTATCTATTAAGTTAAACTCAATATGAGAAGGGTGAATAATAATCTATTAGACTATATCATATAGTTATATACACAATTACAATATTAACTTGTAACTATAACACAATCAATCATCATGACAATATAAGCAACAATCAACACATATTTGCAAGCATAGATATAAAGCGATAAATGCAAGAATAAAAGTAAAGAGTAAGGAAAAGAAAACGCAAACCGGACACGGAGATTTATAGTGGTTCGGCACGAAGCACCTCTTCGTCCTACTCCACTCCCCGAGTACCACACTCGAGAGTTACTTCACTAATCAACATGCTCCTTTATGGCGGAACAAACCGTACACAAGCTTACACCAAGTTTAGCGACACTAAGCGGAATGTCGAGTCCTAATCCTAGCTAGAACCAATCTACCAAGGCCCACGTGGCCACACGAACAAGCACTCTTGTCCCTCTTAGATTGACACACGATCTAAGCCTTCACACGAAGGAGCACTCCCGTTCACTTGAATCTTCACCCGACTCAAGCCTTCACACTAAGACACACTTGGATCTTCACCCAATCCAAGCCTTCACACGAATAACATACTTGGTTCTTCACCCAAACCAAGCCTTCACACGAACAAAATAGTAACATACTTGGTTCTTCACCCAAACCAAGCCTTCACTCTTTGACACACTTGGTTCTTCACCCGAACCAAGCCTTCACACATTAGACATACGAATTGACCTAATCTACACACAATCATCTACGGACTTATAGATTGTCACACCCCCAATTTACCTGACTTGCAGCGGAATGGAATACCTGGGGGTGTCTGTCATAGCACCACAGTTACAGTTACATTGAACGACCTAAAGTGTCGTTTGGAAAATACTGCATTTGATCATTGGAATAATTCAGAGTTTACAAAATGAGGTCCCCAAAATGTGTTGCAAGTTTATGAAAACCAGTCATACTAGATCAAACATTTACATAAGTGCATGAAATAATGATGAGACGCATCGACTCCGCGACTCCATGAAGGTCCAAATGCATGTCAAATGAGCTACCTTAATAACCTGAAATACATTGCTAAAACGTCAACACGAATGTTGGTGAATTCCATAGGTTTGTAAAATGTAATGATGTACGGCCACCACAAGTAAAAGTGCAAGATAAAAATCTCATGAAAATTGTACAATAGCCTTAAGCTCATGACACCGAAGCTATGACTGATGAAATTCTATGCCCCTCCCGAATGTTCTGCCGAAACATTCAAATGTAAAAGACATGACATGCATCCGCTTACTGTTGGTAATCACTACCACGGATGGAGGCATCACCCTCGATAGATCTATCCACTCACTCTCGCTTAACGGTAAATTAACGGTTCATGATGTTACAGGGGACTTATCACATGGCAAGGCAACTTAAGCTATGTACATGTGTTTGAATACTTGGGCTCGTACTAAAATGATTGGTGCAATGTATTCCCCCCCGTGGGATTTGAAAACAATCAAAATGTTGAATTGAAAACGGGGCTATGAAAACTCACCTTAACTGATGAAACCGTGATGAAATGAAATGAACACCAATGAACAATTAGTTGTCGCAACCCAATATGATGGTACCATGAACATGTAATGAGCTGAAAAACAAGGCGCGCACACTAGCCGCAACCTAATATGAATGATGAACGATCTACTTTAGATCATGAAATGATGTTATGAATGTCCATGCACATGTTTCCTATACCACTCTTCTCTTTGAAAAACACTTGTGTTATCAAAAATATATAATCCAAGAATTTGGAAAAATATTGCTATTAGAAAATATAATAAGCTAGTTGCAATATATATACTTATATATATATATCGTATGTTTCCATGTTAGTGTTGAAATCCTCGGGTTGTAATCCTTGAAATATCGCCTTGAAATGATGAAAATATACTTGTAATAACTAATACTTCATTAGTTATAAAGCTTGGTACTTAATATTATGTCTAGCTTATAAATGTACTTCGTAGTTTTTGTGCCACTTTTTATTAAAAGCTGTCAAATAAAAATGGTTTTAGCCGATATTCAAACGTGAATATCTTTGTCGTTACTTGTCCGTTTTACTTGTTCTTTATGTCCACGGTTACGTCTTAGTATGTAGTAATATATTTTGGAAAGCTCGGCTCCTCCGGGTTACGTCTAGAGTCTCTTTTTGTCCAATGAAAAACGTCCAACAGCAAACATTTTCAGAAAAATACTTTTCGTCAACAATCTTGCAAAAATCATACCTTCTTCGTTATAAACTCTTTTTAATCCGTTCTTTCGCCTACGGATTCGTTTTTGAAAGTATTTTCTAAAAATTTTGCCAAAGTTCCCTTGGTGTTTACTGATTTTCCATATTTTTACAAAACGGGACAGCATGTCCTAAACATGTTCCAAATCAAGTTTTTCAAGGTTATAACTAATTTCTACCATCACCAAACCTCTTGTAATCACCACATAGCTAATCTAATCCTACCATACACCTTCTTAGGGTGCCATGGACTCCTAACCAAGTTATTATAGCAAGGGGATTCATAAATAAAAAGTTAGGGTTTGTATGTTCCATTTTAGACAAAATAAATGGTGGTATAGCTAGTTGTACATGGTTTTTAGCATGGAAATCATGTAATACAAGTAAATATAAGATGTTTCATGTAAAAATAAAGTTGATAACTTACTTGATAAAATGAGATGATTAGATGATGATTATGCTTGTTGTTCTTGTGTTTTTGTTGCTTGATTCTTGATTAGACAAGTAAAAGGAACAAGTTTAGTGTTATAACTTATGAAAAATGATCACTTGATCTTGGTGTTTATTGTGGGTCGTGGGTTTGCAAGGGAAGATGGAGAAGATGAGATGAAATTTGATCTTAGCTAAAAAGTGTGATTTATGATTCTTGTAATTTGGTAAAGTAAGGTTTATAAGTGTTTATTAGTATAAAACTAATGAGTTAATGCCTAAGGTTAAAAGGTGTGGTCTTGGGCCGGTTTTTCAAGGGGTAGAAGGGGGGGTAGGGTGCTTGTGATTTAATTAGAAAACCTTGCAAGAATTATGCACTAGTTTGTGTTATTCGTTAAAATCGGGTACCGGTTTTAATAGAAATAAATGTTCACGAAGTTAACCGGGATGAAATAAAGTCATAATAATGTTGAAAATATGTTAAAAATATGTTGGGTACATTTACTGAGTGATCGGGTGATTATTGTTTAGTTTTCACGAAAACCGTCGTTATATTCATCAGCGTACGTTATAAATAAAATAAATTTCCAAAATACTGGGTAACTGAATGTTATAACTTTTATGATGTTAAAATGGATATAAAAATATGTCGGGACCATTGTGGGAATATTTAGATATATTCGTCGTGTATAAACCGGGTGTTAACGTTTATTTAGAAATCATAATACGTAAAACGTTAAATATACTGAATATAGTAATTTGAAAATCCTAAGAGTGATATAACATGTAATTGACCTACTGATGATATGCAGACTATCTCCAGTCCGTATGAAATGTCATTACTGATAATGCATGAATTCGCACCTGAACCAATACGGTTACGCGAATTTGAATACCCGTAAACTAAATTTACGATGAAATGTGTAATGCACATGAATGATGAAATCTTTTCCCGCAATGAATAGTGTTCCGTTAATAGTAAAATTTCTGAATGCTTCTCGGAATGTCAAACTGACACCAAAAATGATGAATAGTAAACTGATGAATAGTGTTTTGATGAATAGTGTTTGATGAATAGTGTTTTTCCAAAGTTCGGGAAATGACCTGAAATGACCTGAAATGGTGAGTTGTGACAATCTTCCCCTCTAAAAGGAACTTCGTCCCGAAGTTCAGTTTATGTTGGTATCTGAGAATGTATTGGTGAAAAGGTGATGATATTCGAGAATTCCAGCGAACTCTAACGATAGGAATTCGACTCTGTTTCAACTGTTTGACCACACGGTCCATGATTTTTGTTGGTTCTCTTACAAGGTCTGAGATTGTCATTTGGGATGGATCCCTTCCAATGGAATCATGAGTGACTCATCTGAAAGTCATTTCTGGGGATCTGAAAATGTGAAATATGTTCGTGTCATCCTGTTGTTCTCTGACAATGTTCAAGTCTGACGGCCACTATGCCTTCTCTGTCAAAATACAAATGGTCCAGTGTATATTGGTGTAACTTTCCAAGTTTTCTGAACGATAACATGCCTTTCCTAGGCAGAACTTTCTGCATAACTCTGTAGAACTTGAAGTTTTAATGGTTTACGACTTATTGAACTTGTAACTGATTCTTGACTTGTAGAAAATTTCTGGTTATCTCATGAATGCTTACTGAACTAATGAGTTGAGCTTTTTCCAAGTTTAGCCCATCAATAGATGGTCTGCGCTTCTTAATGTTTTAAATGTGATACTGGTAATATATACTGCTGAATTCTGCCAGAACTCAAGTTTGTATGCTAGTTGGTCGATTCTAAAATGAATCTTAAATAGTCCAATATGCTAAAGGTTTAACCTCTCTTGTTATTCAATTTGTATCATGCCAATCCAAGGCAATGCTTTTAACTTAGTTAGTTCTCCCACTTGAATCTGGATGGTTTGTTGTTCAGGATACCCAATCCAAATGATATGTGTTATGTACCAATCTAACTTCTGCCAGTCTCTCGCTGTTGGTGTGATAACTATTGTTGTAGATGAATTTGATTTATGTTGAGTGATTAGTCCAACCATTTCTAGGGTTAATCACTCATGCTCTGAGTATATTTTCCTATGTTTGAATTGTTCTCTCGCTTTGACCATCGTTCTGAGGATGATCGGTGATGTTCACATCTAAATGGGTTTCTGAAGGAAATTCTGAAATGATTACCTGAAGTCCAAGGTGAATCGGTTTCCTTAACAGGAATAACTGAAATGGGTACAATAAACCTTTGTGACTAATTCCATAACGTTCGGTCCTTCGAACTTGGCGTTATCTGAAGGGATAGCATATAGGTAACAATTTGATTCCTTGTGTTTTGTTCCAATGGATGATAAGACATATGTTTTTCTTTGTCTATTGGGTTTGGTCTCCACTACTGAAGTTCGTGATTAATTTGTGATGTCCTTCCTAATTCCTTCATCACATAATCCACATATTCTCTATTGTCCAGTCACAAATCCTAAATGCATAAGCGATGTTGTAGGGAAGTTGGTTCTAGAAATTTGTCTCGCGATTGTGAGTTTGAAATCTTTTTCTGAATAAACGAGTTTAGAAAAATGAAGCAAATGATTTACTGGGTAATATTTTTCCTGATGATTCAAAATTTCAGTAGTTATGAAGTAGAAAAATGTTTTCAAACATGTTGTGATTAAGACTGCTTACCAAAGTTTGATATCTATGTATATTTCTCATTGTACAATAGTGTTGCTAAAGATTGATCAAAAAGGATCGTACTTGTTCAAAATAGGAATTTCAGAAATCATTTTTCCACAAGGTATGTGATTTATGTAAACGCATCAACTTTATTTAAAAGTGAAAACACTGAAAAGGATAAAATGGTAGAATAGGAAATGTTCGCTTAAATGCACAGATGTCTAACACTTAGTTCCTGAGGTTGCATAATGTCTATTGATGGTTATCTGGCATAACTACAAGCATAGGTATTTAGACTAACTTAAGTCCTGAAATTGTTTATCGTTGTAATTGACAAGACGAAGGTATCACTTGATGTTGTGTCGATGAATGTCTATTCTGTTTTCCCATGTTGATGAGGAGATATGTTCTGGTTTGATCCCTTGCTTGGTATGAAGGTGAGGTTACCTGAAATTTCTAGTGACATAAGGCCTTAGAGGAAAATACATCGATATTCTTAATTCAAGCAATTGTCCTCTGTGAAAACTTACTGCAGGAAAGTTTTTGTATAGGTGAGGCCATGTTTAAATGAAATGCTCTATAGTCTCAATTAGAAGCTTGGTTTATTTCTATTGTGTTGTCCTGCGGACATCTATATTGAGTTCAATCCTGTAGCTCAGTCTAGCTAGTACCTTTAAATGATAGAATGTGACAACTAAGTCAGAGATGGTGATTGAGATGGTCTCGCAGTATCTTAGGATTGTTGTTGAGTTATGAATTCTCTCACTATATACTTCTAGTCCTGGTTAATAGTTCTGTAATCCTTTCGTTGCTTTTATTGTATTGAGGAATCCTGCATGTAATTGATATGGAAAGTCTCTCCTAGGGAAGTCAATGGGAAAATCCAACTTAATGGCTAAGTGAGTGACAGGTAGGGTAAGTATCCAGGGATAGTTCGGCAAAATGGATGTTTATGAATGAGTTCCTTTGTTTACAAAGCTTTCGAATGAAGATTGTTATTAACAATCCTTTGAAAAGGTAATTATTTCCTTCATGGCATAATCCTTCCTGAATTTTACATAGGTGATCAGGCTATGTATAATTGAGGACTAATGATGCGATGTTGGATTTTGTCAAAATATCATAACTTTTCTCAAAAGTTTTAGATGGTGTTCAACGCATTGTTATAAAAATGGTGTCCTGATATTTTCTTTCAAGTAACATGAAAATTGCCTCGCGTAATAATAGTAAATACTTGGTGTAATGACAGAAAAATCAATTTATAGGATGGTAATAAAATAGCTTACTACAGAAATTTTTCTGTAAAACAATTTCCCCATATGATAGTAAAATAGCTTGAATGGTGTATTGGATACATGGGTGAATCTTGTCGAATGGTAATAGTCTACTAATTCGTCTTAAACGAAATCAACCTAATCCCTGATGAGAAAATGCTAAAATGTTGCGAAACGATTGAAGTCTGAGCAAATGGGATAGAAAATGGAGTAAACGAAGGTTATGATTATCACCTAGGTAACAAAGGATAGATACTACATTGGATAGGAAAGTGTTTAATACCACTAGGTCATGTCATCGTACCAACGGTAAGTACAAAAGGAAAGATACAACCCTAAAGGGCTCGAACTACGGTTTATATATTGAAACAAAGCTCCTGCTACTGAAGTATTGTTGTTATCCTTGATGTTGCTAATATCCTGACTGTTCTCTTCATCAAATCATAAATGACCATGAGAGTATATAGTTAATCAAAGCCATCATATTCACAACACATGAATATAATACATGAAAATTTCGGTCTACGTGAACCGGTATCACAAATAGCACAACCATTTCTTACATAGTAGAGTCACACTTGATATATTTGTTTGTACAACAATCAAAAGACAACAAGTTCTTTAGACTATGTCACACACTTTCTGTGGCTAGGATAATAGTAAAAACTAGTGAGGATGTAAGTCTAGTCCAGGGACTTCCTGGTGTCCCTCTGTGTGAAATCAGGTTTGTGGCATCATAAGGTCGAGATAGTCCTGAAGTGGTGTCTGAAGTTGTGCATCTATCAAATCTTAGATAATGTAGGTTCTGAACCATTCCTGAAGAATTTGCGGATGTTTCTGTTGAGTCCGTGTTATTGGTATTATCTACTAGGTGTCATCTAGTTCATGGCAAGTGGGAATGGAAAAGGAAAATGGCAATGATGGTACTAGTGTATGGAATACTACCCTCTTTCGCGCTACCTCGCGACATCCAAAAGGTAAAACTAAAGTACACACTGTAGGAAGGCCAATAGTGTAATAAGTAACTGATGGTGGTGATAGTACCTGAGCAGTAAGTGTCCTACTAGTGATGGAAAGAAAACATACTATCTTCCTTGCAATAAGCATCCTAATAAGTCCATTAAGATTAATTCTGAATACACTACCAAAAGGCATTCTATGTACAGGCTGAATGATAGGAAAACCCTGTTCCTATGGCAAATCAATAGTACTAATGGTGGTGTAAATGCAACTGGTGGTATAATGGTAGTGTAAAATGACAAGGCATCTTCAATGTCGGTATCCGATAAAAGGATGTCAGGGTGAGTATCTGAAGACACGTCACTTGTGAACCAGGTCAATAAAATGATATACATATACGGATATGAGTATAAATAACTCGCACAGGGTATGTATGAAACAACCTGTATCATGATTATGCACTTATGATGAAATGATGAGATGCTATGATGATGTGGTTATAGTCTAGGGTCCAAGATACATCCTAGTTCGCTATAACCTTAGCTCTGATGCCAATCTGTCACACCCCCAATTTACCTGACTTGCAGCGGAATGGAATACCTGGGGGTGTCTGTCATAGCACCACAGTTACAGTTACATTGAACGACCTAAAGTGTCGTTTGGAAAATACTGCATTTGATCATTGGAATAATTCAGAGTTTACAAAATGAGGTCCCCAAAATGTGTTGCAAGTTTATGAAAACCAGTCATACTAGATCAAACGTTTACATAAGTGCATGAAATAATGATGAGACGCATCGACTCCGCGACTCCATGAAGGTCCAAATGCATGTCAAATGAGCTACCTTAATAACCTGAAATACATTGCTAAAACGTCAACACGAATGTTGGTGAATTCCATAGGTTTGTAAAATGTAATGATGTACGGCCACCACAAGTAAAAGTGCAAGATAAAAATCTCATGAAAATTGTACAATAGCCTTAAGCTCATGACACCGAAGCTATGACTGATGAAATTCTATGCCCCTCCCGAATGTTCTGCCGAAACATTCAAATGTAAAAGACATGACATGCATCCGCTTACTGTTGGTAATCACTACCACGGATGGAGGCGTCACCCTCGATAGATCTATCCACTCACTCTCGCTTAACGGTAAATTAACGGTTCATGATGTTACAGGGGACTTATCACATGGCAAGGCAACTTAAGCTATGTACATGTGTTTGAATACTTGGGCTCGTACTAAAATGATTGGTGCAATGTATTCCCCCCCCCCCCCCCCCCGTGGGATTTGAAAACAATCAAAATGTTGAATTGAAAACGGGGCTATGAAAACTCACCTTAACTGATGAAACCGTGATGAAATGAAATGAACACCAATGAACAATTAGCTGTCGCAACCCAATATGATGGTACCATGAACATGTAATGAGCTGAAAAACAAGGCGCGCACACTAGCCGCAACCTAATATGAATGATGAACGATCTACTTTAGATCATGAAATGATGTTATGAATGTCCATGCACATGTTTCCTATACCACTCTTCTCTTTGAAAAACACTTGTGTTATCAAAAATATATAATCCAAGAATTTGGAAAAATATTGCTATTAGAAAATATAATAAGCTAGTTGCAATATATATACTTATATATATATCGTATGTTTCCATGTTAGTGTTGAAATCCTCGGGTTGTAATCCTTGAAATATCGCCTTGAAATGATGAAAATATACTTGTAATAACTAATACTTCATTAGTTATAAAGCTTGGTACTTAATATTATGTCTAGCTTATAAATGTACTTCGTAGTTTTTGTGCCACTTTTTATTAAAAGCTGTCAAATAAAAATGGTTTTAGCCGATATTCAAACGTGAATATCTTTGTCGTTACTTGTCCGTTTTACTTGTTCTTTATGTCCACGGTTACGTCTTAGTATGTAGTAATATATTTTGGAAAGCTCGGCTCCTCCGGGTTACGTCTAGAGTCTCTTTTTGTCCAATGAAAAACGTCCAACAGCAAACATTTTCAGAAAAATACTTTTCGTCAACAATCTTGCAAAAATCATAACTTCTTCGTTATAAACTCTTTTTAATCCGTTCTTTCGCCTACGGGTTCGTTTTTGAAAGTATTTTCTAAAAATTTTGCCAAAGTTCCCTTGGTGTTTACTGATTTTCCAGATTTTTACAAAACGGGACAGCATGTCCTAAACATGTTCCAAATCAAGTTTTTCAAGGTTATAACTAATTTCTACCATCACCAAACCTCTTGTAATCACCACATAGCTAATCTAATCCTACCATACACCTTCTTAGGGTGCCATGGACTCCTAACCAAGTTATTATAGCAAGGGGATTCATAAATAAAAAGTTAGGGTTTGTATGTTTCATTTTAGACAAAATAAATGGTGGTATAGCTAGTTGTACATGGTTTTTAGCATGGAAATCATGTAATACAAGTAAATATAAGATGTTTCATGTAAAAATAAAGTTGATAACTTACTTGATAAAATGAGATGATTAGATGATGATTATGCTTGTTGTTCTTGTGTTTTTGTTGCTTGATTCTTGATTAGACAAGTAAAAGGAACAAGTTTAGTGTTATAACTTATGAAAAATGATCACTTGATCTTGGTGTTTATTGTGGGTCGTGGGTTTGCAAGGGAAGATGGAGAAGATGAGATGAAATTTGATCTTAGCTAAAAAGTGTGATTTATGATTCTTGTAATTTGGTAAAGTAAGGTTTATAAGTGTTTATTAGTATAAAACTAATGAGTTAATGCCTAAGGTTAAAAGGTGTGGTCTTGGGCCGGTTTTTCAAGGGGTAGAAGGGGGGGGGGGGGGGTAGGGTGCTTGTGATTTAATTAGAAAACCTTGCAAGAATTATGCACTAGTTTGTGTTATTCGTTAAAATCGGGTACCGGTTTTAATAGAAATAAATGTTCACGAAGTTAACCGGGATGAAATAAAGTCATAATAATGTTGAAAATATGTTAAAAATATGTTGGGTACATTTACTGAGTGATCGGGTGATTATTGTTTAGTTTTCACGAAAACCGTCGTTATATTCATCAGCGTACGTTATAAATAAAATAAATTTCCAAAATACTGGGTAACTGAATGTTATAACTTTTATGATGTTAAAATGGATATAAAAATATGTCGGGACCATTGTGGGAATATTTAGATATATTCGTCGTGTATAAACCGGGTGTTAACGTTTATTTAGAAATCATAATACGTAAAACGTTAAATATACTGAATATAGTAATTTGAAAATCCTAAGAGTGATATAACATGTAATTGACCTACTGATGATATGCAGACTATCTCCAGTCCGTATGAAATGTCATTACTGATAATGCATGAATTCGCACCTGAACCTATACGGTTACGCGAATTTGAATACCCGTAAACTAAATTTACGATGAAATGTGTAATGCACATGAATGATGAAATCTTTTCCCGCAATGAATAGTGTTCCGTTAATAGTAAAATTTCTGAATGCTTCTCGGAATGTCAAACTGACACCAAAAATGATGAATAGTAAACTGATGAATAGTGTTTTGATGAATAG
Organism: Artemisia argyi; assembly: GCA_030686995.1. Taxonomy (NCBI): domain Eukaryota; kingdom Viridiplantae; phylum Streptophyta; class Magnoliopsida; order Asterales; family Asteraceae; genus Artemisia; species Artemisia argyi. Next base: position 83,306,786 of record CM060703.1, read on the forward strand.
TGTTTGATGAATAGTGTTTTTCCAAAGTTCGGGAAATGACCTGAAATGACCTGAAATGGTGAGTTGTGACATAGATCGTCCAAATCTTCCCTATTACAATGAGACTCTAGACTTACATTTTCCTAGTCTAGTTACAAGATGAAACTACTTGTGTGTGTTTTTCTTTCTTGGATGATTAACCTTGAATGATGAATATGTTCATGGTATTTATAGGCTTTACCTTTGGAGACCAAGTAAAGCATCTTGGAATATGCCAAAGAATATTCCAAAGCATAAGGAATATGCCAAAGAATATTCCATAGCATAAGGCATATGCCAAAGAATATTCCAAAGCATAAGGAATATGTAACAATTCGCAATTTCAGGTTAATTACCATTCCCGGAAAATTTCACTATTCACTTTTACTATTCATTTTTCCCGAAACTTTCCCGAAAGTTGATTTTTATTTGATATTCTCGAGTGATAAATCATTTCCATGGCAAATTAAATGTTTGACATTCGTCAGATCATTTTTGTGAAAGTTATTAAGGAATTACACGTTTTAGGGTAAAACGTCATTCAGAAATTCTACGTACAACGAAACTCGACCGCGTTAAGTGACCCCGCATCAGAAAAATGTTTGACACACTCATGATTTATTTGAGAATTAATCGTGACTGAGAAAAACATGACCAAAGACTTCCCGGCAGGTCACCCAAGCCAGTACTATTCTCACATGAGCACGCTTAACCGTATGGGCGATTAACCGTTAGACCACAAAACGTTTTTCTAAGACGATTTGAGTTTTCAACTTATTAGAAAAAGTCAACATATTTTTCCCTCCTCCATTGACCAAAAATCATCCCTTGATGTTATAAGTCATTCCTTGATTTTTAGGCTTACGGTTTGATGTCTAAAAGACATTTAATACCAACCGACACTAGACTGAGCCCAGTCTAGACATTATAAGTCATTTTAAATCATTTTTATCACATTAGAAAAGTAACATTTTACTTTTCTCAATTTTACGCAATATTCGTACGTTTTACGTATTACGCGTTTTAGACCCGTGTTTCCAGTTTTTAGCAGGGTTTTACCACTCAAATGGAACCTACCACTCATTTTATATTTTATTATGGGACATATGGACATGTCTAACAATACTTTAAAGTTCCATAATTTTACGACACCCGGTTTTACGTTTTGAGGCCTAATCATTTACGGTTGTCATTTCCCGGAGTCAAAACTCTTCCTAATACTTGGATAATACCAAGCAAAGTCCACACCTTGTCCCCCAAGCTTGTGAACCGCCTAGGAGGGGGGATTCACCACCCATGTGGCTTGATCTTATGCCTTGTGTCATGAGATGTGAACATGTGTTCAACTTGGCCTCCAAGTGTTGACTAGTCAACAATGTAACCTCCTCATTTGCATATAAATGCTTCTCCTCCCACTCCTTGACCATATGAACGACCCACACACACAACACACTTCATTTTACTAGTTTACTTCAAGTTCCATCCAAGAAATCAAGTGCAATATCCATACATAAACCCTAGTTTAGTTTTGATTCATCAAAACTACTTCAAATCCTTAGAAACTTTGGTGATTTCTCTTGAGTTTGAATCCACTCAAGTCACCTCAATTTTCATCATCTCTCTTTCAAGATTACAAGAGTAGAAAGATTGCATGAAGTGAAGTGGGTTGAAGCAAGTCTATCAAAGTCCTATCCTTACATGTTAACTTCCTTTCATCTTTGAAAGCCAAAAGTTGTGAGCCAAACCCTAACTTGATTCTTGTTAAATAATCATGTTCATGTTATTTACATGTTATTCTTGCTATATTATGTCTTGTAGTTATGTCCATGATGTATAAAAGTGAGTAAAACAAGTTATTGTACATGATTGATAAGACAAGTTACTATAACAAGCAAACTAGTGACTTTCTTGGTAAGACCTGATCAAAATGGTAAAAATATGATATTTGATCATTACATATTACAGTAGAGGACTTAACAAGGAAACCATAGCAATTTGAACCACCCAAAACGAGTATACGAGTCAAAAGTTACGCCCATTTGAAGTTACCAAAGATTTCCGGCAAATCTGCCTAAATAGCATTCTGATCAAATTTTGATTTTGAAAGTCCCACTTCTGGTCCGATTCATCAAAAAGTTAAAACACGAAAGTTGTCCGGAACGCCGTTTTCGTTCAGGAACAAAGAAGCTCGAGACCTAAAAACACTTTCCGAGTGATAAAATTCTTCAAATTCTAAACAGCCCATTTTTAGGCGAAAGTCACAAGATTATGGTTATACTTTGAAAGGAACAAGAGGTCTTATGACCTATAATCAAGACCACAACCATGGCTAGAGCCAAGGTTGTGTCTCATGACCTTGAAACAAGGACCAAAGGTCATGGCTAGGCCATGACGAAATGACCATACCAACTTTCATAGGCGTAAACATGAAACAAAGAGTTGACGAGAACTTCAACAAGCAATTTGGATCTACTTCACTTAAAAGGGAACCATGAGATATTACCAAGAGAAAATGGTCATACAAAACTTATGAAACATACCCTAATAACAATCTTCATGTACTAATAAACTTTCCTAAGTTTATTCAAATATCGGACATGTAACCTTTCGGATCAAAACTTATATCTATATATTTCATCAACTACTACAATAGTAGGGAGCCTCATGTAAGGAGTTCATTATGTAAGCCGTCGAGTTGAGTTGTGGATTTACGAGTTAAAGTGTCCTGGCTCCTCGAACGCTTACTAACATGACTTCTGAATTATGTCGGCCCGAACGGTAGTAAACGATATACAAAACATACATGTTTCATGAATCTTTTCTTTCAAGGACTTACAATATACATCATACCACATCATGGACTATAATGCAAGATATATATATATATAGGCACTACTTCATATTCTGTACTCAAATCCTAAGTCGCAACATTCTATTATAGGTTGCTCGTAGAAACCTTCACGATTCAACCGTTACATTCATTACTTGCTATCTTACTTAAGGTGAGTTCATAGCCCCACTTTCGATTACTTAATTGTTTTACAAACCCTTGGGGGGAATACATGCTATTTATAACCGAGCACAATGTTTTTAAATTGTATGCTTACCTGATTGTTTTATTATCACTAAGTACCATCCTTGCTAAACCGAGATCCTTTATTATGAACCATTTAATCACTAGTAATAGTGAGCGCGAATATTGTGAATAGGCCTATTGGGATTGACGAATCCCATTTGTATTGACTAAGTTCAAACAAATGCATTAATATTTGAGATTTAGGTATGTTAGCAAAGTACCTACCGGGATAAATCTGCCGATCGATATTGGTACACGTTAACGTTATGGTGTCATAAGCTTAGTGTATAATACATGTTCCGGGCGTATAATAACGTAGCCTACCTGTTCTGTTTTCCAAACATTGGTGTGAGCCTATAACTCACACTACCAACATATTGTGTTCAAACGATTTAACAAACTCTATGAATATCACTCAACCTTTGTGTTGACCTCTCAAGCATGTATTTCAGGTTCATGACGATCAAGGATGGCACGGAAGGACACGGATACTCAAGAGGGCTATAAATTTTATTATCATTCAAAACTCATTTAATGTAAATTGTAAACATGGAACCAATTGGGACCTCATTTTGTAATCTCTGATATTTATATAATTTGAATGATAAATCTTTTAAAACGACTCAATTGGAGTTCGTTTTCTATTATTGTGACTATTGTGCCGTCGAGTAACACCCAGTTCGAATTCTGCTGCAACCATGAATTGGGGGTGTTACAGAATATGCCAAAGAATATTTCATAGCATAAGGAATATCCCAAAGAATATTCCATCCATTTCCCTCCTAAATTCAAATTTTGAATTTTGAATTTTTCCTTTTCCCTCCATGTTATAGAAGCTTTTAGGAGGTCTTGATGGGCCTTGTTGGGCCGGTTATTATTGGGCCCCAAATGAGACTCAAATTCGTTTCTTTGAAAAATATGACCGAGGCTCAGAGTCATTACACCACCACTGAAAAAGAACTATTGGCTGTGGTGTATGCCTTTGAAAAATTCCGGCCATACTTAATACTGACTAAATGCGTAGTGTACACGGATCACTCGGCATTGAAATACCTATTTGCAAAACAAGATGCAAAGCCAAGGCTACTCCGTTGGGTTCTCCTCCTCCAGGAATTTGATATCATTATCCGTGATAAAAAGGGAGCCGAGAACCTTGCTACTGATCATCTCTCACGATTAGAAAACCCTCACCAGGATGTGTCCGAGAAACAGGAAATAAATGAAACATTTCCTCTCGAGACACTCAATGCAGTTGCTTTTCGTGGTGACTCTACTACCCCATGGTTTGCCGACTTTGCAAATTACCATGCGGGTAAATTCATCGTGAAGGGGATGACATCCCAACAGAAAAATAAATTCTTTAAAGACGTTAAACATTACTTCTGGGACGACCCCTATCTCTTCAAAATCTGTGCCGATCAAGTCATCAGGCAATGTGTTTACGGACAGGAAGCCACTGATATTCTCAAGGCTTGCCATGCTGGACCCACCGGGGGCCACCATAGTTCTAACTACACCGCCAAAAAGGTGTTTGATTCCGGTTTCTATTGGCCCACGATTTATAAGGATGCCCACGAGTTAGTCAAAGCTTGTGACGCTTGTCAGCGTCACGGGAATATTTCACAAAAGAACGAAATGCCACAAAATGTCATTCAAGTTTGTAAAATCTTTGACGTCTGGGGCGTTGATTTTATGAGGCCATTCCCATCTTCTCGTGGAAACAAATACATTCTCGTGGCTGTTGACTACTTGTCAAAATGGGTTGAGGCAAAGGCCTTACCCACTAACGATGCCCGAGTTGTTGTGAAATTTTTGAAATCCCTCTTTGCTCGTTTTGGAACTCCCCGTGCCATCATTAGTGATCGCGGTACACACTTTTGCAATGATCAATTCGCAAAAGTCATGCTTAAGTGCGGTGTTACTCACCGTCTTTCTACCGCGTATCACCCACAAACAAGTGGGCAGGTGGAGGTTTCCAACCGTGGTATTAAACGGATTCTTGAGAGGACCGTAGGTGAAAACCGTGCTTCCTGGTCGGACAAACTAGATGATGCACTCTGGGCCTTCCGTACAGCTTACAAAACACCCATCGGGTGTACTCCCTACAAGCTTGTATATGGGAAGGCGTGTCATCTACCGATCGAGCTTGAGAACAAAGCCTATTGGGCCATGAAACATGCAAACTATGATCTTCATAAAGCGGGTGATCACCGTAAGGTTCAACTCAATGAATTAAACGAACTTCGTGATCAAGCCTACGAGAACTCTTTGATCTACAAAGAAAAGACAAAGAAGATTCACGACTCCAAGATTAAGAACCGCGTTTTCAACGTCGGTGACAGAGTCCTTCTTTTCAATTCAACGTTAAAGATCTTCTCGGGGAAATTAAAAACACGACTGGACCATTCACTGTTGCTAAAGTATATCCATACGGGACTGTTGAGTTATCTCAACCCGAAGGACCCAACTTCAAAGTGAATGGTCATCTTTTGAAACACTATTTTGGAGAGGACATACCATCCATGGTTGTCCCGGATCTCCAAACTTTCCCCATGGACCAATGAATTCGGGGATCGAGTCAAGCTAGTGACTCGGTGAACAAAAATTAGCAAAATATATGGGTTTTCACCCATATCTCTAACTTCTTTCTACTTTCTAACACTCTAGTGTGGGGGAGTGGCCATCCCCCACCTTTTGAAAAGTAAATATGTATATAATTCTAAAAAAAATAAAAAAAAAAATAAATAAATAAATAAAAACATGTTTATATGTACATATAAATAAAGTGAAAAATACAAACGATATTTTCACAGTTAGCTTAGAATATTAGCTTTTTCCGTTCAAAGAGTCGGCATTATAGCTGGGACTTTGAATATTGAGGACAATATTCATTTCTAAGTGTGGGGGGGAAATTCTAGCGAATTTTATCACAATATATCTTCTAGTACCCCCGTTTTTGGCCAAAATTTTCAAAAATTTTTCACTTTATTTCAAAAAAATTTGTGGTTATCAGTCCGCCATGTCTAAACGACAAAAGGATTGGCTAATCCAGGAGCAAACGGCTCTTGGTAAAGATATCTCAAATCCGTTGATGGCTTGCAATTTGCCCAAAATTGTATGGTAAATCAACTCGCCATATCCCATAAAGTGAATGAGTTGGCTAGCCCACAAGATTATGGCTTGCGGTAAAGGCCGTGGAAAAACCATAATTGGTAATCAGCTCACCAAGATGTTGACTTAGTCCATCAAGAGTTGGCTAGTCCAGAAGCAAACGGCTTTTGGTAAAGACTAATCAAACCCGTTCACAGCTGGTGGTTTGCTCAAAATCACATGGTTATCAGGTGGACCATAGTTCTTACTTGAATCAATACATCTGGCTACTCCAGAAGTGATGGCTTTTGGTAAAGAGTTTTCGAATCCATCAAGTTTTTCTCAAAAGATTGCTAGGGACTAGCAATATTTTAGTGTGGGGGATTGATGAGTGCTCAAACACTCATCATTTTTACCTATTCTGAGCTGCCAAAACATCTAAAAAACACTCAATATTGCATCAAAATAGTGAAAATATCCCAGGAATGTGTTTTATATGTTTCAGATGCAAAATAATCAAAAACAGATGAAAAACGTACAAAGTTTGCATAATTGGCAGTTTCAGTCCCTCATCTTTCAAAAGTTATCAAATCTAGTCCCTGGTTATTCTAAAAACTTGAAAATGTCACCAAAGGTCCTTTTAAATCAAAAAGTTACATAATTAGTCCTTTGGTGCAAAGTTTCACAAAATGTCAAGTTTAGTCCCTGAACTTTGAAAAAATGACAAAAATGGTCCCTGGGATATTAAAACTTTGAGAAAAACAAATTTTGTCCTCGTACTTCTCATATATGGCAGTAATGGTCCTTGATTGGCAAGTTTGGTGAAATTACATATTTGGTCCTTGGAGTTTGAAAGTTTGGCAGAAATAGTCCCTGGAAATTTAAAAGTGGAAAAATCATCTAAGGTCCATGTACTATTCATCATTGGCAGAAAATACCCTTGTGAAAAACTTTGGAGGAATGCCAAAACACCCCCCCAAACTTTCAGATAATTACAAAATTGGTCCTTGTGCTACTTTAAACCAAACCGGACCCTTAAATTATTACCAAACCAAAACACAAATCCAATCCAAACACCAAGCCCAATTCCCTTTTTATTTCTGGCCCATGTGATCCCCAGCCCAACACACACCTTTGATATAATATCAGGGTCAAAGTTTGACCCTGAGTCAACCCAGTCAAACCAAACCACCCTTCCCTCTTCTTTCCTCCCCTACACCACTTGCAGGTCACTTCACCCCCATCACCTCAACCCACCTTCACAATCCACCACCCAAAACCACTATCACCTAATAATCCAACCACAATTAATGCCAACCCCCCCCCCCTGTTGGAATATTTTTGTATTTCACTCTCCCTATTTTCCCCGCCAAAAGCTACGTGGATCGTTTCAGAGGGATTCAAGGGTCAGGATCAATTGGGATTTGCTCAGAAGGCTTTGGAAAACCCTAATCCACAGCTATAAATTGAAGAGAAGCAAGAAGAATGAAGTTAGTTCACATTTTAGTATAATTGTAATCATAGAAGTTGTAATAGGCTATCTTAGTTTAATCAAAAGCTTTTAAGCATTTTCTTAGTTAATTCAGTTGTACTTTTAACATTTTCAAGTAATAAAATCAAGTTTCAGTAATCCTTATTGTGTATGCAATTTTCATTTTTATTTCAAAATTTCAAATCAAGCTATGTTGTTATTTATGTGTATGTTATGGACTTTTAGGAACACTTAAGCTCCCATAAGCTCAGAGAAGCTTTTAGAAACTATTAAAGAGCAATAGAATCATAAAACAAGAAAAAAAAATCAGAAAAAAAAAAAGAAAAAAATAAAAATTGCAGGTTAAAGATGGAAGATTGCTGGAGCATGGTGTATTTTGGATGGCCATGGGTGTAGTGGCCTGTGGAAGCCTTTAGGTTTGGTCTATGGTTCTTGGTTCATGGTCTGGCAGAAGTGCACATTGTAAGCTCACAATCTCATTTCTATCTTTCTACTGTAGCTTAGCTTATATCACTGCTTATTTTGTTTGTTTATGCTTATTTAGTGTTATTTAGGCATATTATAGCTTAATATAGAGAGCTTGTTCATTAGAATTGGTAGTTACTAAAAGTCATAGTTTCACAGTCAAAATAGCATAAGTGGTACTCTTGTGCATTTGTGGTTGCTTCCTGTTTCTAAATGCTCATTTAGGCTGAATATATCATAAAAAGTTGTATTGGATCAGGTTCATAAGCCCTAGCCCTTTTTTGCTTCACAAAACACAAAACTAGTCCACATAAAGGACTGTTTGGCATTGCTGAGTTAGGGGTGTTATTGGTGGTTTCACTTGTTGTTTCCTGTTTTTACATAGTACAATAGGTTCTACTAGGTTAAGTAAACCATAAAAACTAGTGGTAGTTTGTAAGAAAGTCAAAAGTACCTTTGATTTGGCTTAGATTGTTGTCTGTCAAGAGTATTGAGTCTAAAACCTTCATAATCACCTCATAAGTAGTTAAAATAGCTTAAACAAGTTTTATTACAACTTATTATATCAAGATTTGTTGGTTAGAAATGATCAAAAGTTATCAAAGTCAAACCTTAGTGATTTTACAAAAGTCAAAATCTCTTGTCTGTCAAAAATGGTCAAAGTTTCTTAAGCTTCCACAGTGTTTGATTTAGATTGGAAATAAAAAGTTTTTGTTGTTTTAAGTTATTTTGTTGCTTGTTTCACTGTTTCAAAAAGAAAATTGGAGTTTGGAAGTTTTCTGCATATAAATAATCACTCTCAAAGTTGACTAGTTGCTCAGTTATCTCCCCTGCACCAGGGGTGTGACCCTAATTTCACAAGCTCGCCAAGAGCTTCTCAGAGAGCTTTAGCCTTCAAACCTTAGCATTTTAGGAAGCTTGTCAACCATTCTCACTATTTCAGTTGGTATTTTGGACCCTATAAGCCTTGCCCCAAGCCTGCTTGTCACCACAAGTCACCACACCAAACTGAGTACACTGAGTACTCAGTTTTGGCATCAAAGTCTACAAGCTTGCCCAAAGCTTATTAGTGAACCATAAGCTCTGATTCTTGGCTTATTTTAAAGCTTACCTGGCCCACTTTTAAGTTTAACTTTCATTTTAGACCCTAGATCACTCTTGTGGGCCCCACATAGGCCTGCAGTTGCCCTCTTGGGACTGTAAGCATCATAAGGTGTTGATTTTGGCTTATTTGCATGTTACAGCTTATTATAAAGAACTTTTGCTTGTTCTAGCTTATTTTTAGTTCACTTAAGTTGTTTAAAGCTTATTGTATCTTCTGTGATCAGTGTTGAGCTTAATTCATTTGAAAAATCCAAAAACAAGCCAATAAGCCAACTGTTTGGATAAAAAGGGTGCACACAGCTTATTTTTAAGCTAAAACAAAAGTTGTTTTGTAAATGTTTCTTGCTTTTATCTCATTTTTATCTTTCAAAAAGAAAAACACCAAAAAAACCAAACTTAAAATTAGTGATAGCTTATATTTAATAGATTCTATCTTTTTCATTTTTCTTTTTAGCTTATTAATAAGCACTTCATCAATTTTACAATTTTTTTAATTTCCTTTTACCTTTAAGTATTTGTAATAATTTTCTTAGATTTTTGTTAATCAGTTTACAATTTATTAGAATTAAAAATAGTTTAATTAATTAATTATGTAATATTAGTAATTAAATAGTTTTCATAAATTTTAATAAACAACAGTAGGTTTTTGTATTTTTTCTAGGTTTTATAAATCACTTAAGACTTTTAGAAATTAGTTTCATAATTTCCACTGTTCATTTTTCAATTTTCTCATTTAATTTAGTTAATTTAGGTTTAAATTAATAATTAAGTAAATAATTAGTAAAATAGTCTAAAAATAATTTTTAGTAACTTTTTATAATTTTTTAGGATTCCTGTGATGGTTAATTAGTTTTATAAATTTTTCCATAATTTTCTAAGTCATTTTAGTAGTTTTAGTAATTTAAAATAATTTAATTATTATAATTAATATAATTAGTTTTTAATTAATAGAAAACCCATAAAAAGACAAAAATATTTATTTTTATTTTTTATACTTTCTTCAAGATCATTTTAAGGTTTATAAATTAGTTTTGCAAATTTTTAGGTTAAATTGTAATCGTTATCATTTTTAGTTAATTTAAATTAGGTTTAAATTAGATTTTAAATAGTTTTAATTAATTAATTAATATTTAAATAATAAAATAATCAATTTAATAATTTCATTTTCATTTTAAATTTTCTTTTAATTTTAAGTTTTAAAAAGTTTCACTTGCACCCCCTGTAGTTTGTAATTTGTCAAAACCCACTTTTAAATTGTGAATTTGTGAATATATCTGTATATCTGTTATTGTCAATATCATTGTGCAAATACCAAATATCAGTAGCATAATCAATTCCCAATCATCTTGGCTACTGTCCTCAGTGCCACTCATTCTCAAAACCGTTTTCTAAAACACCATTGCAATCTCGCTGGGACATAACGACCCGGAGACACACTATACTATCCACGGAGTATTGGAACTGAGCTGTCTTTGACTTGTTGACCTTGGTCAATAATATCTTACCGTTTCGGGACCAATCAAAATTTGGCGCCGCTACCGGGGAGGTTGTTGCGTGTTTTTAAAATTGTTTTAAGTTTAGTGGTTTTCAAAACCCTCCCTGTACAAATTTCACACAATTTGTACAAATTTCACACAATTTGGCGCCGCTGCCGGTGTGGACATATATATTATGTAAACCCTTGGAGATTTTCTTGGTTGATGATGTTTTAGGACCCCATGACACCCTAAGAAGGTGTCTGGTAGTTTAAGGGAATTTGTGAAGTTGTTGGTGATGGATTTGGACAAGTTACAAATTACGAAAAACCATTTTTGACACTATAAATATCTCTCACACCCCCAATTTACCTGACTTGCAGCAGAATGGAATGCCTGGGGGTGTAACTGTCATAGCACCATAACAAGGATATATTAAACGACCTAAAGTGTCGTTTGGAAAACACATCGTTTGATTTATTTAAAACATCCAGTGTTACAAAACATAGGTCCCAAAGGTTGAAACGTTTACAGAAAACAAGTCCAGGAAATGTCAAACGATAATTTACACAAGTGCATGAAAAATCCAAAATGTAGTGCGTCATCCCTGGCACACCCTAATGTGACTCCATGCATGTAATATGATAATGCCTTAGTTACCTGAAAATACATTGCGAAAACGGTCAACATAAAGTTGGTGAATAATCATAGGTTTATGAAATGTAATGTTGTACGGCCACCACACGTATAAGTGCATGACAAAAGTCACGTAAAATAGTACAATAGACCTTAAGCTCATTGATGAGTGCTCAAACGCTCATCGTTTTTTACGTATTTAAACTGCCAAAACATACAAAAACAATCAAAAAGATATCAAAATACTTAAATTATCCCAGGGATTGTGTTTTATGTGTTTTAAATGCAAAATGTGCAAAAACAAAGAAAAAACGTACAAAGTTTGCAATATTGGCAGTTTCAGTCTCCCAAGTTTCAAAACTTGTCAAAATTAGTCCCTATGCATTTATTTTGAAAGGAAAAGTCAACCCAAGGTTTTGAAAGTCAAAAAATCATAAAAAATTACACTTGGGTAATAAGTTTTCCAAAATTACAAGTTTGGTCCCTGAGAATCCAAAAATGGCAAAATAGGTCCCTGGGAAATTTTGAAAATTGGAAAATGGCAAAAATGGTTTTTGGACTTTGGATTTATAACATTTTTGGTCCTTGGAAGCAATTTGGAAAATTACAAAATCAGTCCTTAAAGTTTTGGGAAATTGCAAATTTGGTCCTTGTTACAACACAAACCAACCAGACCCTTCCTTATTATATCTAAACCCAAAACCAAACCTTAAATCCAATTCCATGATCCAGTCCACCACCCTAGGCCCACTAAACCCCCAGCCCATCCCATTTTATAATAAAAGCCAACGCAGGGTCAAACGGTCAACAAGGGTCAAACGACCCTTTGACCTATCTTCTTCCCCCCAACAACTGAACGCAAAACCAGGGAGTATTGTCTCTTCCACATACCTCCCCCCTCCTCCATTTGCCCCCACAATAAATGCTCTTATCTACCACACCAACCCACACCACCACATTTAATATCACTCACCTATCCCACTCAGTTTTTGCCCGTATCCAATTTGGCGCCAAAAAGACAATCAAAGGCTAGGATTGATAAGAATACAATTGAATGGCTGGGATTTGGTCAAGGAGTCAACATAAAGCATGTGGGACACTCAGAATTCAAAAGGAAGCCATGTGGGAAGACTTAGGGATTAATTTTAGCTCGTTATATATGTTGGAGCTCATATGAGCCTTAGTATTAGTGTAGTATGTAGTTTAAGTCTTTGTAGTATCTATTTGTACTCATGTAATTTATTTTTAAGTTAATAAAGCATCAGTTTTAAGTTTACTCTCTGTTACAATTTTTCAAGTTAACTTAGAAATCTCAAATCATTGTTCAAAGTTTCTTATTGATATATAGTTGTTTGTCTACTCATATAATCCATCTTGTATCTGTTTTTCATAAGTTTTCAAGCTGTGAAAAAGGTTTTTACCTAAGTTTAAGAAGAATAGCAAAAATAACAAAAAAATAAAAATAAAATAAAAAAAATTGTAAAAGGAAAGAAGAAAGCAAGGAGCACAGTTAATAAAGGATGGCTGTGGGTTACAGACTTGTGGAAGTCAAATAGGATTGGTGTTTGTGGATCTTTGTTACTTAACAGCTAGCTTGGAAGGCTTATGTAAGCCTACTTTTTAATTTGTACTCTCCTAAGTAGTTTAGTTACTTATTGTTGGATCGATATACTCTGACCAAACTACTTTGTAGCTTGTAAGGGTTTAACAATATTGAGTAAACTCAACACTATTAATATTGAAACACTGTTTGACCTTGTAAAGTATGCGGAATCTACTAACACAAAGCTTAAGAAGAACTTTTATATTAACCAAACTTTGAACCTGCTTTGTTACACAGATTCACTAACAATCCCTAACTATTTAACTTGATCGACTTCTAACTTGTAAAACTTATAAAACTTCTAAAAACTCTATCGACCAATACCTCTTAAGGCTCTTTATATAGATAACCTTAAGTCGGTTTACAACATCTAATTCTTGAATGACAAGTAATTATCCCTAACTAATTATAGAATATTCATCTAATATTACATATTAATCCTTATCTAATATTGCATATCAGTCCTTGTTTACTTCGAAGTACTTTTAAGCATTCTTCATATCAGCAGTACTTTAACTTTATTCTTCAGCAGTACTTTGACTTTATTCTTCATGCAGCAGTACTTTGACATCCAGAAGCACTTTGATATTTCATATCCCAACAATCCTCCCCTAACTTGAACTCTATCAACCATTAATGGATTTGATAAGTCTTTACCAGTAGCCGTTTGCTCTGGACTAGTTGATTCTTATGTGGATTAAACATTGTGAATCAATAACCATTTGTTGTGTAGTATAAATACTAACACCATGTGTTTCTTTTCAAATCCTTTTTCCTTTTTATCAAAAACATTTATTTTTATTTTAAAGAACTTATACTGGTTTATATCAGCAAGCAGTACTTTGATAAAGTACTGTTTGTTTTTGCAGTACTTAGAAAAATACTTTAACTTTACAAAACAAATTATACCAGTATTATGCAATATTACTCTTCATACTTAACCCATCTGATAAATAGCTTGATAACATTCAAAGCTACCTCAGATTCCTCTTCAAGTTCCATTCCATGATCCAGCATTCTGAGCATTATTTCTCTGATCAATGGATATCTCCTCTCAGCCAACATATGAATCATGGTACCATCTTCCATCTCTAGTGTATAAACTCCTGATGACTCAAAGAATCTCCATCTTGTTATTTCCCAATTCTCTTGATCATTCCAGAGAGGATCAACACTTGTTTCTTCAGTATCCCAGATGGTAAATAAGTCTCCAAGCAGAACTAATCCCACTTCTGAAGCTTCATTCACTGAATAATAAGTATGCACTTGCACATATAAGTCATAAAGATCTGCTCTTGAAATACAGTGCAACAAATCCCATAACATATAAAATGTTGTGAAGCTTTCATCTTCTCTGTGGATCATAAAATAATTTCCCTCTTTAGATTCAACCACAGAAAATGAGATTATCTTGGACTTCTTTTCAGAATCATCAATCTTTTTGTTCTCAAAGTCAACAACTCTTAAATAGTTTCTCAGTTCATCAACTGTATCATCATATACTAACTTCAGCCTTTTTGTCAGTTGATCATCTTCAGCTAATTTCTTCCTTTTCAATCTCCTTTGCTCAGCTTGTTCCTTCCTTATATCTTCTAATTTCTTCTTTCTATCAACCTCCATAGGCACAAAATTTTCTACTTCTCTTCTGATATCTTCTTGTACTTTATCCCACAGAGCTTTCACTTCAGGATACCTTTTCAAGTGCAAATTCTTGTATCCCTTCTTTCTCAAGAACTGTATCATCCAATTCCTTTCCTGAGCTATAGTCATTGGCTTCTTTGTAATTGGCCTGCTAACTTCTTCCAAATACTCAGCATCATATTCAGCTTGTTGCTTTCTAGCAAGCTCTAAATCTTCTGCAATCTCTAATTCTCTAATTTGAGCAATAGAAAATTTCTTCTTCTTCTTCTTAGTATCTTTCTGAACCATTATACTTTTCCCTTTATCTTTTGGATCTAGTTTCTCTGATTCAGAAATACTTTCATCATCCTTTTGTGCAGGCTTAGATATATTTATTCCTCCAGTAGGTCTTCTTAAATTCATCATAACCTGAGCAATTGTTTCATCATCACTAGCAGTATGTACTCTTTCTTCTTCTTGCTGTATAAAAGTAGAAGGACCAGCTTCATCTGCATAATTCATTGTAGAAGGTCCAACTGCAGTGACTTCACTTTCATCAACTTTTCTGGAAGAAGTACCTTGCTCAGCAGTACCTTGCAGACTTACGTTTTCTGCAGCAGTACTTTGAACACCAGCACTTTGAATGTTCTGTGCATCTTCATCCAGATTAACAATCTCTTGCTCATTCTCTTTCTCTTGCTCAATATGCTCATCTTCTTGTGCAATATTCATATCCTCTTCAACATAACTTTCTGGTATAAGAGTCTTTGGACTTTCTGGATATTTCCACAAATGAGCATCTTCTGAAACTCTAACTTCAAAATCATCTTTATTCAAATTCTCATCTTGATTCCTCCCCAATTTGGTAAATGATGATTTCCTATGCCTCCTCTTAGACTTAGACTTTTTCTGTGTAGATTGTTGCTTCTGAGACTGCTTTTTTTCTTTCACAAAAAGCCTAAAATGCTTAATAAGAGGCCAGACAAATTTTTTCAATCTTCTGAACTTCTTCCTTAACTGTTTGATTTCTGCAGCTTGAGTATGAACAGTAGACTTGAGCTTCTCCAATTCTGTAGCCAAATCAGAATGACCCTTAGTACCTGGAATTCCCTCATCTTCTCCAGGTGTTTGTAGCCCACCTGTGGAAGTATAATCATTGGGAGTAGGTACTTGTGAATCCTCTGAAGCAGTACCTTGTGGATCAGTACTTTGTGGAGAAATACCTTGAGCAGAAACAGATTGATCCAAAGATGCTGTAACTGAGGGAGTTCTTATATCTGAAACATCATGTTGAGGAGAAACAATAGGTGGTGTAGGAGTATGTACTGGATCAGAATGCTCAGCAGAATCAGATGGAGCATCATTATCAGAATGTGCAGAACCACTATTGTCTTCTTCTTCCCTAACAGCTTGAGCTACCTCTAACATATAAGCATTAAGAGGTGTATTCCTACCCAAAAAATTAACTCCCTTATGTGACATAAAAGTGAAAACTTTAGGTGGCATCCTATTGGTAGGTACATAATCCTGAGGTTTGGGTACACCATCTAATGGATTTTCTAAAAGCAATTGAACAAACCTAGGATACATAAGAAACGGTTTGCCAACCTTAATATGAGTAAGCATACCCTCAAGAATCATGTATGAAAAGTAAAAAGGTTGATTGGTAATAAGACCAACAAAAGCAGAAGCTATGGAATGACTGAATTGATCCCAAGCAGTACTCTTTGGACTTAAACAATGTAGCAAAACGTGAATAAGAAATTTCCAATGAGGACTAACCATAGCCTTCTGAAAAGTAAGCTTAGTCAAAGAACCTTCATACCCAATATCTCTGAGTGTATTCCAAACTTCTTGTTTCCCAAATAAAACAGAGCCTCCTTCATCATCAAATAGCAAAACCTCCCTAATTGAAGCTTCTGTAACACGTATAGCTCTCCCAGCAACTGTAGCAGTAATAACATCCTCTCCATCTTCAACATGTGACTGAGCTGTATCCCAAAAAGCTTGAATCCAGGGTCCAATAATCTCCGGGTTGACAAGAATGGAGTAACAAATGTTTGAACCAGTGAGAAAATCAATAATTCCATGAAAATCAATGTTCGCTTGGGTTTTTGCAAGGTTTGCAATCATGTTGTGTTTGGTGTTGGTTGATGTCACAACTCACCATTTCAGGTCATTTCCCGAACTTTGGAAAAACACTATTCATCAAACACTATTCATCAAAACACTATTCATCAGTTTACTATTCATCATTTTTGGTGTCAGTTCGACATTCCGAGAAGCATTCAGAAATTTTACTATTCACAGAATACTATTCATTGTGGGAAAAGATTTCATCATTCACGTGCATTACACATTTCATCGTAAATTTAGTTTACGGGTATTCAAATTCGCGTAACCGTATTGGTTCAGGTGCGAATTCATGCATTATCAGTATTGACATTTCATACGGACTGGAGATAGTCTGCATATCATCAGTAGGTCATTTACATGTTATACCACTCTTAGGATTTTCAAATTTCTATATTCAGTACATTTAACGTTTTTACGTATAAGTATTTATAGTAAACGTTAACACTCGGTTTATACACGACGAATATATCTAAATATTCCCACAATGGTCCCGACATATTTTTATATCCATTTTAACATCATAAAAGTTATAACATTCAGTTACCCAGTATTTTGGAAATTTATTTTTATTTATAACGTACGCGTATGAATATAACGACGGTTTTCGTGAAAACTAAACAATAATCACCCGATCACTCAGTAAATGTACCCAACATATTTTTAACATATTTTCAACATTATTATGACTTTATTTCATCCCGGTTAACTTCGTGAACATTTATTTCTATTAAAACCGGTACCCGATTTTAACGAATAACACAAACTAGCACATAATTCATGCAAGGTTTTCTAATTAAATCACAAGCACCCTACCCCCCCCCCCCCCCTTCACCCTTTGAAAAACCGGCCCAAGACCACACCCTTTTAACCTTAGGCATTAATTCCTAGTTTTATACAATAAACCTCTAAAATCATTTCATTAACCAAAAACCTAAATCATAATACACCTTTTTAGCTAAGATCAAAAACCATCTCATCTCTTCTTCCTCTTCATCCCCACGACCCAAAATAAACACCAAGATCAAGTGATCATTTTTCATAAGTTATAACACTAAACTTGTTCCTTTTACTTGCCTAATCAAGAATCAAGCAACAAAAACACAAGAACATCAAGCATAATCATCATATAATCATCTCATTTTTTCAAGTAAGTTATCAACATTATTTTTTCATGAATCATCTTATATTTACTTGTATTACATGATTTCCATGCTAAAAACCATGTACAACTAGCTATACCACCATTTATTTTGTCTAAAATGAAACATACAAACCCTAACTTTTTAGTTATGAATCCCCTTGCTATAATAACTTGGTTAGGAGTCCATGGCACCCTAAGAAGGTGTATGGTAGGATTAGATTAGCTATGTGGTGATTACAAGAGGATTGGTGATGGTAGAAATTAGTTTTAAACCTTGAAAATTTGATTTGGAACCTATTTTAGACATGCTGTCCCGTTTTGTAAAAATCTGGAAAATCAGTAAACACCAAGGGAACTTTGGCAAAATTTTTAGAAAATACTTTCAAAAACGAATCCGTAGGCGAAAGAACGGATTAAAAAGAGTTTATA
This sequence comes from Artemisia argyi, assembly GCA_030686995.1. Classification (NCBI taxonomy): domain Eukaryota; kingdom Viridiplantae; phylum Streptophyta; class Magnoliopsida; order Asterales; family Asteraceae; genus Artemisia; species Artemisia argyi. Next base: position 83,325,071 of record CM060703.1, read on the forward strand.
ACGAAGAAGTTATGATTTTTGCAAGATTGTTGACGAAAAGTATTTTCTGGAAATTTGTTTGCTGTTGGACGTTTTTCATTGGACAAAAAGAGACTTTAGACGTAACCCGGAGGAGCCGAGCTTTCCAAAATATATTACTACATACTAAGACGTAACCGTGGATATAAAGAACAAGTAAAACGGACAAGTAACGACAAAGATATTCACGTTTGAATATCGGTTAAAACCATTTTTATTTGACAGCTTTTAATAAAAGTGACACAAAAACTACGAAGTACATTTATAAGCTAGAAATAATATTAAGTACCAAGCTTTATAACTAATGAAGTATTAGTTATTACAAGTATATTTTCATCATTTCAAGGCGATATTTCAAGGATTACAACCCGAGGATTTCAACACTAACATGGAAACATACGATATATATAAGTATATATATATTGCAACTAGCTTATTATATTTTCTAATAGCAATATTTTTCCAAATTCTTGGATTATATATTTTGATAACACAAGTGTTTTTCAAAGAGTAGAGTGGTATAGGAAACATGTGCATGGACATTCATAACATCATTTGGTGATCTAAAGTAGATCGATCATCATTCATATTAGGTTGCGGCTAGTGTGCGCGCCTTGTTTTTCAGCTCATTACATGTTCATGGTACCATCATATTGGGTTGCAGCAGCAAATTGTTCATTGGTGTTCATTTCATTTCATCACAGTTTCATCAGTTGAGGTGAGTTTTCATAGCCCCGTTTTCAATTCAACATTTTTGATTGTTTTCAAATCCCACGGGGGGAATACATTGCATCAATCATTTTAGTACGAGCCCAAGTATTCAAACATGTACATTGCTTAAGTTACCTTGCCATGTGATAAGTCCCCTGTAACATCATGAACCGTTAATTTACCGTTAAGCGAGAGTGAGTGGATAGATCTATCGAGGGTGACGCCTCCATCCGTGGTAGTGATTACCAACAGTAAGCGGATGCATGTCATGTCTTTTACATTGAGTGTTTCGGCAGAACATTCGGGAGGGGCATAGAATTTCATCAGTCATAGCTTCGGTGTCATGAGCTTAAGGCTATTGTACAATTTTCATGAGATTTTTATCTTGCACTTTTACTTGTGGTGGCCGTACATCATTACATTTTACAAACCTATGGAATTCACCAACATTCGTGTTGACGTTTTAGCAATGTATTTCAGGTTATTAAGGTAGCTCATGTGACATGCATTTGGACCTTCATGGAGTCGCGGAGTCGACGCGTCTCATCATTATTTCATGCACTTATGTAAACATTTGATCTAGTAGGACTTGTTTTCATAAACTTGCAACACATTTTGGGGACCTCATGTTGTAAACTCTGAATTATTTCAATGATCAAATGCAGTATTTTCCAAACGACACTTTAGGTCGTTCAATGTAACTGTAACTGTGGTGCTATGACAGACACCCCCAGGTATTCCATTCCGCTGCAAGTCAGGTAAATTGGGGGTGTGACAGATTGGTACCAGAGCTAAGGTTATAGCGAACTAGGATGTATCTTGGACCCTAGACTATAACCGCATCATCATAGCATCTCATCATTTCATCATAAGTGCATAATCATGATACATGTTGTTTCATACATACCCTGTGCGAGTTATTTATACTCATATCCGTATATGTATATCATTTTATTGACCTGGTTCACAAGTGACATGTCTTCAGATACTCACACTGACATCCTTTTATCGGATACCGACATTAAAGATGCCTTGTCATCTTCCACTACCATTATACCATCAGTTGCACTTACACCACCATTAGTACTATTGATTTGCCATAGGAACAGGGTTTTCCTATCATTCAGTCCGTACATAGAATGCCTTTTGGTAGTGTATTCAGAATTAATCTTAATGGACTTATTAGGATGCTTATTGCAAGGAAGATAGTGTATTTTCTTTCCATCACTAGTAGGACACTTACTACTCAGGTACTATCACCACCATCAGTTACTTATTACACTATTGGCCTTCCCACAGTGTGTACTTTAGTTTTACCTTTTGGATGTCGTGAGGTAGCGCGAAAGAGGGTAGTATTCCATACACTAGTACCATCATTGTCATTTTCCTTTTCCATTCCCACTTGCCATGAACTAGATGACATCTAGTAGATAATACCAATAACACGGACTCAACAGAAACATCCGCAGATTCTTCAGGAATGGTTCAGAACCTACATTATCTAAGATTTGATAGATGCGCAACTTCAGACACCACTTCAGGACTATCTCGGCCTTATGATGCCACAAACCTGATTTCACACAGAGGGACACCAGGAAGTCCCTAGACCAGATTTATATCCTCACTAGCTTTTACTATTATTCTAGCCACGGAAGGTGTGGAACAACAATCTAGGTTACAATGCTGCTCAACAATCACCCAAAGGACAAGAAATGAATAGAGCCTTTGCTGCAGAACCGCACACAAAGAGAAGGTATATTGGAAAGTTACCTTACTACAACCTGTGTAATCAATATCACCAAGGTCATTTCAGTAAAACGTGTGGAGTGTGCAAGAAGTAGGGTCATCGGACTGAAAATTGTAGGAAACTCACAAATCAGAAAATCCCAGGGAGTTGCTTCAAATGTGGAAACTTAGGGCATTTCAAGAATGACTGCCCGGAACTAAGGAACAAGGAAAAATCAGGAACTGGGAATCAAGACTAAATCGCTCGAGGAATAGCGTGAGTTGTTGAAAGAGGACCGTCAGGATATTAGAAACATCAAGGATAACAACAATGCTTCAGCAGGAGGAGCTTTGTTTCGATATATAAACCGTAGTTCGAGCCTTTAGGGTTGTATCTTTCCTTTTGTACTTACCGTTGGTACGATGACATGACCTAGTGGTATTAAGCACTTTCCTATCCAATGTAGTATTTATCCTTTGTTACCTCTGTGATAATCATAACCATCGTTTACTCCATTTTCTATCCCAATTGCTCAGACTTCAATCGTTTCGCAACATTATAGCATTGTCTCATCAGGAATTAGGTTGATTTCGTTTTTGACGAATTAGTAGACTATTACCATTTGACAAGATTCACCCACGTATCCAATACACCATTCAAGCTATTTTATTATCATATGGGGAAATTGTTTTACAGAAAAATTTCTGTAGTAAGCTATTTTATTACCATCCTATAAATTGATTTTTCTGTCATTACACCAAGTATTTACTATTATTACGCGAGGCAATTTTCATGTTATTTGAAAGAAAACATCAGGATACCATTTTAATAACAATGCGTTGAACACCATCTAAAACTTTTGAGAAAAGTTATGATATTTTGACAAAATCCAACATCGCATCATTAGTCCTCAATTGTACATAGCCTGATCACCTATGTAAAATTCAGGAAGGATTATGCCATGAAGGAAATAATTACCTTTTCAAAGGATTGTTAATAATAATCTTCATTCGAAAGCTTTGTAAACAAAGGAACTCTTTCATAAACATCCCTTTTGCCGAACTATCTCTGGATACTTACCCCACCAGTCACTCATTCAGACATTAAGTTGGATTTTCCCATTGACTTCCCTAGAAGAGACTTTCCATATCAATTACATGCAGGATTCCTTTATACAATAAAAGCAATGAAAGGATTACAGAACTACTAACCAGAACTAGAAGTATATAGAGAGAGAATTCATAACTCAACAACAATCCTAAGATACTGCGAGACCATCTGAATCACCATCCCTGACTTAGTTGTCAAATTCTATCATTTAAAGGTACTAGCTAGACTGAGCTACAGGATTGAACTCAATATAGATGTCCGCAGGACAACATAATAGAAATAAACCAAGCTTCTAATTGAGACTGTAGAGCATTTCATTTAAACATGGCCTCATCCATACATAAACTTTCCTGCAGTAAGTTTTCACAAAGTACAATTGTTTGAATCAAGAATATCGATGTAGATTCCTTTAAGGCATTATGTCTAGAAATTTCAGATAACCTCACCTTCATACCAAGCAAGGGATCAAACCAGAACATATCTCCTCATCTACATGGGAAAACAGAATAGACATTCATCGACACAACATCAAGTGATACCTTCGTCTTGTCTATTACAACAATAAACAATTTCAGGACTTAAGTTAGTCTAAATACCTATGTTTGTAGTTATGCCAGATAACCACCAATAGACATTATCCAACCTCAGGAACTAAGTGTTAGACATCTATGCATTTAAGCGAACATTTCCTATTCTACCATTTTATCCTTTTCAGTGTTTTCACTTTTAAATAAAGTTGATGCGTTTACATAAATCACATACCTTGTGGAAAAATGATTCTGAAATTCCTATTTTGAACAAGTACGATCCTTTTTGGTCAATCTTTAGCAACATTATTGTACAATGAGAAATATACATAGACATCAAACTTTGGTAAGCAGTCTTAATCACAACATCTTTGAAAACAGTTCCTATTTCATAACTACTGAATTTTGAATCATCAGGAAAAATATTACCAGTAAATCATTTGCTCCATTTTCTAAATTCGTTTATTCAGAAAAAGATTTCGACCAAAACTCATAATCGCGAGACAAATTTCCAGAACAAATTTCTCTACAACATCGCTTATGCATTTAGGATTTGTGACTGGACAATAGAGAATATTTGGAATATGTGATGAAGGAATTAGGAGGAACATCACAAATTAATCGCGAACTTCAGTAGTGGAGACCAAACCCACTAGACAAAGAAGGACATATGTCTTATCATCCGTTGGAACAAAACACAAGGAATCAAATTGTTACCTATATTCTATCCCTTCAGATAACGCCAAGTTCGAAGGACCGAACGTTATGGAATTAGTCACAAAGGTTTATTGTACCCATTTCAGTTTTTCCGGTTAAGGAAACCGATTCACCTTGGACTTCATGTAATCATTTCAGGAATTTCCTTCAGAAACCCATTTAGATGTGAACATCACCTATCACCCTCAGGCCGATGGTCAAAGCGACAGAACAATTCAAACATAGGAAAGTATGCTCAGAGCATGAGTGATTGACCCTAGAAATGGTTGGACAAATCATTTAACATAAATCAAATTCATCTACAACAATAGTTATCACACCAACAGCGAGAAACTGGCAGAAGTTAGGTTGGTACATAACACCCATCATTTGGATTGGATATCCTGAACATCAAACCATCCAGATTCAAGTGGGAGAACAAACTAATTTAAAAGCAATGCCTTGGATTGGCATGATACAAATTGGATAACAAGAAAGGTTGAACCTTTAGCATATTGGACTATTTAAGATTCATTTTAGAATCGACCAACTAGCATACAAACTTGAGTTCTGGCAGAATTCAGCAGTATATATATTACCAGTACCACATTTGAAACCTTAAAGAAGCGCAGACCATCGATTGATGGGCCAAACTCAGAAAAAGCTCAACTCACTAGTTCAGTAGGCATTCATGAGATAACCAGAAATTTTCTACAAGTCAAGAATCAGTTACAAGTTCAATAAGTCGTAAACCATTAAAACTTCAAGTTCTGCAGAGTTATGCAGAAAGTTCTGCCTAGGAAAGGCATGTTATCGTTCAGAAAACTTGGAAAGTTACACCATTATACACTGGACCCTTTATATTTTGACAGAGAAGGCCTAGTGGCCGTTAGATTGGAACATTGCCAGAGAACAACAGGATTACACGAACATATTTCACATTTTCTGATCCCCAGAAATGACTTTCAGATGAGTCACTCATGATTCCATTGGAAGGGATCCAACTCAAATGACAATCTCAGACCTTGTAAGAGAACCAACAGAAATCATGGACCGTGTGGTCAAACAGTTGAAGCAGAGTCGAATTCCTATCGTTAGAGTTCGCTGAAATTCTCGAATATCATCACCTTTTCATCAATACATTCTCAGAGACCAACATAAACTGAACTTCGGGACGAAGTTCCATTTAGAGGGGAAGACTGTCACAACTCACCATTTCAGGTCATTTCCCGAACTTTGGAAAAACACTATTCATCAAACACTATTCATCAAAACACTATTCATCAGTTTACTATTCATCATTTTTGGTGTCAGTTCGACATTCCGAGAAGCATTCAGAAATTTTACTATTCACAGAACACTATTCATTGTGGGAAAAGATTTCATCATTCACGTGCATTACACATTTCATCGTAAATTTAGTTTACGGGTATTCAAATTCGCGTAACCGTATTGGTTCAGGTGCGAATTCATGCATTATCAGTAATGACATTTCATACGGACTGGAGATAGTCTGCATATCATCAGTAGGTCATTTACATGTTATACCACTCTTAGGATTTTCAAATTTCTATATTCAGTACATTTAACGTTTTTACGTATAAGTATTTATAGTAAACGTTAACACTCGGTTTATACACGACGAATATATCTAAATATTCCCACAATGGTCCCGACATATTTTTATATCCATTTTAACATCATAAAAGTTATAACATTCAGTTACCCAGTATTTTGGAAATTTATTTTTATTTATAACGTACGCGTATGAATATAACGACGGTTTTCGTGAAAACTAAACAATAATCACCCGATCACTCAGTAAATGTACCCAACATATTTTTAACATATTTTCAACATTATTATGACTTTATTTCATCCCGGTTAACTTCGTGAACATTTATTTCTATTAAAACCGGTACCCCGATTTTAACGAATAACACAAACTAGCACATAATTCATGCAAGGTTTTCTAATTAAATCACAAGCACCCTACCCCCCCCCCCCCCTTCACCCTTTGAAAAACCGGCCCAAGACCACACCCTTTTAACCTTAGGCATTAATTCCTAGTTTTATACAATAAACCTCTAAAATCATTTCATTAACCAAAAACCTAAATCATAATACACCTTTTTAGCTAAGATCAAAAACCATCTCATCTCTTCTTCCTCTTCATCCCCACGACCCAAAATAAACACCAAGATCAAGTGATCATTTTTCATAAGTTATAACACTAAACTTGTTCCTTTTACTTGCCTAATCAAGAATCAAGCAACAAAAACACAAGAACATCAAGCATAATCATCATATAATCATCTCATTTTTTCAAGTAAGTTATCAACATTATTTTTTCATGAATCATCTTATATTTACTTGTATTACATGATTTCCATGCTAAAAACCATGTACAACTAGCTATACCACCATTTATTTTGTCTAAAATGAAACATACAAACCCTAACTTTTTAGTTATGAATCCCCTTGCTATAATAACTTGGTTAGGAGTCCATGGCACCCTAAGAAGGTGTATGGTAGGATTAGATTAGCTATGTGGTGATTACAAGAGGATTGGTGATGGTAGAAATTAGTTTTAAACCTTGAAAACTTGATTTGGAACCTATTTTAGACATGCTGTCCCGTTTTGTAAAAATCTGGAAAATCAGTAAACACCAAGGGAACTTTGGCAAAATTTTTAGAAAATACTTTCAAAAACGAATCCGTAGGCGAAAGAACGGATTAAAAAGAGTTTATAACGAAGAAGTTATGATTTTTGCAAGATTGTTGACGAAAAGTATTTTCTGGAAATTTGTTTGCTGTTGGACGTTTTTCATTGGACAAAAAGAGACTTTAGACATAACCCGGAGGAGCCGAGCTTTCCAAAATATATTACTACATACTAAGACGTAACCGTGGATATAAAGAACAAGTAAAACGGACAAGTAACGACAAAGATATTCACGTTTGAATATCGGTTAAAACCATTTTTATTTGACAGCTTTTAATAAAAGTGACACAAAAACTACGAAGTACATTTATAAGCTAGAAATAATATTAAGTACCAAGCTTTATAACTAATGAAGTATTAGTTATTACAAGTATATTTTCATCATTTCAAGGCGATATTTCAAGGATTACAACCCGAGGATTTCAACACTAACATGGAAACATACGATATATATAAGTATATATATATTGCAACTAGCTTATTATATTTTCTAATAGCAATATTTTTCCAAATTCTTGGATTATATATTTTGATAACACAAGTGTTTTTCAAAGAGTAGAGTGGTATAGGAAACATGTGCATGGACATTCATAACATCATTTGGTGATCTAAAGTAGATCGATCATCATTCATATTAGGTTGCGGCTAGTGTGCGCGCCTTGTTTTTCAGCTCATTACATGTTCATGGTACCATCATATTGGGTTGCAGCAGCAAATTGTTCATTGGTGTTCATTTCATTTCATCACAGTTTCATCAGTTGAGGTGAGTTTTCATAGCCCCGTTTTCAATTCAACATTTTTGATTGTTTTCAAATCCCACGGGGGGAATACATTGCATCAATCATTTTAGTACGAGCCCAAGTATTCAAACATGTACATTGCTTAAGTTACCTTGCCATGTGATAAGTCCCTTGTAACATCATGAACCGTTAATTTACCGTTAAGCGAGAGTGAGTGGATAGATCTATCGAGGGTGACGCCTCCATCCGTTGTAGTGATTACCAACAGTAAGCGGATGCATGTCATGTCTTTTACATTGAGTGTTTCGGCAGAACATTCGGGAGGGGCATAGAATTTCATCAGTCATAGCTTCGGTGTCATGAGCTTAAGGCTATTGTACAATTTTCATGAGATTTTTATCTTGCACTTTTACTTGTGGTGGCCGTACATCATTACATTTTACAAACCTATGGAATTCACCAACATTCGTGTTGACGTTTTAGCAATGTATTTCAGGTTATTAAGGTAGCTCATGTGACATGCATTTGGACCTTCATGGAGTCGCGGAGTCGACGCGTCTCATCATTATTTCATGCACTTATGTAAACATTTGATCTAGTAGGACTTGTTTTCATAAACTTGCAACACATTTTGGGGACCTCATGTTGTAAACTCTGAATTATTTCAATGATCAAATGCAGTATTTTCCAAACGACACTTTAGGTCGTTCAATGTAACTGTAACTGTGGTGCTATGACAGACACCCCCAGGTATTCCATTCCGCTGCAAGTCAGGTAAATTGGGGGTGTGACAGTTGATCGATGAGCCATGATGATTAGGGTTAGAATACAGAGAATGATGATCGATCAAAAAGTAGGTATGGGTTTATATGGACGAGTAAGGTAAATAAAAGGAAAAGATATGAGGGTTATATACGGATAAAATTACAAAAAATCACGGTGAATTAATGACTTTACCGTTATTTTTGGAAGTAAATATCCCATATCTTTCGAAAGGTTGTTAGCCACAAATCTGACCGTTGGAACAGTATCTGACACGTCAGCGAACCCTTTTAAGCACACCAAGCAGTACATTCCATAAAGAATGGAAAAGTACTTTCCAAAGTACTGACTTACTCAAAATTGCAAGAATTGACCATTTGACCAAAAAATCTTAAAAAGTCAATACGCATTAATGACTAACACCACATTAAATACCAAAACAACCAGGGTAAGTGAACTTCAATACACTTCAATAAATACCCATTAACCTTCACCTTGCTTATAAAAGTAACTTCACCAATAACTTTGAAAACACCAAATCTTCTCAAAACACCAACAGGTAATCAGAATGAGTAACATACCCATTGTTAACATCTCTTCAGACTCAGAAGGCACCACAGACTCAGAGATAAGGTACTACTCTGATTCTGAGTTTGAAGATCCAGGAAGGACAGACTATTTTCCTCCTCATGTGCAATGGATGGGACACCAAGAAGCTTCATCAACAAGGAGTGCAGCCACCTCTACCATAACTGATGCAGGCAGTACTACCATCAAAAAGCCCAAAAAGAAAGTTGGTTCGAGTTCAACTTTGGCTAAAGAGCTTCCACATGCATTGACTCAAGCCCTAGAAACAGCTATCCAGAACATGAAGTGGCCTGAACCAAGAAAAGAAAGACCTCTCAAACAAGTACTTGGCCTGGCCTGCCCAAGAAAACAGACTTCTTTTGATGACAAGAGAAGGACTGCTCAGAAGGGAAAGCAAAGCTATGAGGGCAAAGGGAAAAGGCCAATGGAGTAGGATGTGGAGCTTGATAGTAGGTGGATGTAGTCTTGAGTTTGTGTTGTGTTTGTTGTGTTTGTGATGTCTGTGTCTTGTACTAGAAAGTAAGAATGTGGTTGTACTTCTGAATCATGAATAAAATTCTTACTTTGGAATGACACATGTAGCCTCCCCTCAAATAATGACTAACAATAACTACTAATGCCTCCCCTCAAAAATAGCTTACATATTAATCATGCCAATACTCACAACTAAGAAAGTAAATCTTGAAACATCAAAGCCTTTTGTGAGTAGATCTGCTACATTATCATCAGTATGAACTTTAACCACATTGATAAGCCTTTGTTCATAGCAATCTCTTATGAAGTGATGTCTAATCTGAATATGCTTGGTCTTGGAATGATAGACTGGATTCTTAACAATACAGATGGTACTCTCATTATCAATATTGATAGGAGTATTCTTGAAATTGAATCCATAATCCAAAAGCTGATTCTGCAACCAAAGTACTTGTGCACAACAACTTGCAGCAGCTACATACTCTGCTTCTGTAGAAGAAGTTGCTGCAATTGTTTGCTTTTTACATTGCCATGACACTAATCTGCTTCCAAGGTACTGGCATCCTCCAGTTATAGACCTTCTGCCATAGTTATCTCCAGCATAATCACTATCTGAGAAGGCATGGAGATGGAAAGGTGAATCCCTAGGATACCATAATCCTAGCTTATGTTGTTGCCTAAGATACCTGAAAATTCGCTTGACAGCATTTAAATGAGATACTTTTGGATTAACCTGATGTCTTGCACATAAGCTCACAGCAAAAGTAATATCAGGTCTTGATGCAGTTAAATACATAAGACATCCAATCATAGACCTGTATAATGTGACATCAACATCTTCTCCATCTTCATCTTTTCCCAAAGGTTTGTTAGTATCCACTGGTGTAGATGTAGGCCTAACAGTTGTAAAAGTGAATCTCTTAAGAATATCTGTAACATACTTATCTTGACAAATATAAATCCCACTGCTTGATTGTTGTACTTGAAGGCCTAAGAAAAATGTTAATTCTCCCATGGAACTCATCTGAAATTCTTTCTGCATAAGATCTTCAAATTCCTTCACCATAGATTGCTTGGTAGCTCCAAAAATAATATCATCTACATATACTTGAACAAGCATAATATCCTTCGGATCTCTCTTAGTAAACAAAGTTTTGTCAATGGCTCCTCTTCTGTAACCATGTTGCAGTAGAAAGTTGGAAAGCCTTTCATACCAAGCCCTTGGAGCTTGATGAAGACCATAAAGAGCTTTGATTACCTTGTAAACTTTGTTTGGATGTGCAGGATCTTCAAAACCAGGAGGCTGTTTGACATAAACTTCTTCTGTGATTTTGCCATATAGAAAAACACTTTTAACATCCATCTGATATACAGGGAATCCCATATAAGATGCAAAAGCCAAAAATAGCCTAATGGCTTCAAGTCTTGCCACAGAAGCAAAAACTTCATCATAGTCTACTCCTTCTTCTTGTCTATATCCTTGAGCCACTAACCTTGCCTTGTTCTTAATCACATTGCCTCTTTCATCTCTTTTTACTCTGAAAACCCATTTAGTTCCAATAAGTTTCTTTCCATCAGGTAGATCACATAATACCCAAACTTCTTGAAGTTTAAACTGTAGAAGTTCTTCTTGCATAGCTTCCACCCAGCTTTCTTTGGATAAAGCTTGTTTGATATTCTTGGGCTCTTCCTGAGATAGAAAACAAGCAAATAAACACACCTTCTGATCCTTGTGATTCACCCTGTTTTGCTTGTAGATAAAACTAAGTAAAGAAGTATGTTGTTGAGACATATTCTTAGCCTTAGTCCTTGTGAGCACCCCTGATGAAGAGGGTCCAATAATATTGGTAGCAGGATGAGTTTTATGAATTCTGAGAGTTGGAGTTGGTGGAACTTCAAGATTATCTTTCAAATTAGTAATATCTGGATCTTCATTAGAATCTGAGAAAATGCCTTCTTGATCCAATTCATCATCAGTATCTTCTAGAGTAATGGTGTTTGGATCAGCAGTGTCTTCTAAGTCAGGCATATTAGGATCATGAACAGCATCAGTATTTAGCCAATTTGAAGTATTCAATGGCTGAAAAGTACTTTCAAAAGGATTGACAGTACTTTGGGCTAAAGTACTGGTTGTGTCTTTTGCCTTCTTCTTTTCTGCTTCATAAGCTCTCCTTTGTTCATCATCATACAACTCAGCCATTGTTTCTTGAAAAAGCATCCGTGAGAGTTCTTCTTGAATAGCCTGATCTTCTGCAGATACTGGTATCTGTGGTGGAACAGTACTTTGAGGAGCAACAGTACTGTTAGGTTGAGAAGTATCTTTCTTCTCCTCATTGGCATTATCTTGTGGCTCATCTTCAGATCTTAAATTAACATCATGAACAATGTACTTTGCTTCTTCTTCAGTGGGAGTTACTTGATTTTCTTCCCTTACAGGTACATAATTCATTGATGAAGACATTAAATCAAGATCAAACATCCAATCAGGACCTTTACCTTTAGAATTCTCTTGTTCTTCCAAAAAATCAACATGAAGACATTCTTGAACCTTCTTGGTAGCCCTATTGTACACTCTGAATCCTTTGCTATTTGTACAATATCCCAATAAATATCCTTCATCTGACTTCCCATCAAATTTTCCCAAATTATCAGCAGTATTTAAGATGGTGAGAGGACATCCAAAAGGTTTCATAAACTTGATGCTTGGCTTCTTTCCCATGAGTAACTCATAGGGTGTCTTCATTTGAGGTTTAGTCACTGATACTCTATTCAATATATAGCAAGCAGCACTTACAGCTTCAGCCCAGAATGGAACAGGTAGTTGAGAGTCTGCAAGCATAGTCCTTGCTGCTTCTATAAGAGTTCTATTCTTTCTTTCTGCAACTCCATTTTGTTGAGGAGTTCTAGCAATACTAAATTCTCTTTTAATTCCTTTCTTCGCACAAAATTCATCCATAAGCTGATTCTTGAACTCAGTCCCATTATCACATCTAATGCCTCTAACCTTGAGCCTTAACTGATTTTCTAATGCTATAATTAGGTCATGAATAGCATCAAAGGTTTCATCTTTAAAACATAAGAAAAAGACCCAGCTAAATCTACTGCAGTCATCTGTTATAACCAAACAGTACTTCTTCTTGTTCAGACTGACAACTGAAATAGGTCCAAACAAGTCCATATGCAGCAATTCCAAAGGCTCTCTAATGGTCTTCTCATCAATCTTCTTACAAGAGGCCTTGTGCTGTTTACCCTTCTTACAAGCAAGACATGTGTGATCATTCTTGAATGTCTTAGAAGGTAAACCTCTAACTAAATTCCCTCTGACCAGCTTATTGATGTTCTTGAAATTAACATGTCCCAGTCTTCTGTGCCATTGATGTGCTTCCTCCATAGATGCTCTTGCAATCAAACATGTTGCTTTCTCAGCAGAATTTACATTCTTCAAATCTATGTTGTACACATCATTAGTTCTTGGTGCTCTCAGTAACACCAAATTTCTATCTTCTAATTTGAAATCAGGAGAAAGTATGAGAAATTTTGTGTCAAGGAATAACACAGGGTACTTCTTATCACAAATCTGAGAGACTGACAAAAGATTGAATTTTAGCTCCTTCACATATCTAACATCTTCAAAGTCAATGTTCCCTGCCTTGATTGTTCCTTTGCCAGTAATTCTTCCTCCATCAGGATCATTTTCAAATGCAACTTTTCCTCCATAATAAGCTTTAAAATCTGACAAGAGCTCCTTTTCTCCTGTCATACTGCCAGAGCAACCACTATCTACAATAAGATGATCTTTAAGCTCCTCCTCTGGGTTGCCCTGCATTTACATGAAAAGGTTAGTTATTTTTAGGAACCCAAGCCATTACTGACTTGTGTTCCCCTTGTGGAGTGACATACTCAAAGTTTTTGAGTATGTAATCACCACTGTCTTTGAAAGCATGATCAAGAATTAAGGTTTTTGATTCCAAAATTGTTGATTTTTTAAGATCACTTGTCCCCTTTTCACCCTTGACTTCTGAAAGTACTGGTTTTTCCCCAGCAGTACTTTCTTTCTTGACCCATTTTGTTGTGACTTTAGGAGTTGGGTTCTGTGTTCTAGCATCTTTTCTTGTGTTGTAAGTCTTTCTAGGGTTGTAATGACTGTAACTCCTAGGTCTTACACTTGAGTGTTTGCTAGAAACATTAGGGAACTTTCTGTCAGTACTTTGTGAAGGTACTGAGGGTTTGGAGTATGACCTTTTCTGATGAGGGTACCTATAGTCTTTTGAGAAATTACTATGGTTGACCCTATTTGTATAGTTCCAAACTGGTTTGTTATCCCTTGGCTTATTCTCCCTATAACTTGGTTGTGCAGTTCTGGTCTTTGGATATCTACTTAAGTAGTCTGAATGATAATCACAATCTTTAATCAAATGATGAGGACTGTAACACACATAACAGACCTTTGGACCAATATCCCCAAATCCCCTTCCATAAGAGTTTCTAAAATTAGCAGTATTTTGAAAGAATTTTCTTTGAGGTACTGCTGAGTGATTAGCAGTACTTCGAAAAGAGTTTGAAGGTACTGCTTGTTTTGAAAATTTTGACTCTTCTACCTTAGGAGCTTCAACAGATCTTTCTAAAGTCTCAGATTTAAGCTTTTTCCTAAACTCTAGATTATCTACACCATAACAATCAACATCTTTTCTAGGTGGTTGAAAGCTACCTGGGGGATGTGGAACTGCATTATAACCTTTTTCTTTCTGAAATACAGGAGGTGTGGGACTAGGGGATTCCTCATCACTAGAAGTGTTTTCATCTAGACTTATGAACTCTTCATCACTAGTGGAGGTATCAACAGTAAGATTAAGTTCCTTGCTCTTAAATGGAATACCTTCATTACTATCATAGCCTAGGCCTGTCTTAATGTTAGATGTTCTTTGTTTTTCAACAAATTGAACATGTGACACACCTGCCTCATTCCATACAGCAAGTTTTTCTAACAACTTATCTCTTTCAGCAGTAACTTTTTCTAGTTCAGACACCTTGCAACCTAGTTTCCATTCATTTAACTTAACTAGGTAATCCTGTTGTTTATAATTTTCAAGCCATGCTACTTCATTGTTTTCATGTGTAAGAATTTTGGCTTCCATTGACTCTAAAGTAAGTTGATAACCTGTTATCTCAGCCCTAGCTTTTTGAAATTTATCTCTTTCAGCTACATACTCAGTAAGTAACTTTTGATACATATCATTACACTTAGGGCATACCTCAGAGTTAGTGGTTGAACTTGGTGAAGCAGCTACCATTGCAAGTTGAACAGGTGCTTCTTCAAACTCCATGCTCCAATCAAAACTTCCTAACTCATCTCTTGACTCCAAAGCAGCATATCCAGGCTCTTCATCAAATGTTGTGCTCCAATCTTCCAATGCAACCATTGAATAGGTTACAGGTTCTTCATCAAACTCATTGGACCAATCAATCTCTGACAGATTCTCTTGAGCAACCAAAGCTTTTGGTTTTGGTTCAGTTATTGGAATCTCTTTTCTTTCAGGCTTGGGTGGTTCATTCATCTTGTTTGCTTGATACTTTGCAAACTTACATTCTCTTGCAAAGTGACCAGTCCTTTGACAGTTGAAACACTCAATCTTGGACTTGTCAAATGTTATTCCTTGTTTAGCTCTAAAGTTGATGCCTTTACCTGTCTTGTTTACATACTTTTTGATCCTTACAGTGAGCATAGCAACTTGCCATCTGATATCGATTTCTTCCAAGGCATCATCATCAATTTGCAATACATCTTCTTGATAGGTGACTGGCATAGATGCTTGTTGAGCAAAGAATGAACATAGAACACCATCTGAGGTGGGGGTAACTGATTGTGATGAGTTTGTGGTAACCATTGTTGTGCATGGAACCTGTGTTTCGGTCACAGTACTTTGAGCAGGGTAAGCAGTACCTTTGTTGGAAGTACTGCTTCTCTTTTCAGAAGAGACAAAAGCAATATTCTGTTGAGTGCTTGATCCTGTAGTACCATTCATCTCATGCTCATACACCTTCGGATTGTTGTAAAGGTCATCAAAGTCCATAGTATCTAGCCCTGATTGTCCTCTGATCATAGTAGCAACTACATGCCATGCTGATGGCAAACTCCTTAGAAACTTAAAATTAGCATCTTCAACTGATGCCTCAGCATCATATAGTTCTAGCATGCTCAAAAGATGTTGAAATCTTTCATAAGCAGAATCAAGACCTTCTCTTTCACCAACAGTGAAAGTTTCAAATTGTTGCTTCAGCAAATTCCTATGCATCTTCTTGGAAGCATCATTACCTCCAAACTTCTTCTTTATTGCAGCCCATAGTTGTTTGGCATCTTTAGCATCATGAAACTTTAATAGGTGACCATCAAGAATAGCAGAAAGCAGTATGTTGAGGGCTTTGTCTTGATTTCTTTTGGTAGCAGCAGGTACAGTAATTTTAGGTGGAGTTGGTTGTCCAGGTACCTCTACTGGTTCATCAATTTGCATGTTACCATTGACAATCACATCCCACAAAGCATGGTCTGTGATGGCAATGTACTGCCTCATCTTCATGGCCCATAGGTTGTATTCTTGATGCGTGGGAATCGCACCTTGCTTTACCTCTCGAGGGATCTCGCGAGGCTTACAACCCCCACCAGGCAGTGTACCTGATCGTTGTAGTATAGTATAGTGACAAGTACCGGGGGATTGATCGTTCAGCTTAGGAATAGTGTCGCTAGGATTAGAAAACCTAATTAATAGTTCTAAAGGTGAGGGATGATTATTTTTGTATTTTTATATTTTATGAAAGCAATTAAAATCTCTGGTTTTGAAGGAGTGGGCGGAATTAGTTGCTATTCAACTAACCCAAAGCTAAGATATAATTAAAATAAAATAATGAAAACGAAATTAAACTAATTAAACTAAGGTTGTGAGCAGTAATTGGAGAAATTGTGTTTACTTAGACTTCACTACTCCCTAGATATCTTTTACATGTTAATTACTTGTTACACTTGTATGAATGACGGGTTGTATTCCTTAATACCATTCGTGGAGTGGCATACATAACTCCCCAACTCTATGAGCTCTTATCTCCTCCTACACCATGACCCAGCACAACTATAGGGATTGTAAACAGTGGCTCATGCATTAAATACAACCAATAAAGACCTAGTACGCCTCGGTTCATGTTTCTTAAGACGTTCAAGCATGTTACCATTTGGAGATCTGCCAGTTTTCTTAAGCCTAACATATAAATCATTCATTCAAAACAAGAATAGACAAGTAATCAACACATAATCAACATCTAGGTTTCATTAGATCTAAGCAAACACAAGAGAGATCTAGCCTAGCATAGTAGAATTGAGATAAGAACAAAAGATAAACAACCAACACATAGACATATTGATTGAATTGAAAGTACACTTATCTCAATTACAATGCAAGGTCTCAAGGGTTTGGAACCCTTGAAAAACCTGTAAAAGAGGCACCAAAATCGTCTTTAGGGTTTCACCAAAACTTCTCTCTCTTTAATGAAAAAACTAGAAAACTATATATAGGAAAATCGTTCTGACGGCGTCAAGAGTTAAATCTGACGCCGTCACCTCGCCGCCATAAACTTCCTCGGACGCCCTAGATCCACTTGTGACGGCCTATGTGACGCCGTCACCACCTTCGGTATTTTATTCTTGGCCACTTTGACGCCGTCACCTCTACATCTGACGCCGTCACCACCTTCGATAATTAATTCTTCATGTCTGACGCCGTCAAGCTTTTGGTCTTGACGCCGTCACCTTGTATCTTCAGCTTGGATTTTTGGTACTTTGTCATTTTCTTCACTTTATGCTCCAAAAACGTCCAAAATAGCCTCTTTTCCAGAATTCACTCTCCAAACACCTAAAATCACAAAAGGAACGATTTAGGGCAATATTTGATCAAATAAAGTCGGATTCGGGCTTAAATGACCCCCTAAAAACGGATCATTTTTCGCCTCATCATATACCCTTACACTTGAGATTTGCTTGTCCTCAAGCAAATGAGCTTTTATTCTACTCAAAAGACAAGTTAGGGGTCATTTAACACTAATATAAAAGTAATTACAACAAATAATCGTTCTACTAAAGACCAATAGACAAGCACGGAGGTCATACACAAGCACCTCACAAATAGTGTTTAGATACTCACATCTCTCGGGTGTAATAAAGTAATATAACATTATGGAAATGGAAGATATCTCTCACTACCTGTCATAGCAAAATAGATTACCATAGGCTTGGGAAAGGATCAAACCTCCACCACATGGCGTAAGCACCTAGGATAAACTATCAAAGAGGTCTTTTAAAGGGTTATAACGTTAGGTGTAGGGATATGAATTACACGGTTTTGTTGGATAAAGGGAGTTTTACTGGTGGCGAGTTAACAATCTTAGTTAATTACATGTACAAGATGGCGTTGCTAAGCCAAGACTAGACTCGACTTAAGCTAATAAATGAAAAATAACAAAAACATAAAATGAACATAAAATAAAAATGGGATGGTAGTCCGTATGTTTTTTTTCTCTTTTTTTTTTTTTTTTTTTTTTTTTTTGATTTTTTCGATTTTTTTTTTTTTTTTTTTTTTTTTTTTTTTTTTTTTTTTGCATACACTCTTACCCTACCATCCAAAATAATACATCATAGGGGATGAGAATTCCCCTTACACTTGAATCTTTACATACTTTACATTAAACTATTCTAATGACTCGAATTAAGAAAATCAAAACACTTGGAGCACTTTTAAGATTAACGTACATATGGGGGTAATAAGTGATGTTCTTCCCCATTACTCCATAAAATAAGTACTTACCCATGAGTCCCAATAGTCCCAAAACAATATGTACAAGGATATGACTCGACTTAGCAACCATGTAATCAATTAGAAAGTTAACTTAGGGTTTAACAAATAACAATAATGCACTAAAAATGAGCGCATACACGGAAGGCTAAGGCGATTTGGTTGTACATTTAAGTGGGGTGTAACAAATTCTTCCTTTAAGTAAAATGCTTAAAGTTAGAAACGAAAAGATAGGCTCGGAGGGGTGTACTAGGGGTATCGTGTACTAAAAATGAGTACAACGCTTAGGGTGTGGGAAAAATTAGTTGACTTAACTAGCCAAGTAATATGACTTAAATGGTCAAGTAATTATAATACGGGTTTAACACAAGGGTGATCCTAATGCCTCTTATCATGTAGTAAATCCTACTACACGAATGTAGTCTCACTAGCGGTCTTGGGATGCATCACTAACGCAAGTTCTAGAATCTAAATGCTACCGGTACACTCATAAGCACTAATAATGAATGCTTTTCCTATCAAATCTAAAGGCGAGCCTCACATTTTTTGGTGGAAAATTTTTCTGAATATACGGTTATGTGCTAGTCATACAATCTCCTATCCATGAGACGCTTGCTATGGCTAAAGTTTCACTCCTAAATGTTGTAAAAAAATTTAAATTTGGCGCTAAAATTACACTAACAAGTATTTCTCGTAGTTTTATTACTCATCTACTATCAAACAAAACAAACTCAAGCGAAAGTGCATATGTAAGGTATCATCTTTTTACCCTCCCCTTACACTTAAGATGAACATTGTCCCCAATGTTCAAGTAAAGAATGTAAAAGTGAAAAAGTAAAGAGAATGAAATCAAATACTCCCCTGATTCGCTCGGTATGGATTTTAGTTGACCAGGTTAAATCTTCTTCCAAGAAAACGAACAATCAAAGCTTCCCTTCCAGAATATAAATCATCTTCTTGTCATAAATAACCTGTAAATCCTGACAAAAGTAGACAAGGCAACCTCGCGTAAAATCGGCGGCATCCTATATAAGTTACTAAATCCTAGAAAACAAAGTAAGATATAATGCTTGTGGAATGAAGTTTGCAGATTTCCTGGAGATTATAAAACTTAATAATTCACAAAAACCATAAGACTCCGTTAGAAAAACAAAACCGGTAAAATTTCCAGATTTTTGACTCCTGACGCCGTCAAGAGCAATTCCCTGACGCCGTCAGAATGAACCTGCAGAAATCCTTATGTTAAGTTTCCGGAAAATTTCTGGAAAAACTTTGTCCTACTTCCTGGAAAATCCTGCAAAACTTCATTATGACTCGATACAAGCATTTGACTCTAACAAATACGAATATACATGTTCATTAAATATTGTGGAGAATCATGATCGGTTTGTTTCTTAAAAACATATTTGGGGTTTCCCCTTACACTTATCTTTTGCAAAAATACCTCTAGGTTGAAGTTAAGACTAGGCTAAACAACATAATAAAGTATTTCACATTTTTTTTTAGTAGAGAAACATGATCAACCAACAATAAAAATAAAACATGCATACGGAAGCAAATAACAATCAAACAAATAAAAATCACACAAAACATGGGTTGCCTCCCAAGAAGCGCTTTTCTTTATTACGAGTCTTGTAGCTAGACTCAAAGTCGTGGGTTACTACGTAATTTCATCATTGGTTTCACTCTCTAGGTCGTCTTCTAAACTAGTATCGCTTTCATAGTGTAAGTACTTCGGATCTTCGAATTCGAAAACATCCCGTCGATACTTAGAGCCAAGCTTTCCAACATCCTTAAAGAACCCACAAGATAAATCAGAAATATTTCTACACCCTCTCCTAACATCATCATCACACAAAACAAGTTGGGAGCTCATCACATCGAGCCCGTCGCAATCTATTTCCCTAAGGTCTCTTATTTTGTATGGCGTTTGGTATGAAATCCTCCTAATCCCGTCAGTGAAAGTCATGATTCCGTTCAAGTCATCCACTATCAACTTAGTGATGTCACAAAAGGGTGCTCCAAAGACGACTTGCGATAGCCTAGGGTCAACAAAGTCCTCTATGTTGTCCACAATCGTGAACTCCATAGGGAATGCCATATTTCCTACGAACACTTGGATTTCATGATCCTTACCAACCACCTTCTCTCCCTTGTAAATCATCCCCCATCTGCAGATATTGTTATAATGAAACAATGACATGAAATTCTTTGGCAAGAATACATTAATGTATATGTTTTCGAAGTACTTATGACCGATCATGCAAGGGATTTTTAGGTTATTCGGATCACGTCGTTTGATCTTTCTCAACTCTCCATCCTTTGACCCATATAGATTCCCCTCAAGGGAGGGGCGATACTCATAAACCTCCTTACCATCCCTACGAAAAATCACCGTCATTGGTGAGTAATATACTACCATCTTTCTCGTCAAGGATTGCTCCCGATTCATTGATGAATGGCATCCCAAGGACAAGGTTGGTTATTGTTTGATTTGCGAGGGGGTCCACGTCATCAACCACGGTGAGGTCAGTTTTGTAAACAAGCTCTCCAATCTTAATTGACAAATTCTCTACTACCCTTTTGCACACAGTGTGTTCTGGGAAAGCCTTGTGATATAGGGAAAGTGGGATTACGTTGACTGGGAAGCTAGGATCTATACGACTATCAATTAAGACCTTTCCCTCAATGGTACAGGAGATTTTGAAAAGTTTAGAGCCGTTCTCCTCGGTTTGATTGCTACCTATACTAATAACATCCTCTATTCCGGCTTCTTCTATAACAGATTTACTCAAGATGGTTGGGCCTTTCTCCTGTTCCTCCGATGTCTTGCTCATTTCATCCGGTTTGTCGGATTTCTGCGCGGTGCATTGCTCGGGTGAGTTGGTAAGTTTCCTTGCAGAAGCGTGGTCAACCTTTGAGATTTCATCCTTCGCTGTCTGACTGAGTTTGTCAGCTTGTTGTTGGGTTGGATCGGATGCTGCAGCTGATATTGTGGTGATGGTGTTTACGAAGTGGATTGGTCCAGGGGAGTTGATAGGTCCTTTTTCGTTAGGAGATAGATGTTTGAATAGCTTGCTAGGACTTTTTATTTTTACAGGGGAGGCTGGTGGACTCATGACGGTAGCAGACTTAACCTCATCAACGTGAATGGGCTTATTATCAATATGCTCTTTGATGGCCGTCAACAGATTACAAATCTTGTTGTTCACGTCAGCCTGCTGTTGTTTGAATTTTGTCTCGAGTGTAGTGAGCTGCAGTTCTTGAGAAAGAATGGATTTTTTTAAATCATCTTCACAGCTTCGCCTAGGGGTACTTTGCGATGGAAAATGTTCGGACCAAATGAGTGGTGAGGAGTCATTGAATGATACACTTCGTGTTTGATACCCTCTAAAATTAGGTTTATCCTTCCATGCCTCATATGCTTCGGCAGAAGTTCGAGGGCCCTGCCCTACGTGTGATGATGTGAATTCGTTATAAGCACGTTTTGGAAGTTCCATGCAGTTGTAGGTCTCATGAGGGCCATTGCACAGTTTGCATGTATAAGCGATTCTGCTTACTTGGCTTGAAGGCTTATGAGCTCCGTAAGATTTCATAAGAGACTTGACTCGACCTTCAAGTTCTATGATCCTACGGTCGGGAGTGCTTGAATTATTCGAAGGCAAAGATATTGCCTTGACCGTTTTGTTCAAATCATGGGGATCATTCCAACTTTCGTTGTCATAGAGAGCAAGATCTTCTATGAGTTCCCATGATTGTTCCGCACTAAGATCACGTAGCTTACCACCGGCCGATTGGTCAATGGTTCGCCTCGTGGAGATGTCGATATGGTCATAGAAGATTTGGACTTGGAGCCAAAGATCTATGCCATGATGAGGGACTTTTTGGAGTAAGTCCTTGAAACGAGTCCATGCTTCATAAAGAGATTCATTTTGACGTTGTTGAAACATCAAGATGTCATTCCTAAGTTTAGTAGTTCTCCCCGGTGGGAAAAATTGAGCAAGGAAACGAGTGGTGAGATCATCCCATGTGGTGATGGATCCCGCGGGTAAACGCTCAAGCCATTGACTAGCTTGATCCCGTAGAGAGAATTGGAATAGGCGTAAACGGGTAGTCTCTCTAGTTTCAACACCTAGGTCTATGGAATCTACGATTTTGAGGAAGTCCTTAAGGTGTTGGTTTGGATCTTCGGAACGAAGTCCATGGAATGCACATCCGCTTTGCACCAACCGGATGGTGTCGGATCGCAAGGGGGTCACATTGGCTCCGGTGAGCTCAATGGTGTTTCGGTAGCCTTGGTGGCTAGGTCGGGAATACTCTCCTAAGGTTCGGGGCCTAAGGGGTTCTAATGGTGGGTTTTGTTGTGGTGGGATGATGGGTTCAAAGATGTTACCACCTTCCATGATGTCGGATGGTAAAGAGTTACGAACAAAAGCACGAAGAAATAAGATAGACTAAAGAAGACCTAAAAATAAAAATAAAAATCTTACTAGAAAGGAATCTAGCAAGTAGACCTAATAAAAAGAAATCCTAACCTAGACAATAACTATTCCCCAGGCTGCGGCGCCAAAAACTTGATGCGTGGGAATCGCACCTTGCTTTACCTCTCGAGGGATCTCGCGAGGCTTACAACCCCCACCAGGCAGTGTACCTGATCGTTGTAGTATAGTATAGTGACAAGTACCGGGGGATTGATCGTTCAGCTTAGGAATAGTGTCGCTAGGATTAGAAAACCTAATTAATAGTTCTAAAGGTGAGGGATGATTATTTTTGTATTTTTATATTTTATGAAAGCAATTAAAATCTCTGGTTTTGAAGGAGTGGGCGGAATTAGTTGCTATTCAACTAACCCAAAGCTAAGATATAATTAAAATAAAATAATGAAAACGAAATTAAACTAATTAAACTAAGGTTGTGAGCAGTAATTGGAGAAATTGTGTTTACTTAGACTTCACTACTCCCTAGATATCTTTTACATGTTAATTACTTGTTACACTTGTATGAATGACGGGTTGTATTCCTTAATACCATTCGTGGAGTGGCATACATAACTCCCCAACTCTATGAGCTCTTATCTCCTCCTACACCATGACCCAGCACAACTATAGGGATTGTAAACAGTGGCTCATGCATTAAATACAACCAATAAAGACCTAGTACGCCTCGGTTCATGTTTCTTAAGACGTTCAAGCATGTTACCATTTGGAGATCTGCCAGTTTTCTTAAGCCTAACATATAAATCATTCATTCAAAACAAGAATAGACAAGTAATCAACACATAATCAACATCTAGGTTTCATTAGATCTAAGCAAACACAAGAGAGATCTAGCCTAGCATAGTAAAATTGAGATAAGAACAAAAGATAAACAACCAACACATAGACATATTGATTGAATTGAAAGTACACTTATCTCAATTACAATGCAAGGTCTCAAGGGTTTGGAACCCTTGAAAAACCTGTAAAAGAGGCACCAAAATCGTCTTTAGGGTTTCACCAAAACTTCTCTCTCTTTAATGAAAAAACTAGAAAACTATATATAGGAAAATCGTTCTGACGGCGTCAAGAGTTAAATCTGACGCCGTCACCTCGCCACCATAAACTTCCTCGGACGCCCTAGATCCACTTGTGACGGCCTATGTGACGCCGTCACCACCTTCGGTATTTTATTCTTGGCCACTTTGACGCCGTCACCTCTACATCTGACGCCGTCACCACCTTCGATAATTAATTCTTCATGTCTGACGCCGTCAAGCTTTTGGTCTTGACGCCGTCACCTTGTATCTTCAGCTTGGATTTTTGGTACTTTGTCGTTTTCTTCACTTTATGCTCCAAAAACGTCCAAAATAGCCTCTTTTCCAGAATTCACTCTCCAAACACCTAAAATCACAAAAGGAACGATTTAGGGCAATATTTGATCAAATAAAGTCGGATTCGGGCTTAAATGACCCCCTAAAAACGGATCATTTTTCGCCTCATCAATTCTCCCTTCTTAACAATAAGGATTCTAACAGCAGTGATTGAGGGAGCAGGTGCAGCATCTGTCGACATCTTGTAGGGTTTGTAGTGAGATAGGTTTAAAGGTTTTAAAGGTTTGTCTTCTTAATCAGAGTTTCCAACACAAGCTCTGATACCACTTGTTGGATCGATATACTCTGACCAAACTACTTTGTAGCTTGTAAGGGTTTAACAATATTGAGTAAACTCAACACTATTAATATTGAAACACTGTTTGACCTTGTAAAGTATGCGGAATCTACTAACACAAAGCTTAAGAAGAACTTTTATATTAACCAAACTTTGAACCTGCTTTGTTACACAGATTCACTAACAATCCCTAACTATTTAACTTGATCGACTTCTAACTTGTAAAACTTATAAAACTTCTAAAAACTCTATCGACCAATACCTCTTAAGGCTCTTTATATAGATAACCTTAAGTCGGTTTACAACATCTAATTCTTGAACGACAAGTAATTATCCCTAACTAATTCTAGAATATTCATCTAATATTACATATTAATCCTTATCTAATATTGCATATCAGTCCTTGTTTACTTCGAAGTACTTTTAAGCATTCTTCATATCAGCAGTACTTTAACTTTATTCTTCAGCAGTACTTTGACTTTATTCTTCATGCAGCAGTACTTTGACATCCAGAAGCACTTTGATATTTCATATCCCAACACTTATTATTTTCTTAAGTATTTATTTATTGCTTATTAGAATAATTGTAATCAATGGTTTATAGATTAGAGTTATTCTCATCAAATTTTCATCATAATCTGTTTTTAAAGGGGTATTTGGTTATAGGCTGTTTGTAGTGTTCTACTTGTTTATTTGAGCAACTCTGAGTTTCATTCAGTTGTTTGGGTGGATAAAGGCTCAGGGAAACCATCTTCTTGTTTACAAATACAGCAAAAGTCAAAATCCTAAGAAAATAATCACCACAGTTAACTGTGGTGATCTTTGGAGTCCAAAACCTATCAAACCTTTTTATAAGTTTGTATTTTAACTTAAATTGGTTATATTACTGTTTAACATAACATTCAAAGTCACTAAATCAGCAAGCAAAGTTCATAAAAGTCAAAACCTACATTTTTCTAAAAAGTCAAAATAACAAGTGTCAGGTTTTTCCCAATATGGGATGAATTTTTGTGAATTTTGTAAGTGGTTTTAGGATCTGAAATTTGTTGGAGTTACTGTCTACCAGTAGGACTTTTGATTCACACACTTATATGATTTTTCTGATTTTTCTGATGGACTATTTTACCTTTTGAAAGCACTTGCAGGGCAAAGGTGTGCCCTATGCACCAGCTGAGTCAGTCACAACCACCACTTTGGTGGTTCATTGTGACCAACTCAGTGGGCCTCATTGACCCATTTTGGTTCCTATCAACCCTCCTCCGACCAAGGTTGGGTCTTTGACCATTTGTTTGACCATTTGACCTGTGGACCCCACCTAGATTTGCTCCAAAAGTTTGTCCATTTTCTGTTTCAGTAACCAACTAAGCAAAGTGCTTATTGTGGTAATTTGGCTTATTCAGCCATCTTATTTGTGTGATACTTGCTTAAACTTGTTCTTACAACTTATTTGCATCAGCTTTTACCATTGTGGGTCCCACACTTGGCCATTTGTACTTATTTCTCTCCAAAGTAAAAGAAAGTCAACTGTCAAGGGTTTAAGCACTTGAAGTGCTTATTCACTTGACCACAGTCAAACTCATTTCACAAAAGTTGCTTAAAAACACATAATAAGCAGTTTTGAAAAAGAAAATCTCAAATAAGCCTAACTTAATAGAAATGATAGCTTCTATTTAAGCCAATTGGCTTATTCTTCAGCTTATTAATAAGCAAGCCTCATTTTTATAATTTTCCTAGGCTTCTGGTGTGTAAAAATAATTTCTGCAATTTTTTTAGATTTTTCTTGCATCATTTAGTATTTTTCTTAATTTAAAATAGTTTTTAGTAATTATTAAATAGTTAATAATTAATAATAATTAATTAGAAAATCAGAAAAATATAAATTAAATTTTAAAATTAGTTTTTAGTTATTTTAGATTTTTCCAAATTTTATTTTCAATTTTCTAGTATAATTTAATAATTAATTAGAATTTAGGTTAATTTAAATAATTAAAAAGTAATTAATAATTAGTTAATAATTAGTAATAGTTAATTAAATAGTCTTAAAAATATATTTTCCTTTCTAAAATTAGTTTTATAGTATTTTAGATTTTTCTAAGTTTAATTTTTATTTTTCCAAGTTAATTTCATATTTATTTATAATTTAGGTTAATTTAGTTAATTAAAAATAATTAGAAAATTAGTATTTAATTAATAGTAATTACAAAATTAGTGTAAAAATTAATTTTAAATTTCTAAAAATTTTCTCTCATCATTAGGTTTGTAAAAAGTCAATTTTCATACCAGTAGCCTTTCCAGATCACCTTATTCACTTTTTCACACGTTTGTTCGCGTTTTCGGCAAACGTACGGTTTTTAAGTTTTAAGTGATTTCTTCTAGATCTCAATTCCCGTAATCATTCACATAGCTTTCCGAAGCTATTTCTGTTAATAATCTCCAAATAATTCTCACAACAAACCCTTTCTGTGAATAATCACCCGATCACAAAGCACGCTAAAGTTACAATTAACACCTCGACGGGATTTAACGACCTGGTGATACCTTATATTACCCGGAGCATTGGTCTAGGCTATTTGACTTTGTTGACCATTCCTTGGTCAATATAAGTTGACGATTTAGCATCAATCACTCATGACACCGAAGCTAGACTGATGAAATTTATGCCCCTCCTTAATGTTCTGCCAAAACACTCAACTGTGACAGAAATGCAATGCATCCGCTTACTGTTGGTAAATACTACCACGGATGGAGGCGTCACCCTCAATAGATCTATCCACACACTCTCGCTTAAAAGGCAAATTAACGGTTCATGATGATAACAGGGGACTTATCACAAGGCAGACAAGCTACTTAAGTAATGTACATAAGTTTTGATACTTGGGCTCGTACTAAAATGGTGCAAATGTATTCTCCCCCGTGGGATTTGAAAACAATCATAAAATGTATACGCGGCTATGAAAACTCACCTTAACTGATGATACTGTGATGATGTGAAATGAACAACAATGAACGGTTAGCTGCCTCAACCTAATATGAGTGATGAATGATCTAATTTAGATCACCAAATGATGTTATGAATGTCCATGCACATGTTCCTATACCACTCTACTCTTTGGAAAAACACTTGTTGTTATCAAAATATATATATTTTCCAAGACTTAGGAAAATATGACTATTAGAAAAATAAAACTAGTTGAAGTATATATATATATATATATATATATATATATATATATATATATATATATATATATATATATATATATATATATATATATATATATATATATCGTATGTATCAATGTTAGTGTTGAAATCCTCGGGTTGAAATCCTTGAAATAACGCCTTGTAGTGATAAAAATATACTTGTAATCACTAATACTTCATTAGTTATGAATTTGGTTACTTGGTATTATTTCTAGAAATCTAGAGTTACTACGTAGTTTTAGCGTTATTATTTCTAAAAGCTGTCAAAATAATATTAATTTTGCCGATATTGAAACGTGAATATCTTTGTCGTTATAAGTCCGTTTTACTTGTTCTTTATATCCACGGTTACGTCTTAGTATGTAGCAATATATTTTGGAAAGCTTGGCTCCTCCGGGTTACGTCTAAAGTCTCGTTTTGTCCGACGAAAAACGTCCAACAGCAACAATTTTCAGAAAATATAGTTTTCGTCAATAAACTTGCAAAAATCATAACTTCTTCGTTATAAACTCTTTTTAATCCGTTCTTTCGCCTACGGATTCGTTTTTGAAAGTATTTTCTAAAAATTTTGCCAAAGTTTACTTTATGTTTACTGATTTTCCTAGATTTACAAAAATGGGACAGAATGTTTATATACTTGTTACAAACCCATTTTTTATGTACAAAACTAGTTTCAACCTCAACCAAAATTCTTGCAAACACCACAAAACTATACTAATCCTACCATACACCTTCTAAGGGTGCCATGGGTTCCTAATGATCACTAAACAAGTTAATTTAACAAGGGAGTACCTAAAACAAATTCTAGGGTTTGTATGTTCAAAAAGTCTACAAAAATAAAGTGGTATAGCTAGCTTGTGCATGAAATTAAGCATGAAAACCATAAGATAAAAGTGTTAATTAGATGAAAACGTGAAAATAAATTTGATAACTCACTTTGAAATAATAGGTGATTAGATGATTAGAAACCTTGTGTTACTTGTGTTTTTGTTGTAAGATTCTTGATAAGGAAGGTAAAATGAACAACTTCTATGCTTTAACTCTTGGAAAATTATCACTTGATCTTGGATTATGAGTTTGGTCGTGGGTTTTGAGATGGAAAAGATGAGATGATAGCTTTTTGATTCTAAAGATTATGTATGTTTATGTTTAGGAGGTTTTTGTAGATATACTTGATAAGTTATATAGTATAATACTTGTACATAAATGCCAAGGGTTAAGAAAATGTAAGAATTTGGCTTGGTGAGGAATTTAGGGGCCGGCTCATGTGGATGAGGGGGGTAGGGGTAGTTTTGATTTAATTAGGATTCTAGTGTAGGATTTAGTGTATATTTGTGTTATTAGTTAAAATCGGGTACCGGGTTTGATAGAAATAAATGTTAACAAAGTTAACCGGGACATAATAAAGTTGTAAAAATGTTAAAAATATGTTGGGTACAAGTACTGAGTGTTCGGGTGATTATTGTTTAGTTTTCACGAAAACCGTCGTAATATTTATAAACTTACGTTATAAATAAAATAAATTTCCAAAATACTGGGTAAATGAATGTTATAACTTTTATGATGATAAAATGGATATAAAAATATGTCGGGACCATCATGGGAATATTTAGATATATTCGTCGTGTTTATAAACCGGGTGTTAACGTTTATTATAAATAATTATAAGAAAACGTTAAATTTATCAAATATATAAATTTGAAAATCCTAAGAGTGGTATAACATGAAAATATTGTTATGATGATATGCAGACTGTCTCTAGTCCGTATGCAGTGTCCTTAGCACTAATGAAATGAATTCACACCTAAACCAATCCGATTACGCGAATTTGAATACCCGTAAACTAAATTTACGATGAAACGAGTAATGCAAGTGAATAGTGAAAACTTTTCCGGCAATGAATAGTGTTCAGTGAATAGTAAATTTTTCAAATGCTTCTCAGAATATTAAATTGACCTCGAAAATGATGAATAGTGTTTTGATGAATAGTGATTTATGAATAGTAAAATGTCGAAGTTTTGGAAAAGACCTGAAATGGTGAGTTGTGACAGTCGCCCACCCAAAAAGGAATTCAGTCCCTGAATTCAGCTAGTGTTGGTCTCGGTAATAGGTTTGGTGAAAAGATGTGGATACTTGCGTTGCATTTGATCTTCTCGTTCCCAAGTAAACTCGGGTCCTCTTCGAGAATTCCAGTGAACCTTCACGATCGGAATTCTACTCTGCTTCAACTGTTTGACCTCTCGGTCCATGATTTCAACTGGTTCCTCCACAAAGTTAAGCTTGTCATCTAGCTGAATCTCTTCTAATGGTATAACGGAAGACTCATCTGAAAGGCATTTCTTGAGGTTTGAGACATGAAATGTGTTATGTACGTTGCTAAGTTCTGATGGTAGTTCAAGCTTGTAAGCTACTGGACCAATCCTTTCCAGTATCTTAAATGGACCAATGTATCTCGGGTTCAACTTTCCACGCTTTCCAAATCGTATCACGCCTTTCCAGGGCGAGACTTTCAACATAACCTTGTCTCCGATCTGGAATTCCAATGGTTTGCGTCTAACATCTGCATAACTCTTCTGTCAGCTTCTAGCTGTTTCAAGCCTATCTCGAATCTGTATTATCTTTTCTGTTGTTTCCCTAACCATCTCTGGACCTGTGCATTGTACCTCTCCAACTTCTGCCCAACAAACTGGGGAACGACACTTACGACCATAAAGTGCCTCAAATGGTGTTGCTTTAATACTTGAATGGTAACTGTTATTATAAGAGAACTCGATTAATGGCAAATGGTTAGCCCAACCATTCCCAAAGTCAATCACACATGCTCGCAGCATGTCCTCCAGTGTCTGAATAGTTCTCTCACTCTGACCATCGGTCTGTGGATGGTAAGCAGTGCTCATGTCTAACTTGGATCCAAAAGAATCTTGTAATGACTTCCAAAAGTTTGAAGTAAAGCGGCTATCTTTGTCAGAAATAATGGAGATTGGTGCTCCATGTCTCGAGACTATTTCCTTGACATAAAGTCTGGCAAGCTGTTCCATGGAATAAGTCTCTCTGATAGGGATGAAATGTGCTGATTTAGTAAGACGATCAACAATTACCCAAATAGCATCGTAACCTCCTGACGTCTTGGGTAGTTTAGTAACAAAGTCCATTGTAATACGCTCCCACTTCCATTGTGAAATTTCTGGTTGTTGAAGTAGTCCTGACGGTTTCTGGTACTCGGCTTTCACTTTAGCGCAAGTAAGGCATTTGCTGACGTACGTAGCTATTTCTGCTTTCATGTTCGGCCACCAATACAGCTTTTTGAGATCCTGATACATCTTGTCAGAACCTGGGTGAATAGAGTACTTCGACTTGTGTGATTCATGCAAAATCAATTCTCGTACTCCACCATAGAGTGGTATCCAACTTCGGTCCTTGAAGCATAACACTCCATCTGCTCTCTTTACAAAGCCATTTTTGTTCTCGGGCATACCATAAAGTTTCTCCTGTGGTCGATTTTCCTCCTTGAGAGCCTCAATCTGAGCTTCTAAAATTTTTGATGGTAATGGTGAAATAATAGTCATTCCCAACGACCTAACCCTCAAAGGTTTGAGTCGTTCTTTTCGGCTAAGTGCATCTGCTACGACATTTGCTTTTCCTGGGTGATATCGGATTTCACAATCGTAATCACTCAACAATTCTAGCCAACGACGTTGGCTCATGTTAAGTTCCTTCTGATCAAGTATATGTTGTAAGCTCTTGTGGTCGGTAAAAACTACACATTTAGTACCATAAAGGTAGTGTCTCCAAATCTTGAGTGCAAAAACAACAGCACCCAACTCCAAGTCGTGTGTAGTGAATTCTTCTCGTGTGTCTTAAGCTGTCTAGATGCATAAGCTATCACCTTCTCGTTTTGCATTATCACAGCTCCAAGTCCTTTATGCGAAGCATCGCAATATACCACAAAGTTCTCAATACCTTCTGGTAGTGACAAAATCGGTGCACTACAAAGCTTCTGCTTCAATAACTGAAATGCAGATTCTTGTTTCTCTCCCCACTCGTACTTCTGATTCTTTTGTGTCAGCTTAGTCAGCGACTTCGCTATCTTAGAAAACCCTTCAATAAACCTTCTGTAATATCCTGCAAGTCCTAAGAATTGACGAAATTCTGTAGGAGACTTGGGCGTAGCCCAATCCTTTACTGCCTCGATCTTTGTTGGGTCGACTTGTAATCCTTGGCTATCAATGACATGACCAAGAAATTGAACTCTTTGTATCCAAAAGTCACACTTTGAAAATTTGGCATACAATTGCTCCTTCTTGAGTAGTTCCAATATTGTTCTTAGGTGTGCTTCATGCTCTTTCTTACTCTTGGAATAAATCAGGATATCGTCAATGAACACAATCACATACTTATCAAGATATGGTTTGCACACTTTGTTCATGAGATCCATGAATACCACAGGTGCATTCGTTAATCCAAAAGGCATCACCTGAAACTCATAATGACCATAACGTGTTCTGAATGCTGTCTTCAGGATATCTTCTTCCCGAACTCTGAGTTGATGGTAGCCTGATCTTAAATCAATCTTGGAATAAAAACAGGAACCTTGTAGCTGATCAAACAAGTCATCAATCCTAGGTAGTGGATAACGATTCTTCACCGTTAACTTGTTCAGCTCACGATAGTCTATGCACATTCTGAAAGATCCATCCTTCTTCTTCACAAACAAAATCGGTGCTCCCCAAGGCGAAGAACTCGGTCTAATGAATCCTTTGTCTAGAAGTTCTTGTAATTGATTAGACAATTCTTGCATCTCAAAAGGTGCAAGTCTATATGGTGCTCGTGCAATTGGTGCAGCCCCTGGCACCAACTCAATCTGAAACTCAACCTAACGTGTAGGGGGAAGTCCTGGTAATTCTTTCGGAAAAACTTCTGGAAATTCCTTAACAATAGGCACATCTTCAAGTCGTTTCTCATCCGACTTCTTCTCCGTGATGTGAGCCAAGAATGCATAACAACCCTTCTTTATGTACTTCTTGGTTTTAATGCATGATATGATACTGAGTCTAGTTCCACTTCGCTCTCCGCGAACAACTAAAGTTTCACCTCCATAAGAAAGATGAACAACTTTTTCATCACAAATGTTCCTTGCACGATGTCGAGACAACCAATCCATACCGATAACAACGTCAAAACTTCCAAGTTCTACGGGCATAAGGTCTATATTGAATGGGTGATTTAGGAAATTGATGGTGCAACCACGGATAACGGTGTTGGTGTTAACTAAAGACCCATCGGCTCATTCAACAATATAGGGAATGTCTAAGGTAGTTGGTTCTATGTTAAGTAAAGGTGCAAATGCAATAGAAACAAAACTTCTATCCGCTCCTGAATCAAATAAAATGGATGCATAACGATTATTAATGAGGAACATACCCGCAACAACATTCGGGTCCTCACGGGCATCTTCTCCTCCCATAACATAAGCCCTTCCTTGAGCTACTCCTCCCTGATTTCCAGCTCCTTGATTCTTCCTCTTTGGGCAATTGCTCTTGTAATGACCCAACTCTCCACAACCATAACATGCTCCTGGTTGGTTCTGATTAATTACCCCTCGTAGAGCTTTACATTCCCTAGTCGAATGACCTCCTTTTCCACAGTTCTCACAAGCTCTAGGACAATTCCCAAGGTTGTGATGAGTTTGACACTTATTACACTCGGGTAGGTTTCCAGCATATCGTTTTCCTTTTGTTGGTCCTGCAGCATAGGCCTTTGCCGCTTCCTGTCTCTTAGGTGCTGGTTGGATAGCATTTCCACCTTGGTTATTATCAAACCTCCTCTTGTTGTTATTGTTGTTATTGTTTTGGTTATTGGGGTAGTTGCGGTTTCGGTTATTGTTATAGTTGTTGTTGTTTCGAGTGTTGTTGTAGTTGGTGTTGTTTGAACGGTTATTGTTGTTGTTTGCAGCAGATTTTCCTTTTAACACTTGGACCATAAGTTTCTGAGTTATACGAATGGCCTCTTCCATTGATTGTGGGTCAAAAGACATCACATCCCCTCGGATGCTTTCGGGTAGTCCACCTGTAAAGTTCCACATCTTTTTCTCATCGTCCGGAACCATAGTTGGACATATTATAGCCAACTCCTGAAACTTCCTGATATAAGTCTCAATGTCATCACCTTTTGTTACCAGCTCATAGAATTTGGTTTCCAACTTTTGCACTTCAGTACAAGGGCAAAACTTCTTAGTCATTAGCTTCTTGAATTGATCCCATGTGAGCTTGTAGGCATTCTCCATACCAATAGGCTGAGCATACGAATTCCACCAAGACATAGCTTCATCAAGCAGCATTCCAGTAGCAAATTTTACCTTGCTAACATCCGGGCAACCGCACATAAGAAATACATTCTCAGTCTTTTCAAACCAGCGGATCAAAGCAACCGCTCCCTCGGTGCCTTTATACTTGACGGGATCACTAGTCTTGAAATCCTTCCAAGTATATTCACGCCTAGTAGTGGGTTGAACCACTTCAGTATTAGGTGGAACCTCAGCAGCCCTAGCAGCAACTTCAGCTCTCTCAGTCTCCAGAGCTTCTGCTATACTATCCCTGACCAACTTGCGGATAGCGGCTTGTGTCATAGCGGGCGTTTCTGGTGTAGCCTTTGCTTTCTTTGGCGCCATACTTCTGATAAATAATAATCGACAACAACCATGAGAAAACTATAATAGAAATAGTCGTCGTACAAAATGTATACACTCACAACATGTATATATACAACCACAACATGTACGAGTACGACCACAACCTGTAATAAAACAACCACGACACGTATAGATACAACCACAACAAGTATAAATACGTTAACCATAAAGAGCAACCACAAAACATCATAAGTATAATCACAACACATGAATATACTACATGAAAATTTCGGTCTACATGGACCGATATATATATATAGCACAACATTTCCAACATAGTAGAGTCGCACTTGATATATTTGTTTGTACAACAACCAAAAGACTACAAATTCTTGAACTATGTCCCACACCTCAGGACTAGGAAATAGTAAAAGCTAATACAATACTAGTCTATGTCTAGGCTCCTCCAGGTGCTCTAGATGGTCCAGGAGCTCCAGGTGCACTCCTCAGACGACGAATCTCCCTATCCATCATCACGGCAATCTCCTCTACATGCTGAACTCGAAGCTGAAGAGCAGCATCTCTGCCCTCCATCATAGCCAACCTCTCATGTACTACTGCTAACTGGTGTGTCTGCTCTCCCTGAGCCTCCTGTGTAGTCTGAGCTCTATCCCGTATCTCTGGTAGCTCATCCCTAACCCGGTCAATCAGCTCCTGATGTCTCTCCTGCCGTGCCTCAAGCCCATGATACGACACGTCGATGCTAACTCTGCCTAAAATCAATCCCTCGACCTGCTCCTCAACTGCCTCAAGTCGAGTAGTGGTATCCTCATCAACCCTATAACCCAAACTATCAACCTGCTCCTGCTGAGCCCCTAACTGATCCTCTAATGTAACATCTGTAGGCTCCCTAGCATCTGTAGACTCCCTAGCATCTGTAGACTCCCTAACAGCAGCTGCTCTCGAACTCTCACCTACATGGTATACTGGTGTGGTTCTGACTCTGTAGTAGGTGAATCTGGTGTAGTAAACCTTGCACGCTTCCTAAGCGGCAACAGTGAAGTAGATATGGATGTAGTAGCAGGTATGGCTGGTGGTGCAGGTAACATAGGAATAGCAGGGATCCTAAAGGTAGATGTAGCAGGGCGAACTCTCTTACTAGGACCTATAGTGGTCTTCCTACGG
This sequence comes from Artemisia argyi, assembly GCA_030686995.1. Classification (NCBI taxonomy): domain Eukaryota; kingdom Viridiplantae; phylum Streptophyta; class Magnoliopsida; order Asterales; family Asteraceae; genus Artemisia; species Artemisia argyi. Next base: position 83,361,145 of record CM060703.1, read on the forward strand.
GGAAACATGAGTCTAGGTTCTGATGGAATAGTGGTAGCAGAGGATGATGTGTCAGTGGGTGCACGGGTAATCTCGGGTGGTGCAATAGGGGAAACATGAGGAGTAGGAGCAGTCTCATCCTCCTCAAAAGCCTCGGTTTCCTCACCTGATGCCGAGAGTGGCAACACAGGTACAAGAGGAATGGGTGGTGGTGAAAAGGCAGTGGAAGACATAGAGCCTTCAACATCGGAGTCTGTGATAGAGTTCAGTATGACAACGTTTGGGTCTGAAGACATGGTTCTGTGATAATCAAGGTGAAATAAAATAAATAACTCGTATATTGGAATCACCTAAAACAATGAACATGCACTTATGATGAAATGATGAGATGCTATGATAATGTGGTTAATAGTCTAGGGATCGTATACATCATAAACCTTATCATGATGCATCCTAGTTCGCTATAACCTTGGCTCTGGTACCAATCTCTCACACCCCCAATTTACCTGACTTGCAGCGGAATGGAATGCCTGGGGGTGTAACTGTCATAGCACCATAACAAAGATATATTGAACGACCTAAAGTGTCGTTTGGAAAACACATCGTTTGATTTATTTAAAATCATCCAGTGTTACAAAACATAGGTCCCAAAGGTTGAAACGTTTACAGAAAACAAGTCCAGGAAATGTCAAACGATAATTTACACAAGTGCATGAAAAATCCAAAATGTAGTGCGTCATCACTGGCACACCCTAATGTGACTCCATGCATGTAATATGATAATGCCTTAGTTACCTGAAAATACATTGCGAAAACGGTCAACATAAAGTTGGTGAATAATCATAGGTTTATGAAATGTAATGTTGTACGGCCACCACAAGTATAAGTGCATGACAAAAGTCACATAAAATAGTACAATAGACCTTAAGCTCATGACACCGAAGCTAGACTGATGAAATTTATGCCCTTCCTGAATGTTCTGCCAAAACACTCAACTGTGACAGAAATGCAATGCATCCGCTTACTATTGGTAAATACTACCACGAATGGAGGCGTCACCCTCAATAGATCTATCCACACACTCTCACTTAAAAGGCAAATTAACGGTTCATGATGATAACAGGGGACTTATCACAAGGCAGACAAGCTACTTAAGCAATGTACATAAGTTTTGATACTTGGGCTCGTACTAAAATGGTGCAAATGTATTCTCCCCCGTGGGATTTGAAAACAATCATAAAATGTATACGGGGCTATGAAAACTCACCTTAACTGATGATACTGTGATGATGTGAAATGAACAACAATGAACGGTTAGCTGCCTCAACCTAATATGAGTGATGAACGATCTAACTTAGATCATCAAATGATGTTATGAATGTCCATGCACATGTTCCTATACCACTCTACTCTTTGGAAAAACACTTGTTGTTATCAAAATATATATATTTTCCAAAACTTAGGAAAATATAGCTATTAGAAAAATAAAACTAGTTGAAGTATATATATATATATATATATATATATATATATATATATATATATATATATATATATATATATATATATCGTATGTATCAATGTTAGTGTTGAAATCCTCGGGTTGAAATCCTTGAAATAACGCCTTGTAGTGATAAAAATATACTTGTAATCACTAATACTTCATTAGCTATGAATTTGGTTACTTGATATTATTTCTAGAAATCTAGAGTTACTACGTAGTTTTAGCGTTATTATTTCTAAAAGCTGTCAAAATAATATTAATTTTGCCGATATTGAAACGTGAATATCTTTGTCATTATAAGTCCGTTTGTGGAGTTTGTTAGACTCCATGGACCGTTTTGAGCACTAGGGTTCAACAATAACATAGACAATATGCAGCGGAATAATTAAAACAACATGTTATTGACACAAAGTTTTTCACCATCATCACCTCCAATTATTATTTGATCAGAATAATAACGTGTTACCTATTGTAACAAGGATCTAAGACACCTCAGACCTTAGAGGATTCAAACTAACACTAACTAGTTCTAGGCGTTTATAATGAACTACGCCCTAGAACATACACACACACTTTTCTAGTCGACTACATTGTGAAAGACATATTAAACTACGTACCCTGCATCTCTTTATATACTAGAGAATGCTAGGGTTTACACAAAGAGATAATACCGAATAATATAAAATCTTTTCTACAGAATAAATTATTTCCTGTATCTTGATATCTTTGAAGCTTTCTCTCTTTGTCACTTTAGCCCTTCATGTTTCATTCTTATATTTATTTTGTCACATCAAATCAAGAATCCCAATACCGTTTTACTTGTTCTTTATATCCACGGTTACGTCTTAGTATGTAGTAATATATTTTGGAAAGCTTGGCTCCTCCGGGTTACGTTTAAAGTCTCGTTTTGTCTAACGAAAAACGTCCAACAGCAACAATTTTCAGAAAATATAGTTTTCGTCAATAAACTTGCAAAAATCATAACTTCTTCGTTATAAACTCTTTTTAATCCGTTCTTTCGCCTACGGATTCGTTTTTGAAAGTATTTTCTAAAAATTTTGCCAAAGTTTACTTTATGTTTACAGATTTTCCTGGATTTACAAAAATGGGACAGAATGTTTATATACTTGTTACAAACCCATTTTTCATGTTCAAAACTAGTTTCAACCGCAACCAAAACTCTTGCAAACACCACAAAACTATACTAATCCTACCATACACCTTATTAGGGTGCCATGGGTTCCTAATGATCACTAAACAAGTGAATTTAACAAGGGAGTACCTAAAACAAATTCTAGGGTTTGTATGTTCAAAAAGTCTACAAAAATAAAGTGGTATAGCTAGCTTGTGCATGAAATTAAGCATGAAAACCATAAGATACAAGTGTTAATTAGATGAAAACATGAAAATAAATTTGATAACTCACTTTGAAATAATAGGTGATTAGATGATTAGAAACCTTGTGTTACTTGTGTTTTTGTTGTAAGATTCTTGATAAGGAAGGTAAAATGAACAACTTCTATGCTTTAACTCTTGGAAAATTATCACTGGATCTTGGATTATGAGTTTGGTCGTGGGTTTTGAGATGGAAAAGATGAGATGAGAGCTTTTTGATTCTAAAGATTATGTATGTTTATGTTTAGGAGGTTTTTGTAGATATACTTGATAAGTTATATAGTATAATACTTGTACATAAATGCCAAGGGTTAAGAAAATGTAAGAATTTGGCTTGGTGAGGACTTTAGGGGCCGGCTCATGTGGATGAGGGGGGGGGGGGGGGTAGGGGTAGTTTTGATTTAATTAGGATTCTAGTGTAGGATTTAGTGTATATTTGTGTTATTAGTTAAAATCGGGTACCGGGTTTGATAGAAATAAATGTTAACAAAGTTAACCGGGACATAATAAAGTTGTAAAAATGTTAAAAATATGTTGGGTACAAGTACTGAGTGTTCGGGTGATTTTTGTTTAGTTTTCATGAAAACCGTCGTAATATTTATAAACTTACGTTATAAATAAAATAAATTTCCAAAATACTGGGTAAATGAATGTTATAACTTTTATGATGATAAAATGGATATAAAAATATGTCGGGACCATCGTGGGAATATTTAGATATATTCGTCGTGTTTATAAACCGGGTGTTAACGTTTATTATAAATAATTATAAGAAAACGTTAAATGTATCAAATATATAAATTTGAAAATCCTAAAAGTGGTATAACATGAAAATGATGTTATGATGATATGCAGATTGTCTCTAGTCCGTATGCAGTGTCCTTAGCACTAATGAATTCGCACCTAAACCAATCCAGTTACGCGAATTTGAATACCCGTAAACTAAATTTACGATGAAATGAGTAATGCAAGTGAATAGTAAAAACTTTTCCGGCAATGAATAGTGTTCAGTGAATAGTAAATTTTTTAAATGCTTCTCAGAATATCAAATTGACCTCGAAAATGATGAATAGTATTTTGATGAACAGTGATTTATGAATAGTAAAATGTCGAAGTTTGGGAAAAGACCTGAAATGGTAAGTTGTGACAGTGCTACTGTCCCTATTTGTAAAATATAGAAAACTCAGTAGTTATGGACTAATTTCTGACCAAAGATTTAGAAAATACTTTCAAAAACAAAACCATGGCCGCTTGAACGGATAAAAACGGACTTACGACGAAAAAGTTATGCTAAAAACAAGTTACACATTTATTTTATTTTTCGGAAAATGTAAGTGCTGATGCAAATTTTTATATGTATAAAACATGACACTAGTCATTAATAAAATGCACCAACTTGTTAAAAATTCACTCATCCACCATAATACGAAACCATGGATATATAAAATGTAGAAAATGAGCCTATAACGACCAAGATATTCGCGTTTATAACCCGATAACTCTATTATATTTTGACAGCCTCTATTAGAAATATATTTTACGTACTAAAAACCATACTTTTAAAGTAACGACAATGGAGAGCCGTATTTCTTACCCATTGAAGCACGTACGACCAAAAGTTTATTTACATGACTACTAGATGTCATTTCAAGGTTTTCAAAACGATGAGTTAAACACTAACATCTTATACACAATATATTACGACTAGTTTTGCAAGTCCAGATTAGACATATTTTACCAAGTTATGGAAAACACTGAATTTCAACAACAACTATTATTTTCAAATTACGAGTGGTATAGATAGCATATGTATGTCCATTCACTACATCAATTCATAATCTAAAGTAGATCATATTCATTCATATTAGGTTGCGGCTAGTGTTCACGCCTTGTTGTCCCAATTATTACACCATCATTGTATCATCACTTCAGGTGAGTTTTCATAGCCCCGTATACATTTTATCATTGTTTTCAAATCCCACAGGGGAGAATACATTGCACCAATTTTCGTACGGGCCTAAGTATCAAATCATATGTACATTGCTTAAGTTACCTAACTGCCTTGTTAAAGTCCCCTATTTATTTATCATGGACCGTTAATTATGCGTAAGCGAGAGTGAGTGGATAGATCTATTGAGGGTGACGCCTCCATCCGTGGTAGTTATACCAACAGTCAAACGTGTGCATTTCATTTCTGTCATATTAGAGTGTTTGGCAGGACACTCTGGAGGGGCATATACTTCATCAGCCTAGCTTCGGGGTCATGAGCTTAAGAGCCAATGTGCAATTTTATTAATTATGTGACATTTTGTCATGCACTTTATACTTGAGGTTACCACACAACATTTCATTTTATAAACCTATGGATCTCACCAACATTATTGTTGACCGTTTTAGCAATGTATTTTTAGGTATTTAAAGTAGCTCATGTTGGCATGCATATGGACCTACATGGAGTCGCGGATTCGACGCGTCTCACCTTTTATTTCATGCACTTATGAACATTTGATCTTGTCGAACATATTTTCAATAAACTTGCAACACCTTTTGGGACCTTATTTTGTAAACTCTGAATGTTTTTAATGATCAAACGATGTATTTTCTAAACGACACTTTAGGTCGTTCAATATAACTGTAACTGTGATGTTATGGCAGTCACCCCCATGTATTCCATTCCGCTGCTAAAACAGGTATTTTGGGGGTGTGACAATAGTTTTTAGCAAACTATCAGCTATCAACGGATTTGATATGTCTTTACCATGAGCCGTTTGCTATGGACAAGCAGCTAAAAAACGTGCCATATTTCGTAATGCTGCTCTTCTAGATGATGATGATGAAGATACCCTTGATATTCTTCAATTTTATAAGGGTTCATCAAGTTCATCAGTTGCAATTCCTTCCAAGGAAAATCAGGGAGAAAATAATGTGACGGAATCACTAGCCGTTGATCAAATGGAACTTGAAGAATCCATAACTGCTAGTCCTTCTCAACTCCCTCAGTTGTTGTTATCACACCCGAAGTTCCCACTCACCCTCTGAGCATGGGGGACGAACATATTAGCACTATTCCTGCAAAGGAATCGGACGAATTCATAAAGTCTAGTGCTGAGAACCTTGTCCTAATCCCAAAAGAGTCATAGGAAACTTTTGATCATATGTGTGAATTACCTTCCCCTCTTGAGTGTCCAAAAGATCAATTTGAGACTTTCTCCGATTGTAGCAAAGATTGTGCATCTTATGGAGACATCGAGTATGTTGAGGCATCAGTTCCACATTCTGATGCTGATCATCTTCTTGAGGAGTTCTCCGATGAACTCACTCACATCAATCCACTTCAAACGAGAAGTAACGATGATCTCTTTGACTTCGAAGCTGATCTGGGAGAAATTGAAAGTCTCTTATATCATGATCCATCACTCACTTCTTATCCCAATAGTCCAGAAAAGGATGTTGATCACCTTGTTTCCGGAACATTCATAACTTTTATCACCAATCCTCTGTTTGAGTTCGAATCTGAATTCACTTTGATTTCTGGTAATCCAATCTTTGGTACTCAGATCGAGGATAGTGATGAGTCCACACCGGAACAAGAGTTCACTGATTTACATCATGTGATTGATTCTCTTCACGAGGAGTTCTCCGGTGAACTCACTCATATCATGACTCCTCCGGAGTATGATAGCCCGGGGGAGATGCACTCAATCATGAGAATTTACAAATTCACACCCTTCCACTCGGGATGTTTTCAAATCCAAAGAGCTTAACCTTTGAAATCAAAATTCAGGCAACTGAGGCTGATCTTGAGGAAGAAGATCTTGTCATGATTGTTATCATGACTTTCTTTCTTTTCTTCACCTACTTGGTGACTTCCTCTCTTCTTCACTCATTCGGGAGTGAGGATACCATCTTTGACCCTGGCATTTCCATATATCATTCTTTTGAGCCAGGGTCTCTCTGTATATCTCATCGGTGTGGAACTTTCACGTACTTCAATGTTTATCCAAACATCTTGAATGAAAGTCCGATTGAGATTGTCTCTTCCACATGTTGCTTCCCCTAGAACCAATGAATTCGGGGTCGAGTCAAGCTAGTGACTCGGTAAACAAAAACATTAGCATAACATGGGTTTTCACCCTAAGTGTGGGGGAGTTGCCCCTGCTGTTGATATATTAAAAAAATGTATGTATATATATAAATAAAATAAAAAATAGTGTTCCCACATTTAGCTAGTAATATTGCCTTTTTACGTTCAAAGAGTCGGCATAATAGCCGGGACTTTGAATATTGAGGACAATATTCAATTCTAAGTGTGGGGAAAATTCTAGCGAATTTGATCACATTATACCTTCTAGTACCCCCGTTTTGGCTAAATTTTTTTTTAGTGGAAGTGCTTTGCACTAACACAACAAATGGTTATCAGTCCACCATGTCTAACCCACATAAGGACTGGCTAATCCAAGAGCAAACAGCTCTAGGTAAAGATATCTCAAATTCGTTTATGGCTGACAATTTGCCAAAAATTTTATGGTATTCAACTCACCATATCTTTGATAGTGAAGAGTTGGCTAGCGCACAAGGTTATGGCTTGTGGTAAAAGCAGTGGAAAACCATAATTGGTAATTAACTCACCAAGATGATAATTTTATCAAAGAGTTGGCTAGCCCACAAGGTTATGGCTTGTGGTAAAGGCAGTGGAAAACCATAATTGGTAATCAACTCACCAAGATGATAACTGTATTCTATCAAAGAGTTGGCTAGTCCAAAAGCAAATTGCTTTTGGTAAAGACAAATCAAATCTGTTGACAACTGATGGTTTGCTTAAAATCATTTGGTTATCAATGTACCAAAGTATCATACTAAAACATTGGCTACTCCAGAAGTAATGGCTTTTGGTATAGAGACATCAAATCAATTAAATTTTCAAAACGGGTTATTTTTGGATTCTAGATTGCTAGGGACTAGCAATATTTTAGTGTGGGTGATTGATAAATGTGTAAATACTCATCATTTTTTGTCAATCTGAACTACAAAAACATTTAAAAACACTCAAAAATCTATCTAAATACAGAAAATATCCCATGATTGTGTTTTATATATTTCAGATGCAAAATGATTGAAAACAGATGAAAAACAAACAAAGTTTGCATAATTGGCAGTTTCAGTCCCACAACTTTCAAAACTTGACAAAATCAGTCCTTTAGCATTTGTTTTGAATGAAAAGTCAACCCAAGTCCTTTAAATGTCAAAATTTATCAAAAATGGTCCTTGGGTAAAAAGTTTGAAGAATTTGTATTTTGGTCCCTCAAGTTTCAACATTTGGCAGTTTTAGTCCTTGAAGGACCAAAAGTGAAAAATTACATTTACAATCCTTGGACTATTGATACTTGGAAGGAAAAACCCTTTAACCAAGTTTGGAAAGTTTCATAAACCAACCCCCTTAATTTCAGATTTATTACAAAATTGGTCCTTGTGAACTTTTATTATAAAACCCAAAATCCTGACCCAAACAAACCACAACCCGGCCCAAAACCTTTTTATTAATAAAAACCCCCAACCCAGTCAACCCCACGGTCAAACCAACACCCCCACCACTGTTCATCACCCATCTTCCCTCCATGAAACCTGCAACCCTGTCTCCTCCCCCCTCCTCTCCACTTTTTCCTCACCTACCCACCTCTCTTGTCTCCCACTCACCCCCAACCATTAATTGCTCTCACCTGTTTCATTAGGTGAAATTAGAACTAGGAGACCACAAAATCAATAGTCATTTCATGAGAAAGTCAAAATCAACCTTTGAAGCCTTTCATGTCTTAACTGTTAGGAATTAGGAGTAGTGTGATCATCATTTAGGTTTAGAACTTGTTCACTTAGCTTATTTTGGTCTCATTCAAACTTATTCCAACCTTTACAGTCATTAGATTAAGATCCAAACTCATTAAAGTCAAACAAAGTGTTAATCTCATAAAGTCAAAATATACCCTTTGTTAGAAAACCTAAAATTGCATGATTTTTAGTGAATTTTGTATTTAGATTTAGGTCTTGAGCTTTTCACATGTTGTAGTCTACCAGCTAATCTGTTGAAATTCACATAGTGCTTATTTTTAAGATTTTTAGTGATAGCTTATTTGGTGGCTCAAAGTAGCCTGCAGGCCATAGTAGTGCTCTGCACAAGGACACCCAAGTTTTTGTCCATTTTTCAATTGTCCCTAGCCTGTTCATTAGTGGGACCCACACCCTGGTTCTTGGCTTATTGGAAAGCCAATAAGCCAAAATTTAAGGGTCAATGCTTATTTTCATGTTTAGAGCTGATGATGTAGGGCTGCCAAGTCCTTTTTGTTTTGCCCTATTCCACATGTATGCTGAGTTATCAGTATGGGGTACCTAAGTTCATGCCCCCTCCTAGTGCTTATTAGTGGGACCTAGGGGCTAAACTTGGGCTTTTTAGAAAGCTTATCTGGTTAACTTTTTAGATCCACTTTTTGTTTGGGCTCCCAATCTCCCCTGTGGGCCCCACAGACCTCCTAAGTGGCTACATTTGGCCTGTGTGTTCTGTGGTTAGTTTGGACTTGCTTATTTGGGTTATTGGCTTATTTAGTGTATCTCATTGCTTGTTTCTGCTTATTTTCTGTACACTCAACTTCCTTATAGCTTATTTTATCCTTGGTTTGTACTGTGTGGCTTTTTATTAGCTTATTCTAGTTTCATAAAGTCCTAATAAGCCTAACTTCCAAATCTGTTAAGCATTTTTCAATTCATAGTGCTTATTTTTTATATTCAGCCAAGTCACCTTCATTAAAGTTGGTTATTTTGTGTATTTAAATAGTTTTGAAAAAAGAAAAATCCAGAAAAGTCAAAAATAAATAAAGTGATAGCTTCTATTTAACCTTTTTAGCTTATTTTCAGCTTTTTCAAAAAGCAAAACTCATTTTTATAATTTTTCTAGGTTCTAGTAGTTATGAAATAATTTTAAAAAAAAAGTTTCATATTTTTCACTGTTCATATGCTATTTTTTTTAATTTTAATTAGTTTAAATTAATTAATAGTTAGTTTTTAATTAGTAATAATTATTTAAAAAGTCTAAAAAAATATATTTTCTGTTTTAAAATTAGTTTTATATTATTTTAGATTTTTCCAAATTTAAATTTTATTTTTCTAGGTTAAAATCCTAATTATTGTATTTTAGTATATTTTAAATAATTAAAATAATTACTAATTACTAATTAATCAATAATAATTAATTAAATATTGTAAAAATTGTTTTTCTTTTTCTAAAAATTTTCTTTTATCATTAGGATTGTAAAAATATAATTTTCATATCCGTAGGCTTTTTATTTCTCAAATTTCACGTTTTGTTTCGTACGTTTACGTTATTTGTAATTTAAACGTACGCGTTTTAGGTTTTTAATCGTTTTTTAAGTGTTTTGTTTTCACGTAATTATTCTCCTAGCTTATTTAAGCTATTTTGTCTTACATTTCCTTAGTTAAATCAATTACTCACTCATACCCTTTCCCATTCAAATTCACCCGATCACAAAACCCGTTTTTGATACCATCACACCTCGTCGGGACATAACGACCCGGGGAAACACTGTATTCCACGGAGCATTGGTCCTGAGTTGTCTGACCTTGTTGACCATTCACATTGGTTGATTTAGGTTGACCGTTTGGAGCCAATCACTGCTCTTTGCTAGAACTTCTTTGCCTTCAAACTTAGGAGTGTGACCTGCCACTTGATATCCATCTCTTCCATATCATCATCATCCACTTGCTCCAGATCTTCATGAGTTAGAAGTGAACCAATAACTTGGATTGAGAGAAAAGCATAGAAGGTAGGGTCTCCAAGTCCAGCAACCTTCTTTTTAGAGCTTGTAGTGGTAACACTTGTACTAACAGTGGAAACAACAACATCAGCAGTTGCATCATCTTCATCACTATCATCATCAGAACAGTCATCAACAGAAGATGATATAAGTGCCAAATTCCCAGAACTTGTACTTAACTTTCCTGCCTTCTTCAATCTTTGCTCAATAATTTTAAAATTATTGTAAAGATCATTGAGTTTCATTGATTCAATTTCTGGTTTCTTTTCCCAGACAATCACATTAGTATGAAACTCAAGAGGTAAACTCCTTAAAAACTTCAGATTGAGGTCTTCCTTGTCTACCTCAATACCAAACACAGTCAATTGTGTTACAATCTTCTAAAGTCTTGTAAAGATACTATCAATATACTCATTATTTGTTGAAGAGTCTTGTAAAGATACTATCAATAGACTCATTATTTGTTGAAGAGAAGTTTTCATAATTTTGCTTCAACAATGTTTTCTAAGTCTTTTTGGTAGCATCATTGCCACCAAATACTGAGCAGATCTCTTCAAAAAGGGTCTTTGCTATTGTGTACTTGCTGAATGCTATTATTTGATCCTTAGGAAGAGTCATAAGTAGTAAGCTTTTTGCCTTCAAGTCATTCTTCTTTTGAAGCCTCTCTTCACTGGTAACTGGTCCAGTATTAAGCTTCTGAACAGTCTTGCCATCAATTGTCTCTGAAGAAGTACTAGGCTTGAATGAATCACCAAACATGATGATTTCCCATAGAACATAATCTTGTACAAGGAAGTACTTCTCTATCATAATCCTCCACATCTCATACTCATTGAGTTTGAGCTTTGGAAGCCTTGCTGCAACATTCGACTTATTGTTCTCTATCTCCATTGGATTTGCAAAAGTGAGTTGTTTTCTTTGGATCTTCTAATTCAAAGTATCAGAACCTGGCTCTGATACCACTTGATGAGGATCTAAACACACGCCTTGTGTTAGATAGATACTTTGAGTATATACTTTGTAGCACGCGGAATTTACCACAAAGCACTTAGAAGATATATATTGAGCGATGTGTATGGTTGTATAAGAAACAATAGGAATGAACACAGAGATTTATCAAACTTGTAGCCTTAATATTACTAAAAATAATACGAGTTATATGAATATCACTAGGGTTACACCTTGAAGCTTTTGCAATGATTACGTATGTAAAACCTAAACCTAGGACCTCATTTTATAGGACAAGGAGTCCTTTACAAGATAAGTATAAAGCTATTAACGTAAGATATACATAAGATCTTTTCTATAGTTATCATTATTCACGACATACTAACAGCTAACATAAACAGTTGAAACTATAAGTACTAATAGCGGTAATATGGTTTCCACTGCTAGTGTATTTCTCAAGGTTGCAAAAATCGCGGATCGGTAGTCGGGCGGTCGACCACCATGCAGCTTGTTATCGGTCTAGGCGGGATTAATCGGTGATTAATCGGATTGGCATTTTTGGCAAATTTTTGGTATTTCCAGCAAGTTTTATGTATTTTTGGCGTGTTTTAGGTATTTCCGGCAAGACATTTTTCTAAAAAACAACTTGTAATAGATTTAACTAGTTACTATAAGTGATCAAAATAAGTTTATGCAGAGTTTTGGGTACTTCCGACAAGATTTGCAGGTTTCCCGCAAGTTTGACCACCATTGATCGCCGTTGACCACGCTTGATCTATATGTTTGACCCAGTTACATAAATCGGCAAGGTTGGTGGTCTTGTAGAGCCTAGGCGGCAATTAATCGGCCTTGTAGACCCTTTTTTGCAACATTGGTACTATTTCTCTCAACAGTTTCTTCATTCATGCAGAACAGTGGTAACTGTTAGTTTATTCCCAACAGCTCACAATCAAGTTTGTGATAATTTCCAAAAAAACTTTCAAGCCAAAGGCAGAACTCGGCTCCTTCACCATTTTCATTCTCATGTGGTGCCTCTAGAAGAGATTTCTCCATTAAAGCTTTAATTTTCAAATCTCTGTCTTCCTGCTCTTCATAACATTCATAATTTTCACAATACGTTAAATAACCAACACTATATATTCCCGGAAGATATCCACCATTACAACGATTCTTAGTCTCCCAATTACAGGTAGGCCATTTAACACGTCCATCTTTGAATCAGAATGGTTGACATGCATGATTTATCTCTTGAGTAGGTTTTTCCCAAGTCCCATGTAGAAGCCAAGGCTTTTCATCAACCTACGGCACTTGATTGTTCCATTCATAATATCATGTCATAGGTCTTGAATCCTAGTAAATCACCGGTAAGTGCGTCAACATCAATTTGAAGAAGATAGTTAAATTCCTTGAATTCTTTACATAGCGGTGTCTCATAGTCAAACACATCTATGTCGATGCTGAATAGCTCTTCCACACCATCCTCAAAGGTAGAGTCAACGTATGATTCATCACATGACGATTCTTCATCAGTTAGGATTTCTTCATCATCACCTCTCCTCTAATAGACCGAAAGTGCATTCTTAATAGCGCGATCCATGGTCATATGGTTATTGAACTTACTAGCTAACCAATCAAAAAAATCATTGTCATTAGGATCGTAATTAATGTCAAAGCTAGTATCACTTACCATTCTTTTCTTAATCTTCATAAATTCATCGAATTGCTCCTTAAAGCTATGTGGCAACCATCAAGTGACTATACGTCTCACCTCACTCATAGGAGCCAATTCATGGGCTCCATATTTAAGTTCAAGCCAATCTGTTAAACAAATATCCATCAATCTTACTAATCATTTTTTGAATAGGATCTCGGCTTCAGCATACATCATTTCATCTTCAAGGTTGCTTTTATCCATCCGATAAAATTGTTTGTCATAAGGCATATAAGGCATATAGGAAGGTCTTATGGTTTCGATTGGTTTTTCGTTCTGCTTCTTATTATGTGACTGATAATTAATATGGTTCAGATATTCAATCCGAAACCTTCCTTCTTCTTCTTCTTCTTCCTCGATAGTAGTTCAACTCAATCCCTTAGATTCAATCATTGGCCATAGAAGGAGCAATTCATCTTCCATGTAGCTCATTAGTAAATCATAAGTAAACAAGTCACTTTCCATGCTGCTTAGGCATTTAAATTCCATGAATATGGCTTCAAGAGGAGTTTCCCAAGTGAATAGATTAGCATCGATTATGAGTACATCAAATTCATCGTTCTCATATGTTTTAATTTAGCATACAGGCATAACAGTGTGAGACTTTAATTCAAACAAATGGTCAAATATTGGTAAGTCGTAGACAATAACATCGTGAGTTTCATTGAAATTTGAACGCAAGTGTCCACTATTCTATTCCAAATCACCAGAGTTTTTATCATGAATGCGTATTGTCGGATACTCACATAAACTAACTTCATAAGTCTCACATTCATAATCATTCTCCAAGGACCATAGCTTTTTCGTGGGAGAATTCTTACTTTGTAGTGACTTCTTATGTTCCATAGCTAAATACTCGTTCATCGTGATATCTTCCATAGTAATCCCTGTCGTCAGTAGGATTTGTTCGGTGGAAAAATTATCACGGAAATTAGGGAACAAAATGAAGAATAAAAGTTGCTGATATCTGCAAACGATGCGCCATATCCAAATAATAAGATACGCCGTATCTTAATACATTAAAAATTAATCAGACTCTTATTTCAGAAAATCAATACGCCGTATTAAATAAATAAATACGCAGTATGTTTAGAATTATCGAAATCTAAAAGTTAACAGTTAAATCTAAAAATCAAAATCTAAACAAGTTAAAACCTAACTAAAATATTAACAGATAAACAGATATTAAACAATTCACTCCCTGGCAGCGGCGCCAAAAACTTGATGCGTGCGTATATCTTTGTAGAATAGGAATATTCTTTATCAAGTTTTAAATTTATATTTAGCCAACTTATCCTATAACACACACTAACAAGCAGTGTACCCAATCAATGTAGCGTAGTTGGTATGTAGAGTGTCGATCACTAAGAGTGGAACGTTAACACCTAGAATGTCTATCGATATTTTAATTCCTAAGTTAGTTTTACAATCTAATCTAACGCGAGGGGTTTCAGTCTGAGAGACTGGCACAAGTTGTGTTGATTAATAAAATAATTTGTGTTTGCTTGGATATGTCACCATAACGTAATACTTCTACCCTTATCGAGTTGGGGCGTTACACGTGAATTGGTTATTTAGCCGATAAAGCTCGTATAGAGCATGTCACTAGCGCAGAAACCGAGTATTTGGCTCACGGCTCGTGGATATATTATAATCAAAGTTGGATGAGTTTTGAATGAAGGGTAAAGAGTACGAAAAATGTAACTAACTTGATACTTTTGTTTTGTTGTGTAGCCATCTTTATTTTTTCCTATTGTATGTATTATACTTTTGAATTTTGTCTATTGCGTGTGTATCTTATAACTATTTTTTTCTAACAAAACACATATAATAAAAAAATAAAGAGTTAATTGCATTTTTGGTCCCTATCATTTGGCCAAATTGCATATTTGGTCCCTAAAACTTTGAAAGTGCAGCGATAGTCCCCATTTTAAAGTTTAGATTGCATTTTTGGTCCTTGGATAAAGTTAAATGACTAAAATACCCTTCGTCTTGTTCAGAAAAATACAAGGGTAATTTGGTCATTTCACACGAAAAAAGACAAGAAATGCAACCCAAACTTCAAAATGAGGATTATCGTTGCACTTTCAAAGTTTTAAGGACCAAACCTGTAATTTGATCAAACCACAAGGACCAAAAATGCAATTATAAAAATAAAGATTGCTACACCATGACCATTACATTTTCATACCCTTTAGTTACTGTACTTGCTATAAGTGACAATTTTTACAGCCGGGCGTTTGGTTACCCTATCATTTGATTCATGTATTCCGTCCCGACCCGACCCAACCAACCAACCCCTCATTTCCAAAAAACACACACACTCTCTCTCTCTCTCTCGCACACCAAACACACACACACTAAATAGACTCTCTCTCTCTCACACACACACACTCTCAATTCCAACTGTTTGCTAGTACTCACTATGATGTGAAACCATTAACCTAGTGTAAGCAAGTAAGTTAGGGTTTGAATTGAAAAATGGGCAACTGTTGCAGATCTCCAGCTGCTGTAGCAAGAGAAGATGTGAAATCATCCGATCACATCACAAAAAAGGATAAAACAAAAGCTCCGATCACCGTCTTAAGCGACGTATCATCGAAAGAAAACATCGAAGATAAGTATATGTTAGATAGAGAGCTAGGTCGTGGTGAATTTGGTGTTACTTATTTATGTATCGATCGGAATTCAAGGGAGTTGTTAGCGTGTAAGTCGATATCGAAGCGAAAGTTACGGACAACTGTTGATGTGGAGGATGTGAAGAGAGAAGTTGCTATTATGAAGCATTTGCCTCAGAATGCCAGTGTTGTTAGGTTTAGGGAGGCGTGTGAGGATGAGAATGCTGTGCATTTGGTTATGGAGTTGTGTGAAGGGGGTGAGTTGTTTGATCGGATTGTTGCGCGGGGGCATTATACTGAACGTGCGGCTGCGGCTGTTGTTAAGACGATTGTTGAAGTTGTCATGTTGTGTCATAAGCATGGGGTTATTCATAGAGATTTGAAACCTGAGAATTTTTTGTTTGCGAATAAGAAGGAGAATTCGCCCCTTAAGGCTATTGATTTTGGCCTTTCTATATTTTTTAAGCCAGGTAGAAACTTACTTGTTTCATCTTACTTTCCACTTATTCAACGACTTTTAAATAGCTGATTAATGTGTTAACTAGACAAGAAACTATTAACAAAGGAGACCCCAATGCAAAATTAGAAATACAACAACTTACCTTTTAACTTCAACTCGAACCTCGTTATATGATACATGAAATTAATTATCCTAAAAGATGCCTTTTTTTGTAGTGACAATTTCGGCATCCTATCTTATTTGTTACTCTATAATATACTCCGGATTTCGAGTTTTTCCTTTAACATTTAATACAAGTTTGAAAGTAACTGTTTTGTATGCCAAGATATCTTGCTACTCGATGTCTGTCTAGTTGTCATACTACTTCTTTCCGAAGGCTCTCTTAGCCTGATTACAAATACTATTAGGTCTTAAAGCTTTACCTGATTTCGAGTTTTTCCTTTAACATTTTAAGTATAAGCTTCATTTTGTATCATTGAATTACTCACCAACGATTTACCTCGGCTTTCTTGTAAAGACACGTTTTCCAGGCTAATTGTTCTATTGTTCTATTAGCACATCATCTTTGCCTACTGTATGTATCTGATCAATGATGCATTTGGTGCAATTTATCAGCAGTTTCCTTCATCTTATATGGATTTGCATCTGCTTGTTTTTACTAGTTCATTCGTTTTGGAGCTATTGATGGCAAGGATCTTGTCGAGATGTCTATCAACTAATCTACTGTTGCTTATCTTTCCACTCTGTTCTCGAAAAAAATTTGAGAAGAAAAGGAAAGTAAAGTAAAGAAAGAGAAAGCAATGAAATGAAGAGGAAGTAAAGTTTACGTTCACCCCAAAAGTGGGGTGAAAGTTTTAAAAGCAAATACCCCCCTCTTTTACCCACTTACTTTCACTTTCAACACTAAAAAAAACTTAAGAACATGACCTTTTTTACATTTTATCACTTTCATTTGCTTTCCTTCCTTTTACTTAACTTGAGAACAGTGTGATTGACTTTGTGTTCTTTGACAACTTTGGTTTTGGATGATTTTGTATAAGCACCATGTATAAACAAGTGGGGTTGGATCAGTTGGAAAACCCCTTGCCTCTCAACCTAGAGGTCAAGGGTTCGATCCTCACTCCCTACAAAAGGTTGGAGGTCCTTTTCTACCTTAGGTAGAACCGGAAGCAGCCTCTCTACCTTGGGTAGGGGTAAGGCTGTCTACATCTCAACCTCCCCCATACACCGTGGAAGACGGTATTGGGACCCATAACCCGTGGAAGACGGTATTGGGAGTTACTTTACTTTACTTTTTTGTATAAGCACCATGTATAATACGTTATCTTCGGAATGTGATTCTGGACAATCCAAGGCCCTTGGATTGTATTCTTATTAATATGTTCTCATCTTTTTCTTCTAAAAGTAGTGATACCATGACACTCTATAAGTTTGTGTTTTATTTATGTAAGGATATACAGTTTTTCTACATATTTGGTTCAATGAAGACTTGATTTGCTTCTAAAAGGATCAGAAAAGTTGATAAAACTATTGACTCTGGGGGCGTGTTTGGTTTGTATATAGGATTGGAAATGAGTATAGGTTTGAAAGAAAAGTATAAAAAAGAAAATGAATGCTAGTATAAAAGATTGGAAATGATTAAGGTAAGAATCAATATTATAGCTTAATATTAATCAAAATGGGAGGAGAGAAAACTGAGGGTTGACTAAAGTAAAGCCAAAAATTATCAGAAAAAAGTTCAAGAAAGGTGATGGCTAAGAGTTATTAGCTCGAATTCCAACAAAAACAATGCTGTGTTTATTGAAACCAGGCTATTCTATTGGGTTTTATGTAACCCCTTGTTTGAGGGTATGACTACCATATTGAAAAGCAATCCCCACGTACCAAACTAATAATATTACTATGATTCCATTCCATACTGGGATTCTATGTTGCAGCAACCTCTAAAACAAATTGCACCTCTAGGGTTGTTAGAAGATATGTCTGTGTACAACTGTTTAAACTTGTAGTTGAAACAGCTGGATTTACTTATTTCACATGTGACCATGTAGATTACTATATCTTGGAAATTTATGTACTCTAATGACTGCCTTATTAAACTTTTATAGGCGAAAGGTTCTCTGAAATTGTTGGAAGCCCATATTACATGGCTCCAGAGGTGCTTAAGCGTAACTATGGACCGGAGATTGATATCTGGAGTGCAGGGGTCATTCTTTACATTTTATTATGTGGTGTGCCTCCATTTTGGGCTGGTAATGGTTTTTCCTAGAGGATTGCTGTTTTTTCTTCATATTTACAGTGTATATAAGTATTTATTGATGTAGCGATACTTTTTACATTGCTTGCTGAATCCGTTAAAAATGTTTCTTCCTAAAGTGAGTTCTTTGTAATGCAGAGTCAGAACAAGGGGTTGCACAGGCCATTCTTCGTGGGCTAATAGATTTCAAACGTGAACCATGGCCTAGTGTTTCAGAAGGTGCTAAGAGTCTTGTTCGTCAAATGTTGGAGCCAGATCCAAAACTACGCCTAACAGCTAAACAAGTGCTTGGTATGCTTATTGTTCTAACACAAATGTGTGATTTATATAATCATATCATTGACGATTTGCACACACGAAGTCTTTAATTCTGCAGAAATGGTTTTCATTTTTTGAGCTGTACTTTTATTAATCCACTTCGCAGCCCTCAAATAAGATTTTCATGCTTGGAAAACTTTTAATCGAAGTACAACATTGGATAAAACTAAATAACTATAACTCGCTTAAATTTTTGGTGCACATCCTTGGTCAATACCAACTGATTTGGGGTTGTGCTGTCCTGTAGACAAACAGTTACAAGTGTTACCCTAAGGTTTGTGTCATTGTGTTGTATGCCTTCAGACGGAAGAACATAGTTATCAGATAAGCTCCTGTGTAAATGAGCACAAGGATGATTAATACTCTGTTCTATTGCTTATTGCCAATCAACACGAACAGTTCCAAATTTTGTTATCCACTGTAGATATTGGTAAATGGCTGCAACTCCATTGAATAATAAATAGACTTCATGTGCTATTATCTTTTTGGGTAAAGGGTTACCCCGGTAAAATAGTTTTATGTGCTATTATCAGTGTTGTAATACTCGGATTACAAGGCCGAGTAATTGGTGATTACTCGCTACAAGGTCAGTGACTGACACGAGTAGAGCCGAATTGGCCAAAAAAATCGGTTTGGTCAAAACTCAATCAAACTCGGTCAACTCAATCAAAACTCGGTTTGAAGTATTTAAACAATTGTGTCAGTGTTTTTAAACATATTTCTAGGGTCCTATGAACATGTCATACGTATAATTTTGATTTTATATTTAAAAATCCCAATCCGACTACTCCCCCCCCCCCCCCCCCCGGCTGCTTACTCGCTACAAGGTATTTGACCGCTCGAGTACACCCCTTAGTGAGTTTTACAACCATGGCTATTGTGCTGCGTTATCATCTTAAGGATGTTTATATATGCTTGTTAATCATAATGGGTAAAGTTTTACAATATAGTAGTTTATGGTCATCATCATCAAGCAAATAATTTCTTTTCCCAATCGTAGTTGTGGAGTAGAGTAGTGTGACTGGAGGAATACTGAACATAAAATGGGTTATTAATATATGTATGCTTTAAAGCATAGACATTAGAAAAGCTAGTCTTCAGATTGGCCAGATAAAAGTAATATCATCAACAATTTAGGTCATCACAATATATACCGCCTTTTTTTGGTTAAAAAAGGGTTTATAGAGATAGGACATTGGGGAATGGCTCACCAAATGAGTATTGGGTGCATGTTGAACCAAATATTAACATTTGTAGAGCAGGATCTGTACCTTAATGCGCGAAAACAATAAGAAATTAGCTCAATGAATACTAAAAAGGGTGCTAACGGCAGTGGGATTCCTGTGGGTTACTAGTATCAAAAATGACAAATCTCCATTGAGGAGTATGTCTGTCTCATAGATTCAGTCAATTCCAACAACTTACTTTTTTTTTTTGGGTTATGTGTGAACTTTACCAGCATGAATTATGAAGTGGGGGAATGGGTATCAGGTGCATATCGATCCAATTATACACATTCGAAGTGATCTTAAATTTGTGTATGCTCATAGGTCGTGGTGTCTCTTTACATATAAATGATAAATTGCTATGCTGTTCTGTAAAAACCTGCTAAACATCATTTGATATTTTGATTTTGAATATTATTAAGCAAGGAATGAGCTTCAGTGAGACTTCATGAACATGGTATCTGTTTATATTAGTTTGTCTGATTGATAATTTTATATGCTTACAGAACACTCTTGGCTTCAAAATGCTAAAAAGGCTCCAAATGTTCCCCTTGGTGATGTTGTCAAGGCAAGACTAAAGCAGTTTTCATTAATGAATCGGTTCAAGAGAAAGGCTCTGAGGGTTGGTTTATTGGATCCTAACCAATTTTTTCTTTTTTACTTTTTAAAGTGCAAGATACCAATATTCATCAGACAACCTGTATTTTTGCTGTTTTTGTCTAGGTGATTGCGGATTTCTTGTCCAACGAAGAAGTCGAAGACATCAAGGAAATGTTCAAAAAGATAGACATTGATGATGATGGTATTGTTACAATTGAAGAACTGAAAGCTGGACTGCAAAAATTTAATACACAACTTGCAGAGTCTGAAGTTCAGCTGCTTATTGAATCTGTAAGTGTGACTTCATACCTAATCTTCATTTCTATTTCTCGTTAATAGCTGTGTCATTACTCCAAGTTAGAATATTAGGTGCTGTTGCTGCATTTACATACCATCTTGCAAAAACATTGATTGCTGAAACTTCATGTTTAGTTATGGTATCAGTATGGAATGCTGCTAGTTGATCATTAACAGAAGAGTGTTGTATGTATTTATTGTTAACTGTGAAAAGCTTCTTGATAATAGCGACTAGAGGTGGCAGTTTTGACCCTTATAGTTACAAATGAGCCTTTAGGTAATTTTTTCTCTCAAAGAGGTCAATTAAAAATTAGCTAAAAAGGAAACTAGCCATGCACGTCAAGTATGTAGGAAGTCACTCGAGGAGTTTTTTAATGCATAAAAAATTCCTAATTTAACTAAAGAAATAAGATTATTGTTTACAGTATTATTTTTCTCTCATGTTGGACTTATTGATGGTTTTTAAAAAGTTCTAAAATTTTCTTGTACAAAAATGTGTTATGTCAACCCAATAGACTGTGTCACTGAGCTGTATCAGAAATACCTGTTTTGCACATTACTCAACCTGCCTACTTTTTCCACCACTAATACCAATAAATGAAAACTTTAACCTAAACCCTAAACCCTAAACCGGGGCTGTTTGGTAGAGAGAATTTCAGATAATAGAAATGAAGTAGAGAATAGAAATTGAGAGAATAGAAATCAGTAGAGAATTTTGTTCAATTCTAATGTTTGGTAACACAGAGACTTGACCCGAGAAATGAAAAAAAAAATTATTTATTGATTTAAAAAAAATATATTTTTTCTAAATAACAATTCTAAAAAAATATATTTAAAAAAAAAAATAATTATATTTTTTTTTAATTATTGTTTTTAAAATTTATTTTTTATAAAAATTATTTAAAAAAAAAATTATTTTTTCTAAACAACAATTCTAAAATATATATATTTAAAAAAAAATTTAATTATATTTTTTTAAAATTTATTTTTTTAACATTTTTTAAAAAAATTTATTTTTTTTAAATTTATTTTTTATAAGAATTATTTAAAAAAAAATTATTTTTTATAAAAAAGTATTTTTTTAAAAAATATTTAAAAAAAAAAACTTATTTTGGAAAAAAATTATTTAAAAAAAAAAACTTTATTTAAAAAAATTGTTTTTTAAAGCTCAATTCTCTCCATTTCCACAACAATAGGGGTGGAAATCAAAGTTAACAAAATACAAAGAGGTGAATTCCTTGAGAATTCGAAATTCTCCACCCATTTGATTTCTCAACCTACCAAACATGGGAAATCAGCCCATTTCCATTTCTTTGCCTCTATTTCTCTGTACCAAACAGCCCCACCTTTGTTCCTTTGACAAGTTTAGCTGGCCTATAATTACAATGTGGAAAATAAAACTAAGAAGCAGAAGTTTCATGGATAGGAACAAACTTGCTGTGCTTGGAAATTGGAGCCTAGTAGTAGCTTGATAGAGACAAAATGTAGTCTTTTAGCTTTTCTTGTTCCATTCATTCATGCTTTTGTTGCTTACAGGTAGATACTGGTAAAGGCACCCTAGATTATGGGGAATTTGTTGCCATTTCACTCCACCTCAAAAAAATGGCAAACGATGAGCATCTACACAAAGCTTTTTCATATTTTGACAAGGATGGTAATGGTTACATACTTCCTCAAGAGCTTCAGGACGCCTTGATGGAAGATGGAGATATGGATTCAGCAAATGTTGCAAATGATATCTTTCAAGAAGTCGACACAGATAAGGTAAACATCAACTTTATGAGCTTTTTCCCTGCCAAAGGAAGATGGACGGGTTGGTTAACATGTCATAACGGATCTTCTTTAGTGTGTGTCCAGATAATTCACGTAAATTTGACCTACACATTTTCTTTTGTTTTTCAAAACCTCAATAAATTATTTATGCATTAAACATGATAACAGTTTACACAGATAATACTATAACGCATATCAAAAAAAAAAAAAAAAAAAAAAAAAAAAAAAAAAAAAAAAAAAAAAAAAAAAAGTGACTATTACAAGAATAATATGAGTGTTTGTCATTGCATTTGAAAGAGATTATGTGATGTGGAATAATCAAAAGTAACAAAATGAATTGCAAGAAGATGAGGATTAGGATGTGCTATAGCTGTTTAAAGCTGTGATAATCAGATAATCGGCTGTGTCAGTGTTTGTCAAAGTCTAATTAGTAAATGTGTTTTAAATAAACAAAAGAATCAGTCTTGCTGCACCTACTCTGAATTTGATTGGATAATCCCAATTAATTTGAAGTACACCCACTCCCTAGAAACTGATTGCCTTCAAAACCCCCCAACCCCGCCCCCGACGCCCAAAACAAGTTCAAAGACTTTGGACGGTCAGCCTATTTGGCAGGAGGTCATCTTAGCTACAATTTGTATAATCTGTTATTGACAGTAGTTGGAAAACCCCTTGCCTCTTAACCTAGAGGTCAAGGGTTCGATCCTCACTCCCGACAAAAGGCCGGAGGTCCTTTTCTACCTTAGGTAGAACCGGAAGCAGCCTCTCTACCTTAGGTAGGGGTATGGTTGTCTACGTCTCAACCTCCCCCATACACCGTGGAATACGGTATTGGGACCCATAACCCGTGGAAGACGGTATTGGGAGTTACTTTACTTTACTTTACTTTTGACAGTAGTTCCGCCTATTTGCCAGGAGCTCATCTTAGCAACAATTTTTATAATCTAATATTGGCAGTAGTTCAGCCTATTTGACAGGAGCTCATCTTAGCTACAATTTTGATGATCCCTTCATAAGAGTATATGGTTTGAAATTACCACCTCTTGATTACATAGTTCATGATGCAGGATGGCAAAATTAACTATGAGGAGTTTGCTGCCATGATGAAAACGGGAACCGACTGGAGAAAGGCTTCTCGACATTACTCAAGAGGAAGATTTAACAGTTTGAGTGTGAAGCTGATGAAAGATGGTTCTCTGAATTTGGGAAGTAATGAGTAAGGTTTCATGTATCATTTTCACTTGATTTCTTTTGTAATTATGGTTTTTATGTTTGATTAGATGTGGGGAATTGAGGGTTGTGTACTTTGCATTATTACCTCTCCGGCATGCTGTATGTTTGACTAAGGCCCCTTGTGAGCATTCGGTCTTCTACATGAAATCTTAAATAGGATTTTTAGGGATCGAGTACGTTTCAAAGGAACTTCCTATCCATTTAGTGTATTTGGTCTGCATTTTGTGTGCTTTACTACAGGTGTTAATTCATATGTTCTTATAGGAACTGTTTAAGCATGTCTTTGTTTTGAAACGGATTACATCTGTTTTTACCTCTGTTTGGGACAATGCAACCGCTACTACAAAACAGAGGTAAATCATACAAGTGACATAACATGCGTGCTCAAACGACTTCGAGTATTGTAATAATGAAATCATATAACTAAAGAACTCGTGAAATTGTTTCCTTGTAATTGTATTTATCTGGAGTTCTCTATGTAGTTGTTACCATACCTGAACCTCGTTTCTTTATAGTACTTACTATAAAAATTGCTTTACGAGTATCCACTGAAAAAGATGTATTCGCCAATCCTCAAACGAATACACGTCCTGCCACACGTTAACAATATATATACTCCTTTTGTCTCAAAATTATTGTCATGAAAGAGAAATCATAAAGTTGAATCAAAATGGACGCTTATAAATCTTAACCATTCAAAGAGAATTTTCTTTTAATATATTCTCTAGTTTTTACTTAAAAAAGAAAGTGAATAATTATTTTGAGACATCCCAAAAAGAAAATGTGGATTATAATTTTGAGACGAAAGGAGTATATTCTTGCTAACGAGGGAGAAACTATAGACATGTTGATTCAAAGCTCATAGTCATATACAAAAATAGCATCATGTGTTTTCTGATGTTTAAATTTGACAAATATGTTGTTTAAATTAGGTATATATGACATTATTATTTGGTTGGGTAAATATGACATTTTGATGGTTAAATCGGATGACAAAAGTTCTTTATACATCCAACTTTTACTATAGAACCCATCAAACAATCTTATCCACTCATTTTTTTTTTTTTTTATCAAAATAAAAAAATAAACTTTCACCCTTTTTTTAAAACTTAAATATTTCGTAAACTGTAAATCGTCAAGCTACAAAAAATATACCATTTGCGACAAGAATTAAATTATCTTTCTATAGACATGCATTGTTATATACTTTCGACGAATTTTGTTTTCGATGAACTTTTTTTTTTCACCCAGAAAAATCATATATGATTCGTAAGAATCATATACGATTCGATTTTAACAAATCATATATGATTCTTACGAATCATATATGATTCGTAAGAATCGAATCATAATTTTTACGAATCATATATGATTTTTATAAATCATATATGATTTTTAGGAATCATATATGATTCTTTCAGGGCGGAAATTAAAAAAAAAAAAAAAAAAAAAATCGTCGAAAGTGTATAACAATGCATATCTATAGAAAGATGATTTAATTCTCGTCGCGATGGTATTTTTTTTGTAGCTTGAAGATTTACCGTTTATAAGATATGTTGTTTTGAAAAAAAATGTAAAAAATATAAATAGATAGTTATGATTGGTTGATAAGTTCTATGACATGTATAAATTCTTCATGGATGTCAACTCTAAATCGGATATATATGAAATTAGCCATTTGAAGCATTTCGTTTGTACTTATTTAGTTAGGCAATGCACATGTATAAAAGTTTACCACATACCGTAGCATTTATTTTTATGAATTTTCATAAATTAAAGGCAAGTAAAAACCTTTGTCTTTTATATATTGACTTTTCATTAAATACGAGACATATAAACAGACTTTGCCTTCAATCACTTGATAAGTTATAGGTTAAAATGTCACTTTGAGAAAAGTTCATTTGTGCGCTAAGTTTTTGTTATATACTAAAAGATAAATCCTCACATTTAGTTTGATTTAATGGTGAACATTAACCTAAGATTGAATATGGTAACCTAAGTTTATGTTTTTTTCTCTTTCTTTCTACTCACTTCTTTTTACCTTTTTTTCTTTTTTTGTCTTTCTTTTTTCCTATTCACGTGAGCTTTTATTATTTATTTTTTTCTATTCACGCTTTTTTTTTTTTTTTTTAGTCCCTTCTTTATTATTCACGGTGAGCTTTTTTATTATTATTTTTTCTTGGGGCTACCAATTGGTGATAACATGAGAAGGGTGGGGACTTGGAATAATGTGGTAGTGAAATTCAAAAATCGGTTGGGCGATTGGAAAGCAAAATCGATGTCGTTCGGGGGTCGATTAACATTGGTTAAATCGGTTCTAGGAAGCTTACCATTGTACTACTTTTCGATGTTCCGAGTGCCGTTGAGTGTGATAAAACAACTTGAAAGGGTGAGAAAAAATTTCTTTTGGGGGGGTGTGGGGGATTCTAAAAAATTATCTTGGGTTAAATGGGAAAGGTTACTAG
Source organism: Artemisia argyi (assembly GCA_030686995.1). Lineage (NCBI taxonomy): Eukaryota > Viridiplantae > Streptophyta > Magnoliopsida > Asterales > Asteraceae > Artemisia > Artemisia argyi. Next base: position 83,387,749 of record CM060703.1, read on the forward strand.
CTCCACATGGGGATGGGGGGTTAAATATTGGGTCTCTTCGGGGGAAAAACCTAGCTCTTTTGGGAAAATGGTGGTGGAGATTCAAAAGGGAAGGGGGGTCTTTATGGGTTAGAGTCATAAAAAGCATATACGGGGAAAGTGGTGGGCTTGGTGACATTAGGGGGATAGGGGGGTCGGAAGGGGGGGTTGGGGTATGGCGTGATATCATTAGGGTAGGGGCGGAGTTGGAGGGGTTAGGCCTAGAGTTTATTTCTTCATTTGTTGGGGAAGTCGGGAATGGTAACGACATAAGATTTTGGATTGATAAATGGGTGGGTGAGGTTAGGCTATGTGATAGATTCCCGAGGCTTTATCACCTTGATAGAAGTAAGGAGGGTAGGGTGGTGGAAAAAGGGAAATGGGTTGATGATGCTTGGATTTGGGAGTGGGATTGGGTTAGAAATCTTAGAGGGAGGGTTTGTAAAGAGTTTGAGGAATTACTAGTATTATTACAAAATGTTGTTATCAAGTTTGATTGTAGGGATTGTTGGAAATGGACGTATCAAGAAAATGGAGATTTCACGGTTAGAGAATTAACAAAATTGGTGGAAGAGAAGATTTTCAGCGTAGTTAGTGGAGGAGAGGCGACGATATGGAACAAATGGGTGCCAAAAAAAGTCAACATATTCGTGTGGAGGGCTCTAAAGGGTAGACTTCCGGTTCGTGAAGAGTTAGATAAAAGAGGCATTGATTTAGATTCGGTATTATGTCCTTCGTGCGGGGATATGGTGGAATCGTGTTGTCATTGTTTGATCATGTGTAATTTTGCTATGAGCGTGTGGGAAAAAATATATAATTGGTGGAAGATTGGGGATGTCAATGCGTTCTCCATTGAGGAATTATTCGTCTCTAATGGTAACGTTAACATTCCTAGTCATTCATCTAAAATGTGGCAAGTGGTAATTTGGACATCCGGGTATATCATTTGGAAAGAAAGAAATATGCGTGTTTTTAAAGGGAAAGCTTCAAGTTTAAGCATAATAGTCCAAGATATTCAACTTAAAAGTTTCGAGTGGATAGTGAGGAGATCCGGAAAGAAAAGCGAGTTGAATTGGCAACATTGGCTTTTTGATCCGGTTAAATGTCGAGTTTGATAAATATTGCTTCAGTTAAGTAGTCAAGTTCTGAGTGGTGTGCAATATGGTGTGTTTGGTATATTGGTTTTCTGCAATATTGTTGTCTGCAATGTGTGTATCAGGCTCTGTGGTCCGGTTGGTTCAAATGTTACTTCTGATCTAGTGTCTATACTGATACAATATATTGCTAATGGTATTGGCTTTTTAGTTGTGGGTCCAGCTGGTGCTTTATAGGTTTTCATGTGGGATTCAAATGAGGTTGATTTTGGTATTGGATCAGTGGAATGGTCTAGCAAGTGGGCAGGCTTTTGTTTGGTTTTGTTCTTTGTCTTTTTGTCATGTGTTGTGCCTATCATTGTGGCAGTATTGTGTAATGTTTTGGTTTAGTTTTGGTAGGCTTGGCTATTGTTGTATGTCTTTGTAATTTTTTTGTTTGGGACCCATGCTTTTTATTATCTTGCTAAAGAGTTTTGGGTTGCCATTTCTTGTGTTTGTTTGTCTTTTTTTTCTTTATAAAAGTTGCCTTTCTAAAAAAAAATTATTTTTTCTTTCTTTCTTTGTCCTTTCTTTACTATTTATGTTTTTTTTCACACATTTTTTTAATTCATTTTTTTTTTCTTTTTTTTAAAAAAACAATCACGTTTTTTTTTTTTAATTCACATGTATTTTTTTTTAAAATTCACGTTTTTTATTCTAATTCACGTTTTTTCTCACTTTCTTACGTTTTCGTTCCTTTTTATACGTTTTCATCCGTTTTTGTCAGTTTTCATACGTTTATACATGTTTTCGTCCGTTTTCAGACGTTTTTGTCCGTTTTCATAAGTTTTCGTCTGTTTTTTAAGGCTTCGTTTTCGTACGTTTTCGACTTTTTTATGTTTTTGTCTATTTTCAGACGTTTTTGTCTGTTTTCATACATTTTCATCCGTTTTATACATTTTTGTCCAGTTTTAGAGGTCTTCGTCCGTTTTCATATGTTTTCGGCAGTTTTTATACGTTTTCATACGTTTTCGTCTGTTTTCTTTCATTTTCGTCCATTTTTAATCGTGCTTTTACGCTTTCATACGTATTCGTTCGTTTATTTACGTTTTCGTCCGTTTTCATACATTTCTAAATATCACAATTGATATTCTTAATACCACAAGTGATATTTAGAATATCATAGAATATCACTTGTGATACTAAGAATATCAATTATGATATTCTGAAACGCATAAAAACGAACAAAAACAGACGAAGACGTATGAAAACAGACAAAAACGTAATAAAGTAAAAAAAAAAACGTGAAGTAACGTGTGATATTCAGAACATCACTTGTGATATTCAGAATATCAATTGTGATATTCAAAATATTGCTTGTGATTTTCATGTTACAAAACATTTGTTGAATTTCACTTGTGATATTCAGGCTATCACTTGTGATTTTCAGAATATCACAAGTGATATTCATAATATCACTTGTGATTTTCATGTTATAAAACATTAGTTTAAAATCACTTATGATGTTCATAATATCACTTGTGATATTCAGAATATCACTTGTGATGTTCAGAATATCACTTTTGATGTTCAGAATATCACTTGTGATTTTCATGTTATAAAACATTAGTTTAAAATCACTTATGATGTTCATAATATCACTTGTGATATTCAGAATATCACTTGTGATGTTCAGAATATGACTTTTGATGTTCAGAATATCACTTGTGATATTCAAAAACGTATAAAAATATCTGAAAATGGCCAAAAACATTTAAAGACAGATGAAAACGTAAGAAAATGGACGAAAACGTAAGAAAACTGACGAATATGTAGGAAAACAGACGAAAACGTCTAAAAACGGACAAAAATATATAAAAACGGATGAAAACTTATGAAAACGGACGAAAACGGATGAAAACATATGAAAACGGACGAAAACGTATGAAGACGGACGAAAACGAATAAAAACGACCGAAAACGTAAGAAAATAGACGAAAACGTATGGAAACATTTAAAACGGACGAAAACATATAAAAACGTAAGAAAGTGAGAAAAAAATGTGAATTAAAATAAAAAACGTGAATTAAAAAAATACACGTGAGTTTAAAAAAATAGTGATTTTTTAAAAAAGAAAAAAGAAAAAAAAAAGTGAATTAAAACATGTTTATTAAAAAAACATAAAAAACGTGAATAGTTAAGAACGTGAATAGTAAAAAAACGTGAATGTAAAGAAGGTGTAAGAAAAAGGGAAAAAAAAGAAGATAAAAAAAGAAAAGAAAAGCGTGAGTAGACAAAAAATAAAAAGAAAAGAAAAAAAAATGCCATGTGAATAGGAAAAGAGAAAGAAAAAAAAAGAAAAGAAAAATGTAAAAAAGAAGTTAATAAAAAGAAAGAAAAATACAAGAAAAAACATGGACTTAGGTTACCCTATTAAATCTTAAGTTAATCACCACAATTAGATCAAACTAGATAAATGTGAGGATTTGTCCATTAGTATGTAACAAAAACTTAGTCTCTAAAATAACTCGCCTCGTCACTTTATAACTTTCATATTTAATCAATTACTTGATAAGTTGTAGGTTAAAATGTCACTTTATAACTTTTGGGAAATGATTTGCACACTCAACATTTTAATTGGCATACTCCAACTTATGTATTAACCTGTTATACTGCGTATACATCCTGCTTTAACTGTTTGTACGTTAGAGTGTGCCAATCAAAATGTAATGTGTGCAAATCATCTCTCATAACTTTTATATTTAAGTGTGAATGTGTGATACTAGAACTAAGTAGTAACGGAATTAAATTTTGAAAAAAGTCTTTGTATCATTTAAATATACCCTTAAACACCGCAAAATGGATTTAATTTTCATGTTTGTCATAATGTAAGGAGTCGTTTAGTTGTAAAAATTTTTCCTCTTTTTTAGTTTCTAAATTAATTAAGAATGAAATGCTTTTTCTTCTTTTGAAAAGAGTTGAGAATTTAAAAACCCGTTTAGTTGGAGTTATAATTTTCTTTTTTAAAAATGATAAAAAGATTACCTCAAATTGCGACGTTGGCGGTGACGGTCGGCGGTGGAGGATGACACGAGAGATTAAGGGTAGAATGGTGTATGTGTTTTTTTTTAGTTGAGAAAAAAATGAGAAAGAAAAAAGTGTGAATGGTAGAATATGTTTTTCATTTTATTAGTTAAAATTTAGAAAATGAGAATTTAATTTTTTTTAATTGTTGAAAAAAAGTGGGACTAAACGGATTTTCAATTTTTTTATTTTCACATGAAAAATTTCTTTGAAAAATGGAATATTTTTCACTAATTAAACGCACCCTTAGGTGCTGTTTAGTTATAGAAATTTTTTTCTCTTTTTCAGTTTCTAAATTCACTGAGAAGGGAATGAATTTTCTACTCTAGAGAAGAGTTGAAAATTTTGAAAACCCGTTTAGTTGGAGTTATATTTTTCTTTTTTAAAAATGATAAGAATATTACCTCAAATTGCGATAGTGGCGGCGACGGCGGGCGGTGGCGGCAACGGTCGGCGGTGGAGGATGACACGAGAGATTAGGGGTAGAATGATGTACGTGTTTTTTTTTGGAGTTGGGAAAAAAATGAGAAAGAAAAAAGTGAGAATGGTATAATGGGTTTTTCAATTTCTTAGTTAATTTAGAAAATGAGAATTTCGTGTTTTTGAAAATTGTTGAAAAAAAATGCGACTAAATGCGTTTTCAGTTTTTTCATTTTTTTATCAAAATTTTTTTTGAAAAAATGAAGAATTTATCTCCAACTAAACTGTAACAAACTGGAATTTTCCAAACTGATTTTAAATAATAAATGTAAATTTATTATTACCTAACTATTTATCTAAGCATATATGAGCTTACATAACTATTTCGGGAAGCTAATCCCCACACTGTAGCTTACAGTAACTTATTACATTGTTTATTTTATCAGAAAATGTGAGTATTCATTTTCTTACTATTACTGAGCATTTATGTACCACAACGAGAAATATCTCATACACTACACCACACGCGTAGCGACACGAAATTAGTAATGGCATAAACCCGTATCTATTAACCAAGAATCAAAAACAGTATTTTTATATAACTTTTGTTAAAACACACTTCAATGACGATGTAGATCGTGCCCACGACAACCCGGGAACACACCAAAGATAAACAGAAACTCAATAAAACATGGGGTACGCTTAAGTCCCTCGCAAGCGTTACGAAACCAAAACATTTCCAAATCTCACTTTTTTATTTTACCTCTAACTTTTATTTAATACACATTCTAATATTTACAAACCTAAACTAATTAGTAAAATCAAATAAAATGAAAAAGGGAAAATATATATCCATATCCACCTTGTCCATATCCTCACTCACCACTCTCATGATCTGCCCTTCTCTCTCTCTCTAAAGCGATACAAACAAGAAAATGTAAACACCAAAGTCCAAAACCAGATCCGGCTAAGCCGCTGCCTCTCCTCTTTTTCTTCTCACTATAACCACCAAGTGGTCACAACAACACCAGGCCTCTTGTCTTGTTGGGTGTCAGCGAGGCAGAGTGGGGCGTGGAGGGGGGGGCGACTTCCTCTTATGGCTACAAGTCACCTGCTATCAAGAAGTGAGGGAATCAAACCCATCCTGTTATTTCTCCTTAAAACTAACTGATTTCACACAAGCTCCACACACTAAACATCAGATCATCCAAGCGAAAATAAAAGTGTTGTAATCGGATTCAAGGTGGGAACCAGTGAAAGAATCAAGGGGTGTGGATGATTGTTGTGGAATCGGTTTGGAGCCTTTGATTTCGTGTCTCTCTTGCTTCTTGTAATCGACCTCATATTGTAAGGACACTAATCCAACTTTAATTCTTCATTCGAATATGAATATGTGGAAATAATTTCTTATATTCAGTTATGGTTTCAATTGATAGTCCACAAAAAGGTTTATGTATAAATGAATTGATCCTTGAATAAGCTAAGTAGAACCTGTTAAATGAATGAATCGATTTGCTATATTGCTACTGTTGAAATCAGTTGTGATGTGTTACTTTGTTTGAGTTATTGTGTGGCAAATCAAAAACCATTTTCAAACTAAAAACCTTGTGCTGGTGCAAACCTACTTGATCCTTTTTGCTTAATTCTTGTTGGCTCACTTTCGAAACATAAAACTTGGGAAATAATGAGTGTCGATTTTGGTTTGTGTCTAAGCTGATTTAGTTGTGTTTCGAGTCCTAGTAGCAAATTGTTGTTAAAATTTTTCTTGTGTGGTAAAAATTTAAAAGTCTTGAGTAAACTGGAATTTAAAATGGCTCGGAAGTGTTTGAGTTTTGGTTCATGTTTTGAGTTGTTTGTTTGTGCTTCGAGACCTCTCACAACCCAACAGTGGGATTCTTCTGTTCAGAAAACTAGTAGATGAAACATAAGTTGATTAAATTCTGGATTTGGTTGCACATTGTTTGTGTCGAGAATGATTCGAGACGCCTCTAGTTGTAGCTTGCTACGTCTCCCCGTTGTTTGGTTGCATTGATATTCATGTATTTAAAAGTTTCGAATCGAAAACGTGTAGGGTTGGCAAGACCCTCCTAGACATCCGTTTGGTGTATTGTTTTAGTGGCCAAAAACTATTTCGTTTCTTTTTGAAATTGTGCAATAAGGATAATGAAACACAAAGTCTGCTAATTCTCTCGCATTGAGAATTCGCCCTTGAGCTAAAGCCCATCATTAACTCATGATAACTATTTTTCGTTGATGGGCCAAGCCCAACACTCTACCAAATGTTTTAATCTGAAGCAATATTTGGCCACAGCCCATCCAATCTCTTTTCGAAAATCATTAGAACAAAAACAAAATCATGCATTATGCATGTTTCGTACTTGTGTGTCCCGCGACTCTCGTCCGAAAACGTCTTACTCATTTTTGATTCTTCTTTTGCTCGACTACAGGCAACGGCATATTTTTCTTACATATACAAATCGTCATGACACTATTTGTTTTTACACACAAAACGACCTATTGAAAAGTATTTATAAACAAATTCTAAACTATCCCTTGGAACTTAGCTTTACAAATATTAAAACTACAACTTTATAATTATGTACTAACTAAAGATAAAGACATGCTTATTTACTTATATCGCCAAATTAACTTTTTCACACTCGAAAAAGATTTTATATAAGAAACCTATTAAAGTTTTATAAAATTTTAAAACGGCCTTTGTTTCCTAAACATACATTTTGTACCATATAGTTGCATTACACGCTTCGTATTACAAGCCCTTTTGATAAAAGGTTTACAAAATCCGTCAACGTCTAACATCTATTCGTGATCCTTTCCCACATCTTGTCCTTGGTTGTTTCTGATCCAATGACTATTCATTCTCGCTATCTTGTTCGTTGTACACTTACACACTTCCAAGAGCCAATACACACAAACATTTCGTAAACTATTTTCAAACTTAAATGCTGCCACACAAGCAACAATAACACAACACTTAAAAACTTTTGAGTTTATTTAAACTTCTTTGAGTCTTAAACTTAAGCTATGAACTAAATCATGCCTTACTAATCTAGGTCGCGTGTCGGTGCCGCACACTATCACTACCTGACTTTTACTATCAGATTGCTATTTGCTGAGGTGAGTTCATGACCCCTACTTTTACTTGTTTTATAACTATTTTGGGGGAGAATACATGCTCGTTTTAACTAAACTCAACGCTTGTTTTATTTGAATGCGCAATTGTTTACTCAAATACTACTATTTTGCTGAATACTTGATTGATTATTCAAATGCACCTATGTGTATATTGGTTGCATACTTGATTATTTTCTCACACACACAAGTGTTTTATAAACATGCAACACACTTTATGAACTATTGCTTTTATGCAACACACTTTATGAACAATTGCTCTTATGCAACACACTTTATGAACTATTGCTTTTGTGCTACACACTCTATGAACTATTGCTTATATGCAAAACACTTTATAAATCATTGCTGTTACGCAAACACTTCTATTGAATGACAATTGCTTTTATGCAAACACTTTTATGGACCACACTGAAACTTATGCTTTATTTAAACTATTACGCGGATTAGCCTAAGCCCTGTTATGTCCCAATTATGCCCACCTCATGAACCGTTAATTCTTGCTGGGAAGCGCGAATGTTATAAATAGATCTATTGGGGGTAACTCCCCCGTTCGGTTTGACCGGATAGGCAAACGCGAACGTATACCATGTCGAAACACAAGTGTCTGGGATAAACACTTGCCGGGCCCTATATATTTTTCCATGCTCTTTGAGCATGCACACTGTTATAGCTTCGGTTGCATGAACTTAGTGCTAGCGTAATAGACTATTTACTATGTGACATTATATTCGTTGTAATGATCACACACTCTACTCATGGTCCACAATTCTAATTTTACTGTAAAGTAAACACTATTTTCATGACACTGTGAGCCACACAATGGTCACAAAACTCTATTGAACTCACAATACTACTGTTTTATTACAAACCTATGAACTCACCAACCTCGTGTTGACACTTTTAGCATGTATTTTCAGGTTAAGGCGATAGCTAACTATTGAAGGCTTTGGCATGGCAAGGCATGGTCATAGACAACTCTAACATATATTTGGGACCGCTTAAACTCTTATATGGGCCTGTATTTTCGCACTATTTTTGAACGATGTAAATTTAAATATTTTTTTTATAATGAAAGTTATTCTAAATGGTTGAGATAACAACCGTTCTTTGTACTTGTGTTATGGTACCGATTGAGTAGCACCCCAGTAACATGTATGCTTCCGCTGGACCCGATTTTGGGGGTGTTACAGATTGGTATCAGAGCCTTGGTTATAGAGAACTGGGTATTTTTAAAACCTAGACTATAACTACTATTACGAAAACTTGACCCTATGACCGCCACATGCCTGCCTACCAAGCCTGCCGCCTTACTTTGATAAAACAATTTCTTTTAAGTAAGGGATATATTACTAGGGTAACTGAGCTGAGCATTTCAAAATTCATTGAACCTCGGTGGAATATAGATTGATCACCTATATTCGACCAGGGACAGTGGAACATAGCTTGATCACCTATGTTCGACTCAGAGGTGAATTTTGCGGTACTGAGAATAGTTACAATGGAATTATGTCCCAATTGATTTTTTACTTGATTTCTGAAGTTTCAAAAATTTGTTGTGTTGATACATAATCATTGCATAACATGAGCATTCACATCTACACACAACACACTGGCATCATAGTACTTTTCTCTTAAATGGAATACTCTTTTATCACAATCCGGTTGTGTTACAGTCACCTCCACCTCAAATCCTACACTCAATTGAGGTTGTACCTTCCTTGTTAAGTACAAAGTACACTACTTAGACAACCAACTGATTGCTAGTAGCAATCAACACCCTCCTTCAGAGCCAAACTCTAAACTTGCCAAACTCCACATTTAGCAGAGATCCTATACCCAACAGAAACCTTAAAAACTTTATGTAGTAACCCAAACCACTATCTTTGGAACACCTAATCCTTCACACATAGTCCTTCACTAATCCCTCGGAAATCTCTGTTGTCTACCTTGCTACCCTCTTATAAGATAATAAACTATATCACTATTAGCATACAAACTGTTTTTGGTTATTCTACAGACCATTTTGCAGTCATCCTACAAAATGTCTTACTGCTATTTCATGAAATCAAGATTTTGACCCTGCTACTACTTTATAAACAATAAATTGTTTTCCAACTAGCCTATAAACTGTTTTACGAATCATCTTTACAACTATTTTATTGTGATTTAATAAATCGATTCATTACCTCACTACCCTTCTATACAATAACAAACAGTTTCGCTATCATTTTGTAAACAATATTATAATTATCCTACAAGTATTACCACACTTTGCAAACTATTTTACTCCCCTACGAACTGCTTTGCTACTAAATCACAAAACGAAACTACAATTTGCTATAATTGTACAATTGTACAAATGATAAATTATTTTTCTAGTACTCTATAAACTATTGTACAACCCGTTCTATAAACTATTTTGCAATCACCATGTGAACTATTTGCCCAATTGAAAAACACTTTATATTACTACCTCTTGGTACTGTTAAAGTTAATTGGATACTTATGTTGATGAAATTCTCTTGATATTAAACATGGAACCCCACTCAGGCTTGACAACTAGACTCCGTCATTAAGCACCTGAAATTTGTCGAAACGAACATACCTGACTACACATTTTTCCTTGACATCTTTGCTTTTTAAGGACTTTCCATTTGGAAATGCATTTATAGAAATCACAAAACTCGTAATGGTATTTTTCCCGCAAACCCATTTTGATGTGCCAAAATTTATCTAGTCAAAATTTATTGAGACTTTGTTTATTGAAAGGGGTGACTAAATGTTAACATTTGAGACATAGTTTTACCCACACCATGTTTAAAGACGGTTTTACCAAAATTATGACTCTTTTGAAGTCGCATCAGTTTACCTAACTACAAATTTTCAACAAAGAACCAAAACCTATCCCCATCGACAAAGTTCATAGAAACTCACATAAAGGTCCTGAATTCACGTAGGGAACGTGAAGATGAATTCTCGTGCGTATGTACTCATCTCTTTTTGACCTAAATGGGTAACTTGAATTGAATCGCGAGGACGCGATTCCGTTCAAGGAGGTGTGACTGTAACAAACTGGAATTTTCCAAACTGATTTTAAATAATAAATGTAAATTTATTATTACCTAACTATTTATCTAAGCATATATGAGCTTACATAACTATTTCGGGAAGCTAATCCCCACACTGTAGCTTACAGTAACTTATTACATTGTTTATTTTATCAGAAAATGTGAGTATTCATTTTCTTACTATTACTGAGCATTTATGTACCACAACGAGAAATATCTCATACACTACACCACACGCGTAGCGACACGAAATTAGTAATGGCATAAACCCGTATCTATTAACCAAGAATCAAAAACAGTATTTTTATATAACTTTTGTTAAAACACACTTCAATGACGATGTAGATCGTGCCCACGACAACCCGGGAACACACCAAAGATAAACAGAAACTCAATAAAACATGGGGTACGCTTAAGTCCCTCGCAAGCGTTACGAAACCAAAACATTTCCAAATCTCACTTTTTTATTTTACCTCTAACTTTTATTTAATACACATTCTAATATTTACAAACCTAAACTAATTAGTAAAATCAAATAAAATGAAAAAGGGAAAATATATATCCATATCCACCTTGTCCATATCCTCACTCACCACTCTCATGATCTGCCCTTCTCTCTCTCTCTAAAGCGATACAAACAAGAAAATGTAAACACCAAAGTCCAAAACCAGATCCGGCTAAGCCGCTGCCTCTCCTCTTTTTCTTCTCACTATAACCACCAAGTGGTCACAACAACACCAGGCCTCTTGTCTTGTTGGGTGTCAGCGAGGCAGAGTGGGGCGTGGAGGGGGGGGCGACTTCCTCTTATGGCTACAAGTCACCTGCTATCAAGAAGTGAGGGAATCAAACCCATCCTGTTATTTCTCCTTAAAACTAACTGATTTCACACAAGCTCCACACACTAAACATCAGATCATCCAAGCGAAAATAAAAGTGTTGTAATCGGATTCAAGGTGGGAACCAGTGAAAGAATCAAGGGGTGTGGATGATTGTTGTGGAATCGGTTTGGAGCCTTTGATTTCGTGTCTCTCTTGCTTCTTGTAATCGACCTCATATTGTAAGGACACTAATCCAACTTTAATTCTTCATTCGAATATGAATATGTGGAAATAATTTCTTATATTCAGTTATGGTTTCAATTGATAGTCCACAAAAAGGTTTATGTATAAATGAATTGATCCTTGAATAAGCTAAGTAGAACCTGTTAAATGAATGAATCGATTTGCTATATTGCTACTGTTGAAATCAGTTGTGATGTGTTACTTTGTTTGAGTTATTGTGTGGCAAATCAAAAACCATTTTCAAACTAAAAACCTTGTGCTGGTGCAAACCTACTTGATCCTTTTTGCTTAATTCTTGTTGGCTCACTTTCGAAACATAAAACTTGGGAAATAATGAGTGTCGATTTTGGTTTGTGTCTAAGCTGATTTAGTTGTGTTTCGAGTCCTAGTAGCAAATTGTTGTTAAAATTTTTCTTGTGTGGTAAAAATTTAAAAGTCTTGAGTAAACTGGAATTTAAAATGGCTCGGAAGTGTTTGAGTTTTGGTTCATGTTTTGAGTTGTTTGTTTGTGCTTCGAGACCTCTCACAACCCAACAGTGGGATTCTTCTGTTCAGAAAACTAGTAGATGAAACATAAGTTGATTAAATTCTGGATTTGGTTGCACATTGTTTGTGTCGAGAATGATTCGAGACGCCTCTAGTTGTAGCTTGCTACGTCTCCCCGTTGTTTGGTTGCATTGATATTCATGTATTTAAAAGTTTCGAATCGAAAACGTGTAGGGTTGGCAAGACCCTCCTAGACATCCGTTTGGTGTATTGTTTTAGTGGCCAAAAACTATTTCGTTTCTTTTTGAAATTGTGCAATAAGGATAATGAAACACAAAGTCTGCTAATTCTCTCGCATTGAGAATTCGCCCTTGAGCTAAAGCCCATCATTAACTCATGATAACTATTTTTCGTTGATGGGCCAAGCCCAACACTCTACCAAATGTTTTAATCTGAAGCAATATTTGGCCACAGCCCATCCAATCTCTTTTCGAAAATCATTAGAACAAAAACAAAATCATGCATTATGCATGTTTCGTACTTGTGTGTCCCGCGACTCTCGTCCGAAAACGTCTTACTCATTTTTGATTCTTCTTTTGCTCGACTACAGGCAACGGCATATTTTTCTTACATATACAAATCGTCATGACACTATTTGTTTTTACACACAAAACGACCTATTGAAAAGTATTTATAAACAAATTCTAAACTATCCCTTGGAACTTAGCTTTACAAATATTAAAACTACAACTTTATAATTATGTACTAACTAAAGATAAAGACATGCTTATTTACTTATATCGCCAAATTAACTTTTTCACACTCGAAAAAGATTTTATATAAGAAACCTATTAAAGTTTTATAAAATTTTAAAACGGCCTTTGTTTCCTAAACATACATTTTGTACCATATAGTTGCATTACACGCTTCGTATTACAAGCCCTTTTGATAAAAGGTTTACAAAATCCGTCAACGTCTAACATCTATTCGTGATCCTTTCCCACATCTTGTCCTTGGTTGTTTCTGATCCAATGACTATTCATTCTCGCTATCTTGTTCGTTGTACACTTACACACTTCCAAGAGCCAATACACACAAACATTTCGTAAACTATTTTCAAACTTAAATGCTGCCACACAAGCAACAATAACACAACACTTAAAAACTTTTGAGTTTATTTAAACTTCTTTGAGTCTTAAACTTAAGCTATGAACTAAATCATGCCTTACTAATCTAGGTCGCGTGTCGGTGCCGCACACTATCACTACCTGACTTTTACTATCAGATTGCTATTTGCTGAGGTGAGTTCATGACCCCTACTTTTACTTGTTTTATAACTATTTTGGGGGAGAATACATGCTCGTTTTAACTAAACTCAACGCTTGTTTTATTTGAATGCGCAATTGTTTACTCAAATACTACTATTTTGCTGAATACTTGATTGATTATTCAAATGCACCTATGTGTATATTGGTTGCATACTTGATTATTTTCTCACACACACAAGTGTTTTATAAACATGCAACACACTTTATGAACTATTGCTTTTATGCAACACACTTTATGAACAATTGCTCTTATGCAACACACTTTATGAACTATTGCTTTTGTGCTACACACTCTATGAACTATTGCTTATATGCAAAACACTTTATAAATCATTGCTGTTACGCAAACACTTCTATTGAATGACAATTGCTTTTATGCAAACACTTTTATGGACCACACTGAAACTTATGCTTTAGTTAAACTATTACGCGGATTAGCCTAAGCCCTGTTATGTCCCAATTATGCCCACCTCATGAACCGTTAATTCTTGCTGGGAAGCGCGAATGTTATAAATAGATCTATTGGGGGTAACTCCCCCGTTCGGTTTGACCGGATAGGCAAACGCGAACGTATACCATGTCGAAACACAAGTGTCTGGGATAAACACTTGCCGGGCCCTATATATTTTTCCATGCTCTTTGAGCATGCACACTGTTATAGCTTCGGTTGCATGAACTTAGTGCTAGCGTAATAGACTATTTACTATGTGACATTATATTCGTTGTAATGATCACACACTCTACTCATGGTCCACAATTCTAATTTTACTGTAAAGTAAACACTATTTTCATGACACTGTGAGCCACACAATGGTCACAAAACTCTATTGAACTCACAATACTACTGTTTTATTACAAACCTATGAACTCACCAACCTCGTGTTGACACTTTTAGCATGTATTTTCAGGTTAAGGCGATAGCTAACTATTGAAGGCTTTGGCATGGCAAGGCATGGTCATAGACAACTCTAACATATATTTGGGACCGCTTAAACTCTTATATGGGCCTGTATTTTCGCACTATTTTTGAACGATGTAAATTTAAATATTTTTTTTATAATGAAAGTTATTCTAAATGGTTGAGATAACAACCGTTCTTTGTACTTGTGTTATGGTACCGATTGAGTAGCACCCCAGTAACATGTATGCTTCCGCTGGACCCGATTTTGGGGGTGTTACATAAACGCACCATTAGTTTCTGAATCATTCTTAGAAGACAAATTTTGTATCTTTATGTAATCCTAGAACGATACCCACGCAATGCGGCGGCGGGTACCTATGACAATATTTTGCGTTATTCGGTTATTCGATTACACATTTAGTTGTCTTTATGCTTTATAAGTAGAGATGGTAGAGATGATTATGTGGAAAACTAGAAGGGGGGGTTGAATAGTTTTACGTCTTTTTCGTTTTGCTTATTTTATAAAAGATAGTTTCTAAGATAAAACTTTCAAATCACTTTAATACATAAATATATATACTAGTTAATTTATGATTTTGTATAAATACTACTTATGTATAATGTACAATTTCAAAACACTTAACTACAAAAGTATAAATACAAGATTTATTAAAGGTTTTATATATACAATGCTTATGTATAATGTTTGGAAAGAATATACAATTTCATATATTTTATGTAAGCATATATATGTGTAGTAGTGTATAGATATAATTATATGTACTAGGTTGGTTTTTGTAAGATTAGTTTTATGAATGAATTTTAGTTTGATCTTTATGTGAAATCAACATATGCACAATACTATCAATTATGACTATGTGTGAAATGCAAGTAAGTAATAAATCAAAGAGTGAGAGATGGAAAGATCAAACCGAGACACAAAGGATTTATAGTGGTTCGGCTACAAGGACACCTTCCTTGCCCTACTCCACTCCCCGAGTCACCTACTCGAGAGTTTTCTTCACTAGATCAAAAACCTCCTTTATGGCGGAGAAAACCGTACACACCAAATAACACACCACAAGAATATCACACCACAATCACAACTTCAACACACCTTCTTCACACCAATCTTCTACACACCAATCTTCTATTTTCTTCACACCAATCTTGTACACACCAATCTTCTATTCTCTTCACACCTTCAAAGTACTAATGTCTTGACACCTTCAAGTCACTAATATCTTCACAACTTCAATGCACTAGTGTCTTGACACCTTCAAGCCACTAATGTCTTCACAACTTCAATGCACTAATGTCTTGACACCTTCAAGCCACTAATGTCTTCACAACTTCAATCTACAAATGTCTTCTAGTCTTCTCCACTAGAGATCCTTAATTTCTTCACTACAAGATCCTATTGCTACAATCTCCTATCACCACTACTATCTAACCCTTCTTCTTCACTTCAAGTTACACTTCACACTAATCAACAATTCTAGATTCTTCAACTAAATCTAGATAACTAATACATACACCTTATTCACCAAAGTATAAAGGATTTACAACAAATTATAAATAAACAACTTAGATAGCAAGATGATACTAAGTTGTAATACTTCTAATAGAAGTATTCTTCTCTTTGCACTTGAAAGAATGAGGCTTTGGATCACTTGGAAACAAAGGCTTATGAAATGAATGATCAAAGGATTTTTAGGATTGAAATGAAGATCTAGAACAGAAAGTTTTAGTGCAAAAAGGTGAGGAAAAAATCCAGGTTTAAGGTGGTATTTATAGGCAAAAGTTTCTGACAGAGGAGCGTGGCCGGTCCCCTTAAATCATGGCCGGTCCCCTTAAAATTAAGGGGACCGCCCTTTATAATTAAGGGGGCCGCCCAGCTGAAACGGCCAGAAACTTTGTTTTTTAGTGGGGAAAGTTTATTTGGTGAAAAACTAACTGATTTTGGTTAAATATTTGAAATCATATATTTAGTATGATTAAAACATTTTTCCTTATTACCAAAAGTGTTTTTCAAAAATATATAATAAGATTATATAAATAAATAAACTTTGTATTAGTTAATTAAGTACCCCTTTGATCATAAATTGCACTAAGCACTTTGTTTATTCATACCTTAAGTGATTAGTTGGTGAAAGTGATTATTTATTACTAAATACGTGTTTACGTCATGATCTTTGGTTTGATTAGTTTAAGTTTTGTGATTATCAAAACATAGAGATATCGGAAGATATGAATAATGTTTTTAGTCAATCAATTATTTATATCAACA
Organism: Artemisia argyi; assembly: GCA_030686995.1. Classification (NCBI taxonomy): domain Eukaryota; kingdom Viridiplantae; phylum Streptophyta; class Magnoliopsida; order Asterales; family Asteraceae; genus Artemisia; species Artemisia argyi. Next base: position 83,404,634 of record CM060703.1, read on the forward strand.
ATCTCCCTCTTTTTGATGATTACAAAACCTAAACTTATTAAATCCAAAAATTAATATTTAGACAAGTATTTAGTAAGTTTACATTCACTTCTCCCCCTTTTTGTAGAATCAAAAAGGTTAGGCCGAATAAGTTTCGTGAGAGAAGTTTAAACGGGTAGAAAACTCCCCCTTGATGTATGCTCCCCCTCGTTTGAGGGCACCAAGGTTTCGAGAAAGTAATTCTTGCAAGAAAAATATTAGAAGCACAAGCATGGCACAAGCAAATACATATAGCATAATATTAACAAGTAATAATCATGGCACAAGGGAATAAGAAACATATATTAAACCATTCAATAATAGAGAAATGATTATGTCAACCCATAATCATTGTTACAAAGGCAATACAAATAGAATTCTAAATAACATAGAACATCCTATAGTGCCAACAAGGAGTGTCACCAAACTTTCTTGAATCCCAAAATGGTTGAGGAGTTTTATTTGAAAATGAGAAAACATAAGCATATCAAATGCTTGGTGGTTTAGTGGAGGTAAAATCTTGGTTCTATGGGTGTTGGTGAGTTTGTAGAGCTTGGAGGTGGTGGATTTGAAGTGGAGTTTGTTGGTTGAGGGTTGTGATGTTGTTCAAGTGATGGGGTTTGTTGAGATCTAGTAAGAAGATACTCAATCCAAGTGAAGTGCTCATTCAAAGCAATAGTTTGTTGTTGAAGGAAGATGCAACAAGGGCAATTGTTAACATGCTTCTCAAGTTGGTTTTTGTTATGTGGTGATGATGGTGAGCTTGATTGTGGTGGATCCAAATTGCGTTGAGCAAGATGTAATGCTAAAAGAGCACTAAGCTCATGTGCCTCTTTTAGCTCCTCAACGAACTTCAAGTGTTCGGAGGAAGGTGATGGTGGAGGAGCTTGATAGTTGTCTTGGGTGAAAGTTTGAACATGCAACATGGGAGTGGCATGTGAGGTAGTAGGAAGTGGTGGTGGTACTCTAGGTGGTGGAGACATGTTTGAGCTTGGGTAATCATGAAAACATGATATGGGTGGAAGATGTTCTTCATGAGTGGATGATGTCTTTGTTGAATGAGCAATATGTGAAGTGTTGATTGAGATGTTGGGATTGTTGTTTTGGGATTGAGCATGCTCATCAAAAGTGGAAGCATTAATGAGGGTATTAGTGGAAGATAGGTTGTGGGATGACTCATTTGAGTGGGTTTGAGGTTGAGTTGTTGGTTGACTTGAAACAACATCACAAGGGTTATGACAAGAATCAAGTTTCCTCCTCCAAACGGGTTTGACGGAGATCCTTGCGGTTCTTGAAATCTTTGGCTTTTGGTTGTTGGAAGATGACATGTTTGGGTGTGATGGCATTAATGGTTGGAGGAGAGTATTTTTAGTGTATGAAAAATGTGGTTTAGGAAGGAAAATTTGAGGGATAGTATGGGACAAAATATGTTTGTGAATTTTGGGAAGTATATGTTGAAATGGGTCAAAAAGTGATAAAGAAAACAGTATCCCCGACCATCAGATGGCCGGTCCCCTTAAATGGAGGCCGGTCCCCTTAAATTTAAGGGGGCCGCCCTTATGATTTAAGGGGGCCGCCCATCTGGTGATTCCCAGAATGCCAGAAATGGGTTTTTGGCAGAAAATTTTCAAAAATGTTGTGTTTTTGGATTTGGATTCAAGTAAGTTCAACTCTTGAGGCTAAATAGAGCATACTATTCATGAATGTAGAGAATATCATAGAAATGATTAGAGTGAACAATTAATTCCTAATAATCATGTTATCTACTAATATTTCAATTAAGTTTGGTAACTAAGGAAGCAATAAAGCAAACTAGTTAAGTATGCAACTATATGAAGATAATGGTAAGTAGGATTAGTGCAAACAAATTTAAGATTGTTTATGATAAACAAGTGGGAAGATATGATTATATGAACTTCAAGACTTGTTACAAACAAGATCCATATGGGCAAACCATGATTCTCATGAAATGATTTGATTAGATTGTGGATGTCATTTTCACATAAGTTTATGACATATGTGAGAAAATAATAATGTTTTAAACAAAATGTTTTTAGTTTTATTCAACAATGTTTGAAAGTAAGTTTTCACTTAATGCCATAAATCTGGGAATGAAAGAATCTAATGAGAAGCAAGGTTCATAAAAGTAAACTAGCGTTGGGTATATATAGGAAGTGCAATTTAATCAAGTTGGAGAATGAGTATGAGACTATTACTAGTGGTGCTCAATTCAGGCTAAACACGACCGTTTTTACGGGTTACACACACCCAACTTCTCACATAGAAGCAATTCAACCGTTAGGTTAAATTGAATTTCTAGTCAATAGATTCTCCAGTAGTCATTCTCCTTTTAGAAGAAATCAAGTTCCTAAATTTACCTATCGAAGATTACCAAATATGAAGTTTTCTTGATTCACTAATACTTGGCTTAATGTTTTGAAATACATTCAAGTTTGTATCCTAATGAAACAAATTTTGTTTTGTTTCAAAAAGAAAAATGTTTCTATCTGGATAAAGATCAAAATAATGTTATGATAGCTTATGATTAAGCATGTTGTTCGAAAAAGCGTAAAATAGATATTCGAAGGGTTTTAACTCAAAGAGAGAAGTTTTTAAATATGATGTATTGATTTTGATAATCAAGAAATTTCAGGTGAAAGATATACTTCAAGAGAATCGATTCAGCCCATTGTCACATGTAATCATCTCTAATGGCAACTAAAGATGTGAAAGAGATATGGTAGACATTGAACATCTAAATGCAATGAGATAGGAAAGGTCAAAGAAAATCATCAATGAATGCAATATAGACATATGTATATATGCATGTATACAAGACACATTGTAATATTGAGTCACTAGCAAGTCTTAATTATAACACATCTATTAATGCAACTAGTAAGATCATATAGCACAAATGGCAAGTATTCTATTCTAGATCATAGAAGATTATCAATATAGATGAAAACTAAAATAAATGATAATAGACATAGCAATAAGAGGGTTAATTATCCTAATGTTATGTATGCATATATTGGTATTCATGATCTAAAAGCATAGCAACTTGCAAATTAAAACATATTAATATACTAATTGAAGCATACTCTATCTTAATGTAATGTAGGCAAGTTTTTGAAAAGAAAACTTACCTCAGGTCCAGCTCTTCTTTAAGAGTGGTCATGAGAGCAATATAAAACGTCAAGAAGGTTTTCCCCAAAGCAAGTTGAAGAAGCGAAGTAATATCCCAATGCAAAAAGGATCAAGGAGACTTGATCATAGAAACACTATCGGTCGCACCAATCATCACAAGTCGTGCAGATTAAGAATGGTAGAACAAGAATCCTTCGTCATGAGGTAGTAACGAACACACCATAAAGTCAATGGTCATCAAATGAAAGAAAGCGAATAGAGCGATCCAAAAAGAAGTAGTTCCTTTGATCGTTAATTACCTACACATGACAGAGAGCTTGGTACCCAGATTCTCATGGGTCCGAGTTGATTAGTAGCGAACATCCAATGCACTTAAATGCATATGAAGAGGATGTCGTCGAGAAGTACAAGAATTCATTATTTGTTTGTTTTAACAAACAAACAATAACTTTCTTGACTAGAGAAATAATCAATGGATGTAAATAATAATAGTTCTAAATTTTTCCATTAGGTTTAACAAATTTTATTTGTTTTGATGTATTTGTCAAATACTCATCTGCCGTAAATCCTAATCCGGTTTTATCATAAAATGACTTTTGAATGTTAAGTAGATATTTTAAAGATTTAAAACTATTTTCGAATTTTGCCAATATTTTTGCTTTTTCCTTTTCCATTTTAATTTCATGTTTATAGTCTTGACAATTTTTACATTCAAGATCAATTTCAATATTACTTTCAAGTCTAGACATTTTGTCTTCTAAAATTATTTCTTTTTCAAAGTTATTTTCAGCGGATGTTGAAGATTCATTTTTAAAAATAATTTTTGAGTCAATGTTGCAAAAGTGTTTGAAGTTATTTTCCATTTTTGAAAATTCTAATATAAATTGATCATAGCAAAAATGTTTGGTTTTGAATTGTACCTTATTTGTACTTGTACAATCTTCACTTGCTATACGGTGATCAATTCCATTGTTCATGTCGCTCAATGTTTTGTTTGTAGTATTGCTTGGATCTTGGAGCATGTAATCCTTGTCATCACTATTTGTATTAACATTTGTTAGGATGTTCACGTATTCCGTATTTACATCGTCTTTATCGTCCTTGTTGCACCATGATTTATTAACATGCTTTCTTCGGATTTGACACATGTGTTCTTCATTATTGGTACCTTCAATGATCACATTTGAACTAGTAGTACATGTGTTTATTTCAACTAAATATTTATCTATTAAATTTTCTAGAGTAACTATTTCATGTGCAATATCAAGTTTATCATCTTTGGTTTTACATTTCTCTTGGTGAAACTTTAAAAGGCATTTCCAAATATCATTTGCCGTTTTACAAGGAAATAATCTTTCATATTCAACATTTGATAGAGTTTTGAAAATAAGTAATTTAGCTTTAGTATTTTTATCAATTTTTATTTGAAGATTATTATATTGATTTTCAAAATCCATTTTGGTTAGTTTAAGATCACCAATTGAAATAATAAGCCAAAGATCAAGATCTATTGATTTCACATAATTTTCAAATTTATTTTTCCATTCAAGAAAATGATCATTTTCAAATAATGGTGGTTTTTGCGTAAATTCTCCTTCTAGATATTTTTCGAATTTCATAGATCGTTACAAGTTTTAAAATACAGTATATTTTAAAAATCTTGTTAGACGTGGCTCCTGATACCAATTGTGGAAAACTAGAAGGGGGGGTTGAATAGTTTTACGTCTTTTTCGTTTTGCTTATTTTATAAAAGATAGTTTCTAAGATAAAACTTTCAAATCACTTTAATACATAAATATATATACTAGTTAATTTATGATTTTGTATAAATACTACTTATGTATAATGTACAATTTCAAAACACTTAACTACAAAAGTATAAATACAAGATTTATTAAAGGTTTTATATATACAATGCTTATGTATAATGTTTGGAAAGAATATACAATTTCATATATTTTATGTAAGCATATATATGTGTAGTAGTGTATAGATATAATTATATGTACTAGGTTGGTTTTTGTAAGATTAGTTTTATGAATGAATTTTAGTTTGATCTTTATGTGAAATCAACATATGCACAATACTATCAATTATGACTATGTGTGAAATGCAAGTAAGTAATAAATCAAAGAGTGAGAGATGGAAAGATCAAACCGAGACACAAAGGATTTATAGTGGTTCGGCTACAAGGACACCTTCCTTGCCCTACTCCACTCCCCGAGTCACCTACTCGAAAGTTTTCTTCACTAGATCAAAAACCTCCTTTATGGCGGAGAAAACCGTACACACCAAATAACATACCACAAGAATATCACACCACAATCACAACTTCAACACACCTTCTTCACACCAATCTTCTACACACCAATCTTCTATTTTCTTCACACCAATCTTCTACACACCAATCTTCTATTCTCTTCACACCTTCAAAGTACTAATGTCTTGACACCTTCAAGTCACTAATATCTTCACAACTTCAATGCACTAGTGTCTTGACACCTTCAAGCCACTAATGTCTTCACAACTTCAATGCACTAATGTCTTGACACCTTCAAGCCACTAATGTCTTCACAACTTCAATCTACAAATGTCTTCTAGTCTTCTCCACTAGAGATCCTTAATTTCTTCACTACAAGATCCTATTGCTACAATCTCCTATCACCACTACTATCTAACCCTTCTTCTTCACTTCAAGTTACACTTCACACTAATCAACAATTCTAGATTCTTCAACTAAATCTAGATAACTAATACATACACTTTATTCACCAAAGTATAAAGGATTTACAACAAATTATAAATAAACAACTTAGATAGCAAGATGATACTAAGTTGTAATACTTCTAATAGAAGTATTCTTCTCTTTGCACTTGAAAGAATGAGGCTTTGGATCACTTGGAAACAAAGGCTTATGAAATGAATGATCAAAGGATTTTTAGGATTGAAATGAAGATCTAGAACAGAAAGTTTTAGTGCAAAAAGGTGAGGAAAAAATCCAGGTTTAAGGTGGTATTTATAGGCAAAAGTTTCTGACAAAGGAGCGTGGCCGGTCCCCTTAAATCATGGCCGGTCCCCTTAAAATTAAGGGGACCGCCCTTTATAATTAAGGGGGCCGCCCAGCTGAAACGGCCAGAAACTTTGTTTTTTAGTGGAGAAAGTTTATTTGGTGAAAAACTAACTGATTTTGGTTAAATATTTGAAATCATATATTTAGTATGATTAAAACATTTTTCCTTATTACCAAAAGTGTTTTTCAAAAATATATAATAAGATTATATAAATAAATAAACTTTGTATTAGTTAATTAAGTACCCCTTTGATCATAAATTGCACTAAACACTTTGTTTATTCATACCTTAAGTGATTAGTTGGTGAAAGTGATTATTTATTACTAAATACGTGTTTACGTCATGATCTTTGGTTTGATTAGTTTAAGTTTTGTGATTATCAAAACATAGAGATATCGGAAGATATGAATAATGTTTTTAGTCAATCAATTATTTATATCAACAGATTAAGCCAAATAATTTTAGTTTGAACAACCAACCTGCTTTCTAATAAACTTCCTAACCAACTTGCTAACCTTCCTGCTTTCGAACCAACTAATTTTGAAATCCTTCCGTAATAATCAAGTAAAAGTCTGAATTTTAAGTCTTTCTAATTATAAAATATTCCCAAATGCATTATATAGTAGTATAGGTATTTAACCGAATAATCAACTTAAACATTAGAGTCGAGTTATATTAAATACCAAAATTTTTTTACATACCAAGTGACTCATCCCACCATTCATCTAAAAAAAATCCATGGTTGAGATTAAATGCATTTTAATATTTCATTCATTTTTTATAATTTAAATATCTCTTAAACCGTTAATCGTTAAACAAAAATAATTACATCATCGCAACGAGCATTTAATTATCTTTCTACAGATGGGCACTTTGATATACTTTCGACAATATATATATATATATATATATATATATATATATATATATATATATATATATATATATATATATATATATATATATATATATACCTTTTTTCACGTTTTTTTTCGTGGCCGAAAAAATCACATGTGATATGTAATATCACCTTTCGGTCACAAAAAAAAAAAAAAACGTTAAAAAAACGAAAAAAAAAAATTTGTCGAAAATATATCAAAGTGCCTATCTATAGAAAGATAATTAAATGCTCGTCATAACGGTATATTTTTTTTCGCTTAACGATTAACGGTTTGAAAAATATTAATATTTGAAAAAAAAAATGATGAAAATGAGTTTTTTAAATTGTTGTGATTAATCTCATCCATTAGATCAAATAAAGATGGAAGAAAGATAGAGAGCGGAGATTAATCCCTTGCTATGTAAATAAAGTTTAGTCCTCAAATGATCTTAATTTTAAACTATGTTATGCTTTAAGTAAACTAGAAGGGTACCCGCGCAATGCGGCGGCGGGTACCCGATGACTATTTTTGTAGCGATCAAATGTTTTTCATTTTACACTATATATCTCCCCTACGTTTTCATTTTCAATACACACTACTTTCAATTTCTATCACACAAACGGTAACATTTTTTATCGGTTAAGTGAATCTTGATAATGGATTAATCCTGATCTCGTTAATAAAATACAACTCCCAAAATTAGTCGTTTTATCATTAAGAAGGCCAAACGTAAACATTAACCTCAAAACAATTTCGGCTAAAATTAAGCATTAACCAATCAACAAAATTCGGTTAACACTTTGCATTGATTTAATAGCAAAAAAACCAAAGATTTTCGCTTAAAGACTATAATAAGTCCAACAAGAATTTTAGCCCTATTTGTTTTTAGTGAAAATCAGCCCCTCGTGAAAATCCAATAGAAGCCCAACACAAATCATTGTTTTTAACCAAAAAAAAAAAAAAAAAAAAAAAAAAAAAACAATCTGCTACTCCCACAACCCTAATTATAATACCTTAAAAATCCCTCACTCTAAAATACGCAGTCACACACTTCACTTACCCTCTCACCTAAAACAAGATCTAAACATTTCATCCCATTTATTGTTTGCAAATCCGAACACGAAACACAACATACAAATCATAACCCTTCTTTTGTTATTTTTCTGCTACGCACGAACCAAAGCAAACACAAATACCCTTTAACTCTTTATGTATTCAAACCCACGAACTAAAAAGACCACAGCGAAACCATAAAGATAATGACTTGATGAAGTGGGTTTCGAACCCAGGTAGGTATACTTTGTTATTATTCTGTAAACGAAACAAAAGCAGGATAGGAACACGTTTGTTCTTGTTCTTTCTTCATAGGTTTCGAATATTTAAAAGAAGCTTTATACTTTATAGATCGATGATGGTTGTTCAAGCTTGTTGAATCTTTTAAAGATTTGTAAACAAGTGAAACTGAGATCATGCTTAATATCCATGATTTTTTCAATATATTATTAATGTAGAATTGGTTTTAATGGAGTGTTGTACATTATGTTTAAGTAATTGTAATAATAGGTCTAGGGGTGTTTTAAATGCTATTTATTGTCTAATTGTAGTATTTTGGTCTGAAATTCGAGTTGTGCTTTTTTTCATTGTACACAATGCATTGCTTGTTGTAACTCTGAAAAATCCTGGCTTTAAAGTGTTGTAAGCATTGCATAATTTTTTGTACATTTGGAATTTTTGGAGAGAGAGTCATTTGTCTATTATATCTAGTATATAGACTAGTAAAGTGATTTACATACTACCAATTCTTCGGCCAGTCATACTTTATTTTTTAACCTACTTTTAAATAAAAAGTGCAAATTATACATTAGTAAAATAGAGTTCAAAAATGCCATCTGATACTTTTACTTTTTCAAGCGATAAAAAAGTAGTAGACGGGTTTTAGAGTCAGCATACTGCCAAATTAAATGTTACTTCTGAACTTAAACCACTAACAATTAACAAGCCTAAAATAAAAATAAAATGAAAGAAATTTTGGTAGAAAATATTGAGAGGGGGCTAAAATGGTTTAATTTAGTAAAATATTGAGTGGACATAAGGTGAATTAAGGAGGGGGTATAAAGGGGAAAATGGATGTTGAATGAGTGGACAAGGTCATAATATTTGTTTGGTGTGTGTTTAGTGAATAAAATAACAGTGTTCAAAAATGCCTTGCTTGAATCTCTCAACGAATGTGAAGTTGGATGGAATTGATACCTCCGCCATCCTCTCCGAAGCCACTTCCGTCGTTGCCAAACTCATCGGCAAACCTGAAGCCGTACTACTATTCTCTATACTTTTTTTTTTTTTTTTTTACATCTGAAAATAAGCTAATCCAAACAGCCCCTTTATTATATATGTCATTAAATTTTGCTTAACATATTTTTTTCATAATTGGACATCATTACATCTTTTTAAGTATACTAGAACGGTACCCACTTTGGTTACACGTTTAGTTGTCTTCACGCTTTATAAGTAGATTTATTAAAAATGGTTAAGCCAAATAATTTTAGTTTGAACAACCAACCGTTTTCTAACAAACTTCGTAACCAACTTGCTTCCTAACAAATTAATTTTGAAATCTTTCCATAATAAGTAAGAAAAAAGTTTGAATTTTAAGCCTTTCTAGTTATGGAATAGTCCCAAATGCATTATAATGTAAAGTAGTATAGATTTGCTTGCTGATGTTTTGAATATTGATATGGATCATATCTGCACTTGTTTACCGTCTTTGTGATAAGCGTAAATGTCATTAATAAGTTACAAAGTACAATATAAGTTATAGTTAGTAATATGTTGACTCTTTACTACAAGAATGAGCAACTTAAGTTCGTTAGACACCTCAGTGAAACATGCTGATATTTTTCACCAATGGAACGACCTATTTGATGAGTCGTTATTAGAAGTTGATAACTCTCTTTATCAATATATAGTTTATTCTTGTTGCTTCTTTATTATGTTTAACTCAACTTTCGTTTATGTCAATTTTAACAACAATAGCAGTTTACACTTTACACACTTAAATAGCTGAGGTCAGATGTATGCTTTGGGATGGGTACTTTTGTTTCCTCAACAAATATAACATATGTGTTATTTCCAGCATTTTTATCACGTTGATACCGAATTTAATATTTACTTTTCTGTTCATTCAAATATCTTTATTTTACATTCCGGCTATGCTTCTCCAATACTTGTAAAAATCTGCAATTTTTTGTTCTATGTTGTACAGTATGTGATGATAGTGTTAAAGGGATCTGTACCAATGGCATTTGGAGGTACTGAAGAGCCAGCAGCATACGGTGAAATAGTGTCTATTGGGGGGCTAAATCCTGATGTAAATAAGAAACTGAGTGCTGCAGTGGCGGATATTCTAAGTACCAAGTTATCTGTCCCCAAGTCTCGATTCTTCCTCAAGTTTTTTGACGCAAAGGCAAGTTTCTTAATCGTTACCTCCAAAATATTCACAAAAGGGAACCTCAAATGTGTCAAAAATAATTATTCTTAAAATTAGAGGTGGCAAGTTGGATGGTTGGTGGGTTGGGTGACAGTTATGGGTTGAAATGGGTCAGTTTCAGTAGGGGCCATGACGAGTGACCTACAAACACTAATTTAGAGGAACAAGCATTCACCAACTGATTGTTATCCTTCACCTCTTAAAACATTATTATATTATTAAAGTTCAGTTGGCTTTAATCTTTCCAACAACTGGTGCCACATGGGGGAGGGAAATGGTACTCTGAAGGTGATGCCCAACCTGAGAACTCACTTACTGATCCGTAATGCCTATACACTACTCTGAAGGTAGGAATTGGTGGCTCGTAAAATATTAGGGATCAGATTACAGGTGCTATTGGGTTAATTTGGGTTTTAATTAATGAAAAAGAGTCACATGTATCAAGTTAACTAAAAATGAAAAGCATCGTATGGGTTGAATGGGTCAAAAATGGAATATCCGGTATTCAAATGTGGATAATTTTCTTAAGTCACATGATTTTTAAGAATTTATAATATGACTTAAAAGTACACATGCATTTTGACTCACGCATAGAAGTTACACGTTCTAACCTGAACCTGTTCTCAATCCACCCAACCCAACCTCTCCGTTTTGCTAGCCCTAGGTCGTATGTGTGAATTCAGTCCAGCTCTATCGACAACCTAAAGATCCTATATGGAGGTCGGAAGACCAAAAGTTTCCAGGGCCATCTTTATGCATACAGACTAGTGAACCAAAGTGCCATTGCAATTACTATCTCATAAATATTTGCTATACACGTGGACATGCATTTGTATTTATTTCATTCTTCCCGAGTTCCTGCTCATGTTCACGGTGTGGCTAGCTCTCGAGCCCTTGCCTTGGAAAATTTTACTAATATTGTTTAATGTTTTCACAGGGCTCTTTCTTTGGATGGAACGGATCCACTTTTTAGTCTATCTGTTTCTGGCTGGCTTGGAAGGATTAGTATTTGGGTCTCTTGGTGTCATAAAATTGAACTTTACACCACTATCTTGTTATGAACAGTAGATATTATTTGTGTTTCAATGTCAAAACATTGACAGCGTATTTTAAGACCTTGGCTTGTGGTTTTCATCTTTATCGTATTTTAGAGTAACATTTGTCGTTAATGACACAAAATTGTGATGTGAGTTTATTATGCGCTACTAGAATGGACACAAAATTCAACAGATTTTTTAGTCTGCTACAAACTCACAGCCATAGTGTGTTTTCATCCCACCAAAGATAAAGTTGATTTAGATTTATTCCTTGTGTTGCATTGAAAAACATGGGAACATATTTTCTTTTTCTTAAGATACATATGGAGCCAAATTACTAGTCTTTCATCTTCTAGAAATCTATAAATGTCTTAGGGCACAACTACTCACCAAGCCACTAGATCTTCTTTAGTCACGAATGGGAATGACACAGAACCTTTAAAACTTTTCAAGGAGTAAATACAAATGAGTACCTTCTTTTTTTGTTTCTTATAGTTTCTGATTAAGAAGATATAATTGAATGTCTGGGTAACAAATGTCGTAACCATCTGCGGCTAAACAACACAGATATTTGAAACCTTGCCACCGACTATATGCAAGTGTCAACATGCATGACGGAGGGCAGCATCTTCTTCTGCAGCCACGCTGCAGCCACATTGTCTCCATTGAGGTGTCATTTAAGCGCAAATGGTAGCAGGGTCTTAAGTCATATGAGGTTACTAGGTTCTTAATCTTTGATCTTTGGAGGTGTTGCTGTTCAACAAAAACCTCACTCCCATTGCATTTATTCTTTTCAGTTATTGTTACTTTTTCATTGGTTCTCTATTTCAAAAAAATGAGTTTTTAAGGAAGTTTTCGGTATGCATTGTTAATGGTGGTCGTAGTAACGTTTTTTTTGTCAAAAAAGAGTAAGTTACAAAAGTTTTAAAGAATATGTTTGCAATAAGTTTGGTTTAGATGTCAACGAATAGCGAGCAAAATGGATCAAGAGCAAAGTACTTTGCTTGTGACTTACACGTGTTACGAGAATATGAGTTATTTCGTAAATTGAAATGGAGAGCGAAAATGATGGCGAGCAGAGTAATTTGCTTGCCACTTACACGTGTTACGAGGAAAATGGCATGGAATGACATGATAAGCAAATTAAAGAGCGAAGAAACTTGTTTTTCAAGCGTCAATTCTAGGGTCGCAATTGATGAAACGGTTTTCAAAGCATCAATTTTAGAAATTTTCACTTTGATATATGTCTGGAGTGTAAATAGGAACACCCGTATTTTAATGCGTGAGTGTTAAAAGTAGGAATAATGAGGTGGTAGCAAGGGACGGAGCCGGGGGTTCCTGCGGATGCCCAGGATCCCCATGAATTTTTTCATTGAATTGTTAATTTTTGAAAAAAATATTGATTTTTCTTAAAATTATTTTAAATGCACTCGGTCCATCGAAATATGTTACTATTATTAGTGTTTAATTTTTTTTGTGTACCTAGCCGAATTTAGTCCTAATTTCGTTCCTAAGTGGCAGTGATATGACAAAAAGAAATCATGTTATCACACGTAACACTCTTACGGATGCAACTTCAACACCTCTACAGTTCTATTAAATTATATAGAAATGCAATTTTACTCTTTCTGTGTCAAAGTTAAAGTAAAGTTTTTTTTAAATAAAAGTCCTTTTGGAAGATACATACGTGGAGATGAGTGTCGTTGTCATTTGCGTGTGTAAAGGAAAGTTTGTTTACGTGTAAATCAGTGTCCACTTGTGACATGGTAAACTGATTTGTGATACATTTTATGTTTCGTACGCACATGAGAACTTTCAGATCCACTTCACGGTTACCGCATTTTTCTCAAATTTTTCAAAAAAAAGAATAAAGAGAAATTCATATTCAATATCCATGCACTTAGCACTTAATGCAGTTACGTTGTACGACCTCAATCACTATACGACGAGGCACAAAATTACAATTCATTCACATTACAAATAATTCAGATTACAGTTACAAACTCTTTTGAGAAATTACAATTCATTTCACATTATAATTCACTCATATTACATTACAATTTCTCTTAACAAAATACAATTCTTTTAAAAATATTCTGCGAATTAAACAATTCACTCATATTACATTACAATTTCTCTTAACAAAATACAATTCTTTTAAAAATATTCTGCGAATTAAACGCCCCAAATTAAAAGCTTTAGAATCACAACCTTTTGTAATGAATCCCCGTGCAAAAACTTTTGTGAGAAAATGTAGAAAATCTCAGGTGGCCTTGTTTTTCATTAAAGAAAAACTTTGGGTATAATGGAATAGTAATTCTCAATAATTGATGTTTGGCTCTTTAATATGAATTTGGATTTTGGGTATCATTGAACAAAAGTATTGGGTGTGCCGCGAAATCTATGTTTCTCCAAACAGGTAAAGAAAAACTGTCAAATCACACATCTTAAAACTCTACGTGTTTTTCTTAGCAAATTATCCCTTCGTGTGAAGGATCTGAACCCAAATGAAAATACACAGGTGCCAAATTAGGAGATACATGTATCAAGCGATGAAAATTAGCATGAGTTTACACAATACTTGGCAGTTTGAACACCCCAAATCTGTTGGAAAATTTAGTGCACTTGTGGGATTTGTTCACACCTGATAATGGGCTTGCAGGTACGGAGTGTACACCCATCACGTCCCTGAACACCCTGACTCAGATAGTGGTTAAGTGTTTTCAGTGTATGATGAAGTTCAGTGAGTTCACTCTTTCAGGGAGTGATACTCTGGACTGAATGGTATTCATCAGGTTGATGAGTTCAGCTTAGGCTGAAGAATCTCATCAGGGAGTTGATGTCCTCCGGGACTAGCTCATCAGTGAGTATAACGAACTCACTGGACTGAATTCAAACTTGGTTTGTAACTGCTTTGACCTATTCAATTGGCAGTTATAACGGTATTAATGACCACGTTTAATTGGTCGTGTAACCACTATTACCTATAATTATGGAGGCAAATTAAGTGGGATTAATGGGCCGTTAATCACTCTTAATTTCATTGATTAGGGTTGAGTAATATTACCTATAAATAGGTAAATCAATCATGCATGAGAAAGACACAGAAAACATACAACACTTATACACAAAGGGTTATTGATTTGTGCCTAAATCACTAACAACATTTGGTCTTATCCCAAGTAGATATTCGTGATACCCAGGCATTAGGGTCGAATAGTTTACTTTGGAAAGTGATAACACGATTCCAAGTGATATCCGGTAACCTTAATTGGTACGTAGTTAGGCTATTGATTATCTCTACCCTGTTCTGGGCTCTTAACCTCCAACAATCAAAATAAACTATTTTGTGATAATCAATGGCTGCTGCTATGAGGCATATGGCTGCTAACTTTTCCAAATTGGATAAGTTTGAAGGTGTTGATTTTAGAAGATGGCAAAAGAAGATGCACTTCTTGCTATCAAGCATGAATGTGGTGTATGTTCTTAGCACTGCCATTCCTGAGGATCATGGGGATGATGCTACTGTGGAACAGATAAGGAAAAGAAGCAAATGGGAGAATGATGACTATGTATGCAGAGGTTTAATCCTAAATGGTATGTCTGATTCTCTCTTTGACATTTATCAGAACGTTGAATCTTCCAAAGAACTTTGAGATTCCTTGGATGCCAAATATATGGCTGAGGATGCTTCAAGTAAGAAGTTTCTTGTGAGTAATTTCACAAATTACAAATTGACTGATTCAAGACCAGTCATGGAACAATACAATGAACTTCTTGGAATACTTGGAAGGTTTACACAACATAAAATGAACATGGATGAGGCTTTTTCAGTCTCTTGTATCATTGACAAACTCCCTCCTTCTTGGAAAGATTTCAAGCATGCCTTGAAACATAAGAAGGAAGAACTGACACTTGTTCAGTTGGGTAGTCATTTGCGTATTGAGGATTCTCTCAGGGCGCAGGATAATGACAAGCCAAAGAGTAGCAATGCTACTGGTGCACATGTTGTCAATATGGTGGAACATAACAATTCCACCAGGTACAATGACAACAAAGGCAAACGTAAACATCAGGATAACACAAGGGTTGATCCTAACAAGAAGGCAACACCTACTTGTTGGAAATGTGGCAAATCTGGTCACATTAAAAGGGATTGCAAAGGTGTTAAGGTTGGTGGTAAAACCAATGGTTCAGGCACTAGTGGTTCAGGGAGTGGTGGTTCAGCCAACTCACTGAAAGGTCAGAATATGTTTAATGAATCTCTTCAGGTTTATTATGTTACATATGTATCTGAATCTAACTATGTGCAGGATGATGATGTTGCGTGGTGGGTTGACTCTGGAGCAACTGTTCATGTATGCAAAGATAGAAGATGGTTCAAGACTTACGAGTCACTGAATGATGGTTCTATTCTTCACATGGGAAATGAGTCAACAACTTTGGTGCATGGTCGTGGTTGTGTAGATCTTAATTTTAGTTCTGGAAAGATTGTAACTTTGTTTAATGTTATTCATGTTCCTGATATAAGGAAGAACTTGGTTTCAAGTAGTGTTTTGAATAATCATGGATATAAACAAGTTATTGAATCTGATAAATTTATTTTGTCCAAACATGGTGTGTTTATTGGTTTTGGCTATTTGTGTAATCAAATGTTCAGGCTTAATGTTGTCACTGACACTGTTAATTCAGCCTTTATGTCAACCTCTAAACTGAATGACTCTACCCTGTGGCATGCTAGACTTGGTCATGTACATTTTAAAATGATGCAAGATATTTCTAAGGATGGGTTAATCCCAGCATTTGATATGGACACTGAAAAGTGTAAAACTTGCATGTTGACCAAAATTACTAAGAAACCTTTTCAGGGTGTAAAACGTGAGACTGAGCTCTTGGAGCTAATACACAGTGACCTGTGTGATTTGCATGCCACTCCCTCTTTGGGGAACAAGAAGTACTTTGTGACATTTATTGATGATGCTTCTAGGTTTTGTTATGTGTTTCTATTACATACCAAGGATGAAGCATTAGATAAATTCAAAGTGTTTAAAACTGAAGTTGAGTTGCAACTTGGGTCCCTGATCAAAAGATTCAGGACTGATAGGGGAGGTGAGTACATGGATACTCAGTACTTTCAGTCTGTTGGTATAATCCATGAAACTACTGCTCCCTATACTCCTCAACAAAATGGTATCTCTGAAAGGAAGAACGGGGTACTAAAGGAGATGGTTAATTCCATGTTGTCCTATTCAGGACTGAGTCAAGGGTTCTGGGGTGAAGCTATGTTAACAACTTGCTATTTACTTAATAGGGTTCCCAACAAAAGGAACAAGGTTACCCCTTATGAACTCTGGACTAAAAAGAAACCCAACCTGAATTATCTCAGGGTTTGGGGTTGTAGAGCAGTTGTAAGACTCCCTGATCCAAAGTTAAAAACTCTGGGTGAAAGAGGCATTGATTGCATCTTTGTTGGATATGCTGAGCATTCCAAGGCATATAGGTTCTATGTTATTGAACCTAATGAATATGTTTCAATTAATTCAATAATTGAATCAAGGGATGCACTATTTGATGAGAATAGATTCTCATCAGTCCCTAGACCAAGTCACAGGATTCCAAATGGAACTGATGACAATGGTGTATCAGAGGTCCCTGATGATTTATCATATCAGGCCCCTGATGAGGTTGTGGTTCAACAACCTGAACCTGAGCTCAGGAAGAGCAAAAGGGTCAGGACTCCAAAGTCATTTGGACCTGAGTTTCAATTATACTTAATTGAAGGTACAAGGAGTGAGGTCTCTGATCAATACTCCTATTGCTTCATTGTTGAGGATGCTCCCAAAACATTTGAAGAAGCAATGAAGTCCCAGGATGTTGCTTTCTGGAAAGAAGCAATAAATGATGAGATTGACTCCATCATGGGCAACAACAGTTGGGTGTTGGTTGATCTACCACCAGGTTGTAAACCTCTTGGTTGCAAATGGATTTTCAAAAGAAAAATGAAGGTAGATGGAACTATTGAAAAGTTCAAGGCTAGACTAGTCATTCAGGGCTTTAAACAAAAGTCAGGGATAGACTACTTTGACACATATGCCCCAGTGGCACGTATCAGTACCATAAGATTGCTGATTGCTTTGGCATCAATTCACAATCTGATTATTCATCAGATGGATGTGAAGACAGCTTGCTTGAATGGTGAATTGGATGAGGAGGTTTATATGAACCAACCTCAGGGCTTCATCTTGCCTGGAAATGAAAACAAGGTGTGCAAACTGATTAAGTCTTTATATGGACTGAAACAGACACCTAAGCCATGGCACCAAAAATTTGATGAAGTGGTTTTGTCTAATGGTTATGTTCTTAACCAGGCTGACAAATGTGTATATAGAAAATTTGATGAATCTAGTAAAGGAGTCATCATTTGCCTATATGTTGATGACATGTTGATCTTTGGCACTGACCAAAATCAAGTTGACTTGACAAAGGAATTTTTGTCATCAAGGTTCTCCATGAAGGACATGGGGGAGGCTGATGTTATCCTTGGTAAAAGGATTAAACATGAAAGCAATGGTATATCAATTTCTCAGTCTCATTACATTGAGAAGGTACTGAAGAAATTTAATTGCTTTGATTGTACTCCAGTGAGTACTCCCATGGATACCACTGAGAAGCTTATGCTTAATACTGGCAAAGCTGTATCTCAACTTGAGTATTCCAGGGTGATTGACTGCCTGATGTATGCCATGACTTGTACAAGGCCTGACATTGCTTTTGCTGTGGGTAAACTGAGCAGGTATACTAGTAATCCTAGTGCTCAGCACTGGCAATCAATTCAGAGGGTACTGAAGTATTTGAAGAGAACTATGGACTATAGTCTCTCATATACTGGTTATCCTTCAGTGTTGGAAGGATACAGTGATGCAAGTTGGATCAGTAACACTGAAGACAATTCGTCTACCAGTGGCTGGGTATTCCTACTTGGTGGAGGTGCAATTTCTTGGGCATCCAAGAAGCAAACTTGTATCACCAGTTCAACAATGGAATCTGAATTTGTGGCTCTAGCAGCTGCTGGTAAAGAAGCTGAATGGTTGAGAAACTTGCTTCTTGAGATTCCATTGTGGCCTAAACCTATAGCACCTATTTCTATCCGGTGTGATAGTGTTGCTACATTGGCAAAGGCTTATAGCCAGATGTACAATGGGAAGTCTAGACATTTAGGTGTCAGGCATAACATGATTCGTGAGCTTATCATGAATGGGGTGGTATCTATAGAGTTTGTAAGATCTCAACAGAACTTAGCTGATCACTTGACGAAGGGTCTGGGCTAGAGACTTGGTTATAAAGTCTGCTAAAGGGATGAGTTTAAAGTCCAACTTGGTCACTGAATGCTAGGACACCCAACTCCCTCCTGAGGAAACTTGGGAGCTGAGTTCAATGTGGAAAGCTGAACATTCAGTGTACTGAAGCACATGTTTTACAAACATCCCAAGGTTTGTGCTTGGAACCTGCTGAAAGGAGGATGAAGTTACTACTTCTGGTTAATTTTATTTGAAAAAGTGCTTGGTAGGAGCATGAATAAAGAGGAACCACCTATGTGAATGTTGAAGTTTTGCCGCTTCAGGAAGCTATGGGCTTTTAGCTTTTACAACATTTATGAATTGGATATGGACACATGGCTTGTATAGTGTCAGGAGTGTTTAAGTGTTGGAAAACTTGTGTGTATTTTATCTTCAGGTATTCAAATGGGTTGAAGGGTTCAATTCTTAAAACACCCTGATTCTCGAATATTTGAACGTGTAATTTACTAAGATGAAAATTCAATCCTCAGGATATTTTTGTTTATGCACTTGTTTTGTATTATGGTTATTTTCATGCAAAGGTAGTGAACTAAATTTGGGGAGGATTGTTGGAAAATTTAGTGCACTTGTGGGATTTGTTTACATCTGGTAATGGGCTTGGAGGTACGAAGTGTACACCCATCACGTCCCTGAACACCCTGACTCAGATAGTGGTTAAGTGTTTTCAGTGTATGATGAAGTTCAGTGAGTTCACTCTTTCAGGGAGTGATACTCTGGACTGAATGGTATTCATCAGGTTGAAGAATCTCATCAGTGAGTATAACGAACTCACTGGACTGAATTCAAACTTGGTTTGTAACTGCTTTGACATATTCAATTGGCAGTTATAACGGTATTAATGACCACGTTTAATTGGTCGTGTAACCACTATTACCTATAATTATGGAGGCAAATTAAGTGGGATTAATGGGCTGTTAATCACTCTTAATTCCATTGATTAGAGTTGAGTAATATTACCTATAAATAGATAAATCAATCATGCATGAGAAAGACACAGAAAACATACAACACTTATACACAAAGGGTTATTGATTTATGCCTAAATCACTAACAACATTTGGTCTTATCCCAAGTAGATATTCGTGATACCCAGACATTAGGGTCGAATAGTTTACTTTGAAAAGTGATAACACGATTCCAAGTGATATCCGGTAACCTTAATTGGTACGTAGTTAGGCTATTGATTATCTCTACCCTGTTCTGGGCTCTTAACCTCCAACAATCAATAACCCAAACTTGCAAACAAATGAACAACGTTCCCTAACAAAATTTATCCCAAGATGATTGCGCCATTACTTATTTATCGACTGCCAGGTTTTGGATTTCTCAGCTCATAAAAATATTACAAGCCTACTTAGCCATGATGCGGCAAAAGCATTTAAGACAGACCAAAGGCGCACACCTCTTTAAACCTAATGAGATCACCACGCGTAATGACACTGGTATGTCTGATGTAATAACATAATTTCCGCTTCAACTAGAATATGACATTCCTGGCTCAAATCAAATTACCTTCTCCATGGTAAATATATGGTGCACAATTTCAAACTGAAATTTGAATAACAATCAACGATTTCACATAAATGGGGCATTGCAAATAATCATGTCAAATGTATAAAATACATGTAGATATAACAACATAGTAAGTAGTAGCTAGAAACATATCAAATGATAATCACAATCTATTGTTTCAATGATACTAGTTTGAAATTTAAGAAAAACAAAAAACGTAGATTGGATCTGATAAACCAAACCCTCCTCCTCAAACACGAGCAGCAACAACAGCAGGAGCAGCCGAAACCGCGGCATTAGCAGCGGCACCACTAAGGAAAGACAAAAAGCCAGTAGAAGCACCAGGCTCTTGATCATCAAGAAACAAATCTTCAGGAGTCCTAAAAGCACCATGAGCCGAAACAACAGCAGCACCAATCATCAAAGCAGATATCAAAACAGATCCAACACTAGTCAAAAAGATGACCACAATACTCGAAACAATGAGCAGTCCCAAAGTCTCCCTCTCAGAAAAAGTCCTCCCAAATATAACCAAAGGCGGATCAGAAGGCCTAAACAAGTACAAAAACAACCAAGCAGCTAATAAACCAACAAGGGTTATTAAAGAGAAGGGGTTAGTCAAAAGTGAAAACCCTAAAACCAAGGCGATTATTGTTATGTAATTCACTCTAAAATACGAGTAGTTTTTGCGGATACGAGAAGCGGCATCGGTGATTGAGTCGGGTTTTGAGAATGCGGATCGGTCGATAAGTTCGGACCATGGACGGCGAGATGAGAGACCAGATCTGACTGTTTCGGTGATGTTGTTAATGAATGCACGGAAAGCGGGGGTTTGTACTGGGGCTTGGGATTCAGTTGTTGTTTGGTTTGTGATTGGAAGGATGGCTGCTGACGATGACGTCATCTTTTTTTGGGAGGATTTTTTTTTTTTTTGTTGCTATGGGAGTGAATGGTTTTGTAGAGAGAGAGAGAGAGAGGGTTTTTGCTTCTTGACGAAGGGTGGATATGTCTTTGGTTTAAAACGCGTCGTCGGTGGATCTAACGTTAAGAAATACTATCACTATCAAATTTATATAATTCACGTTTTCAGTTTTCGATGATCAAATTTAAGCTTTAATAAACAGGAGTAAAATATACCATTGGTCCCTTTGTAAAAATCGCTAGGCGTTAATGAGGTAGTCGGGTAGGGTCTAGCGATTAATCGTGGATTAATCAGATTGGAATTTTTATGCACAAAATTGTAATTTTAGATAGATAATATGTATAAAATAAGCATAATGCATCAAAATTCAAATATTTCAAGTGTTAAAATATAAACATAATACATAATTCTTTAAAGTTCAAAGTTAAATATAGATATTACTCGGTTTGTTGACCATTTTAAAGCGATCTTTGATTGATTTTGTCTAATTAATCGGTTTGTTGACAAATTTTTAAGCGATTTTGTCCGACTTTTAAGCGATTTTTTTGACCGAATTTCAAGCGATTTTGTTCGATTAGACCGATTTTGTTCGATTAATCGGTTTGTTGACCGATTTTTAAGCGATCTTTGACCAAAGCGATTAAATAGGCCGATTATGATAAATCAAGGCGTTTAGTGAGCGATCAGCGATTATACGCCGTCAGACCGCTGTGATTAGGGTTTCTTCTTGTGCAATTCGACCTTCTGACGCCATCATTCTATGTCTTCTGACGTCGTCAGGTTGAGTGCTGACGTTGTCATGCTTCAAGCCTTCTGAGCAGTCTTTTATAACTTTAACACTAAATGTCCTTCATGTAATTACACCTGACGCCGTCAGGTGTAAAGTCTTTAAAAGTTCACTGAGGCGACGTGTGTTAATTTCCAAGCTCCATATTCTTCAAGTGACGGCGTCACCTATTAAGGTGTGACGCCGTCAGGTGTGTTTCCTAACATGTTTTTCGCGACTTAGCTGTTTTCTTCACTTTTAAGCCCAAAAACTTTCAAAATGCTCCAAATTTCAGAAATCACATCCAAAGTACCTAAAATAAGAAAAGAAATGATTTGAAAAAATATTTGATCATATAATCACGATTTTAGGCTTAAATAACCCCTTAAAAAGGTATCAAATAAATCCTTATCAATTAAGACTGCTATAAGATAAAGATGGTGAAGCGCAAGGATTACCTCCAACCACTAATTTCTTTTTCTTGAGTTTGGTTTTCTTTGTTCCCAAAACAGCGCTTGGAATAGCATTTGCCTCTTCTGATAGACATTGAAAGCTAGATAGGAGATTATCCGGTTCATTATCAGACTTACCATTGGCTTCATTGGACTCCTTAATATCACCATTGGCTCCATTAGACTCCATATTATCTGTAGTTAAATTTTGGTCCGGTAAAGCTTCAGTGGGCTCATAATTGCAATCGGCCTTGAGGTTTTCATTAGTAATTGGGGCACCAACTGTTTCCTTATAAGTTGATTAATGATGGTCCATATGTTCCAAAAACTGCCCAAGGTTTAATTAAACCTGAAGCTCAGTGGACCCCAGATGAAAGGAGGGTGGTCAATCAAGACCAGCGCCTGAAAAGCATCATTATATCATGCCTTCCTGATGATATAATGGAATCAGTGATCAACTGTCCCACTGCCCAGCAGACATGGACTGACCTGGTTCATAGCTATGAAGGGCCTTCTGATACCAAAGAGAATAGGATCATGGACCTGAAGCTTGAATTCAATACCTTCAGGGCCAAGGATTCTGAAAGTCTCTCTGAGACTTATACTCGGTATAAGACCCTCCTGAATGAGCTGACCAATGATGGTGTTATACTGTCTAAACATGAGATCAATGTTGGTTTTGTCAACAGTCTCCCTGAGAAATGGTTAAACTTCTCTCAGGGATTGAGAAATGCAAACCACATTCAGAACCTTGAGCTCCCTGCCATCTATAGGAAGTTTGTCTATGAAGACAATCTTATCACCAGGAGATACCCTGGTAAAGCTCAGGAGACCAAAAAGGCCTTGACAATTACACCCATATCAACTGCTTTCTATTCAAAAGGTGTTGTGCAGGATTTTCAGGATGGATCTGATGATGAGGTTGACCAAAGAACCAGTGAGGAGTATCTTAATGATCTTCAAATTGAATTTCATGAAAGAGCACTCCTTGCTAATTCAAAAAGGTTTTTTAAGAAAAACAAATTTCCTTCTAAAGCAAATGACAACACTGAATGCTTTAAATGTGGCAAAATGGGGCATTTTGCTAAAGATTGTTTTTCAAAAACCACCTCAGAACCATCTTTCAAATTTTCAGGAAATAACTCTTTTTCAGGCCCCAGCAAATTTCAACCAAAAATGCTTCAGTCTAGTCAAAGATTTGAAAAAGTCCCTCAAATTGACTTTGAAGCAAAATACAGAAAGGCAAAAGCTAAACTTGCCCTTCTTGAATCATCCTCAACAGTCTCTCAGCCTCCTCAGGCTCCAAAGCCTACTCAAGCCAAGAACAAAGGGCTTGTTGCTGAAACATATGACTGGGATGAGGTTGAAGTGTCCTCTGATGATGATGAAGTTCACATCAGTGCCCTGATGGCTCTGTCAGAAGACAACAAACTTGCTGTGGGGAAGAGTCATGCAAGAAATGGTGAATGGGTCAACATCTCAATGAGGAAGGTAAATCTTTTACTTATTAATGTTGATCTTAAGTATGTTGAAGAGCAAAGACTTAATTTGTTTTCAAAATTTAACAAACTGAGTTTTGAATTAAATCATTGTAGAGATGAATTACTTGCCTTAAAACAAGTCAAGCTTGAAAGTGTTACACTTCAAATTCAAAACTCTGAACTTGTAAAACAAAATCAAGCTCTTCAGGAAGAACTTAAGAAAGAAAAGGAAATTATTTGGAAATGGACTCAGAAAAAACCCAAACTTTATGAAACATTGAGTCTCTCACCCAGCCCCAATAAGGCTGGTCTGGGTGATGATCAACTCACTGAAGTTTCTGGGGAGAGTAGCCATTCTACAACTTTTCTATTAACCAACATACTCTCTAGCAAAGAACTAGCTCCCAAACCCAGTGATTGGATTGAAAGAAACAATCCTGATAGTAAATTGCCAAATTTTAACACTGGAAGAATCCTGGAGCCTGAAAGTCAGGCTATAAAGGAGCTGCTAGGAGTCACTGATGAACTTAGTCCTACTGAGTCCATCACTGAGTCTAAGTCTGATTCACCACTCCCTCCACTGAAACAACTTCAGGGAGCAGAACCCAATTCTGACCTTGCACAATTAGTCTTTCAACCACATTCTCCTAAAGAGAAGTCAGGGTTAGGAAGGACTATACTGAAAAGACCTACTCCTGCACTCACTGAACACCAAAAACCTTCAGTAACTACTGAAGTGAAGCCTGAAAGCACTTATTCAAAGGTTGATCAGCTTGCTGAACTTGTCAGGATGCTGAGTAAGAAAATTGAGTCTACTGAGAAAAACTCTGACTCTAAATTTACAAAGCCCTCAGTATCCTTAGGTTCTTCCAAACCAAAAACCACACCTAGACCCTCAGGGAGATGTGAACTGTGCAATTATCCAAATCACAGCACTGATAAATGCTACAGAGTCCTATTTTGTATGATATGCAAACAAGAGGACCACAGAACTTGTGATCACATCCCCCACACTGCTTCTTTAAAAGCAAGGGGTCTATACAAAACCCAAGGCTATCAGTATGCCACACCTTCCAAACAAAGACTGAAGGCTAAGCCTTTCTCACCATGTCCTCACTTTGGTTTCAATGATCATCTTCCTGATGATTGTATGATGAAAGAATGATGTGACATCTGTGGAGATCCCTCCCACGAAACCAGGGGACATGACAAAGTGATTCAGTCAAGAAGGAAAAACCAAACCAACACTTCTCAGTCACCTGAGGCATCAACCTCCACAAAATGTAAAACATGTGGTAGCTCAGGTCACACAACTTCAGACCATGATTCATTAACTGAGTTCAAAAAGTCCCTGAGGACTAAGCCCACTAGAAGGTGGGTCAACAAGCAAAACTAACCCAGTTTACTGTTTGTGCAGAAACACATCAAGGATCCTACCTGGCATCTAGACAGTGGATGCTCCAGAAGTATGACTGGTGTGAAAAGTTTTCTGCACAAATATGTGGAAGAACCAGGACCCAAAGTAGTATTTGGTGATAACTCATCAGCTCCCACTGAAGGTTATGGTTCAGTAAACTGCAATGGTATAGTTTTTACAAGAATTGCTTATGTTAATGGTCTCAAGTACAACCTGATAAGTGTTTCCCAACTATGTGATGCCAAATACATAGTTCAGTTTGATGACAAGAGAGGGACTATCTTTAATGCCAATAAGGAAGTTGTGTTGATTGCCCCCAGGAGGGATGATGTATATGTCCTTGACATGTCATCCCTGACTCAAAATGGGACTTGCCTATTCTCAAAGGCAAGTGAGACAATCAACTAGCTATGGCATAGGAGACTCTCTCATCTCAATTTCAAGAGCATCAACAACCTGGCCAAACAGAACAAAGTTTTGGGCCTTCCATCCCTGGTGTATACCAAAGACAAGCCTTGTTCTGCTTATGAGAAAGGAAAACACCACAGGGCATCATTCAAAACCAAACAAACCTTTTCCATCAAAAGCTGCCTACATCTTCTTCATATGGACCTGTTTGGACCTGTCAGTCCAATGTCCATTCACCATGAGAAGTATACTCTGGTCATAGTGGATGAATATTCAAGATATACTTGGGTTTACTTCCTGACCAAAAAGAGTCAGGCAGCTGAAACAATCATGTCATTTGTCAGGAACATTGAAAATCAAAATGATGTCAAAGTTAAACAGATCAGGACTGACAATGGCACTGAATTCAAAAACCAAGACCTTGAGTGTTTTTGTGATGAGAAAGGAATTTCTCAAAATTTCACTTCTCCCTATACTCCTGAACAAAATGGAGTAGCTGAAAGGAGAAATAGAACACTCATTGAGGCAGCAAGAACAATGCTGAATGGCTCAGTCCTCTCAAAACATTTTTGGACTGAGGCAGTTAAAACAGCCTGCTACACTCAAAACAGGTCAATCATT
Source organism: Artemisia argyi (assembly GCA_030686995.1). Taxonomy (NCBI): domain Eukaryota; kingdom Viridiplantae; phylum Streptophyta; class Magnoliopsida; order Asterales; family Asteraceae; genus Artemisia; species Artemisia argyi. The sequence continues at coordinate 83,431,215 of CM060703.1, forward strand.
GTGAAAAGGCATAATAAGACACCTTATGAGATATTCAAAGGAAGGATTCCTGACATCAGCTATTTTCATGTATTTGGGTGTCCTGTGTTTATACATAATCACAAGGATCACTTAGGTAAATTTGATGCCAAAGCTGATGATTGATACTTCCAGGGATATTCCTTGGTTTCTAAAGCCTTCAGGGTGTTCAACACAAGGAGACAACAAACTGAGGAAACTTATCACATTACTGTTGATGAGAGCACTGAATCCATCAGGTTCTCAAATTCCTCAGTTGAAGAAATTGGTATTGATGACTCATCAAGATATCCTCCTGATGAGTATCATCCTGAGAACAATCCCTCAACCCAATACCAAGCTGATGCTGATGTCTCCTATTACATCATCCCTCACAACCTACCCCAACCACCTATCAGTGAGTTCATAGAAACTCAGCCTGTCTCAAATGAGACTGACACCACTAAACAAATTGTTTAGGAACCCTCAGAACAAATTGTTCCTACTGTAGTCACTGAAGCACATATTGATGAGTTACCTCATGTTCCTGAGTCTGAACCTAATCAGGCTCCTACAAGCTCAAATTCCTATCCCAAACCCCAGGATAGCTGGACTAGATACAAAATCATTGAGCTTGTGAACATCATTGGTGAACCCACTGAAGGCATGCTCACAAGAAGCAAGGCTGCCAAACTCAAGGCTGCCACTGCCAATATATGTCTTTATGCTGACTATCTCTCAGAAATTGAGCCTAAAAATGTCAAAGAAGCCCTGACTTATGAAAGTTGGGTTCAGGCCATGAGAGATGAATTGGAACAATTTGACAGAAATGATGCATGACCCTTGTTGAATGCCCCTAGGGTGTTTTAATCATTGGTATGAAATGGGTCTTTAAAAACAAGACCGGTGAAAATGGCACAGTCATCAAAAACAAAGCAAGACTGGTTGCCAAAGGATATAATCAACAGGAAGGTATAGACTATGAGGAAACCTTTGCACCTGTTGCAAGAATGGAAGCCATCAGGATCTTCCTTGCCTATGTAACTTACATGAACTTTAAAGTTTACCAAATGGATGTTAAAAGTGCATTCCTGAATGGTAACATCAAAGAAGATGTTTATGTGCAACAACCTCCTGGTTTCGAAAGTAGTGAATACCCCAACCATGTCTACAAGCTTAACAAAGCCCTTTATGGACTGAAACAAGCACCCAGGGCATGGTATGAAACTCTTTCAGCCTTCCTGATCCAAAATAAGTTTGTCAGAGGAAGAATTGACAACACACTGTTCATCTATAGAACAAAGGATGATGTCATTCTTGTCCAAGTATATGTTGATGACATCATCTTTGGCTCAACAAGTTATAAACTTTGCAAACAGTTTGAGAAACTGATGACCACAAAGTTTGAAATGAGCATGATGGGTGAACTCACATACTTTCTTGGACTCCAAATCAAAAAAACTGATAAAGGAATATCCATTTGCTAAGAAAAATACCTCAGGAACCTACTGAAGAAGTATGAGCTCACTGACTGCTCTTCAGTGAAAACCCCTATGGTTCCTCCAAACAACCTTGGCCCTGATCTCACTGGAAAATCAGTGAATCAAACCCAATACAGAGGAATGATTGGCTCCCTGATGTACTTACTTGCCTCAAGGCCTGATATCCAATTCTCAGTCTGCCTGTGTGCTAGATACCAGGCTGACCCTAAAGAATCACATCTCACTGCTGTCAAGAGAATCATCAGGTACCTGAAGGGTACTCCAAACCTTGGTTTGTATTACCTAAAATGTTCAGGATTTGACCTCAAAGGGTACACTGACTCTGACTATGCAGGATGTAACATGGATAGGAAAAGTACTTCAGGATCCTGCCAATTTCTTGGTGGTAAACTTGTGTGTTGGAGTACAAAGAAACAACAGTCAGTGGCCATGTCCTCAGCTGAAGCTGAATATATGGCTGCTGCTGGATGTTGTGCAAATGTACTATGGATGAAGAGCCAACTGAGTGACTATGGCATTCAGTATAAGATGGTACCTATCTTTTGTGATAATACAAGTGCCATAGCCATCTCAAACAATCCAGTACTTCATCAAAGAACCAAACACATTGACATCAGATACCACTTCATCAGGGACCATATCTCTAATGGAGAAATTGAACTACATTTCATCCCCACTGAGTATCAGCTAGCTGATATCTTCACTAAACCTTTGGATGAACCCACTTTCACAAGATTGAAAGCTGAATTGGGCATGTTGGACATAGAATCAGGGAACTGATCAAAAATTGTTCCAACATGATGTAAATTCTCTAAGTCCCTGATCATAACCTTCCTGAAAACCCATTTTTGTTGAATGATAATTCATTCAGGGGGCTGTGGATGAAAAATGGCATTAAATACCCTAACTAAATGTTCCGAATACTTAGTAAATGTCCCAGGTAGGTAACTGATTCCTATTAAATATGGGAATATATGTCACCTACACAACTGGCATCCACATCTTGGGCCCCCACATCTCTCACCAAACATCACTGAGCATTAAATGCTCTCTCACACACAAAAGTTGTGATGATTTTACTCTGCAAAAGTGCATTATTTGCAGAGCCGCACAACTGTTCACCCACGATGTGAGAGAAAATAGGGTAATGGGAATCGTGATATTTAATGCGGATATCAAACCAAAATTATTATGCCGTTTCGGTTAAATAAATTAAACCTTTGGTATCCGCAACATCACCACCCTAATTCCCACCCTATAAATACCCCCACAAAGAAGAACACACACACGCTTTAAAAAAAATCTTAACAAAACTCTTGCAAAAACATTTCAAGACTTTTTGCTTTCAAAATCTGTGTGCTTCTTCTTTAATCAAAACCAGACCATTTTTGAAAACTAAAATGGCATCTTCTAAGGTCATAAAATACGCACCCAATATGGAATTCCAAATGGAAAGCGTAGACCTAACCAAAAACAATGTGGTGGGAAACTTTGCCTACCCTGAAGGGTTCCCTGCTTACAGGGACGTGGTGAAGTTTCTACAAAACTGTTTTCTCACCACCACATTCACAAAGACCCCCTCAGTCATCTATCATGACTACTTGAGGGAATTTTGGTACTCAGCGGTGGTTGAAAACCCTGATGCACCAAAGGAGGCCAAAATTAAGTTCTTAGTGAAGAATGGGACAAAGTCCCTTGTTCTTGACTACAAAACCTTTGTCAAAGCTACTGGCCTTGACTACACTGAGACCTTTGTTGCCCCACCAACTGAAGAGGAGGTTAAACAACTCCTCCTTGAACTAGGGCCCTATGATAAAAATCACCCTGATATTGCTCCAGGGGCCCTACTAAACAAAGCCCCCATCATCAAAACATGGTTCCCTGCACCTTGGAGGATCCTGATGACATTTGTCATTCAGGTCCTTGGGGGGAACAAATCCTTTACTGAGCAATTGAACAATACTCAAGCAATGATATTGTTCAGTCTCATTGAGGGTAGATTTATTGACCTTGGAGAAATAATCTTCAAGGACCTCATAGCAAAATTAGGGGGGAAGTCTAGGCAAAAACTAATGTCATACCCTAGATTCATTTCCTGTGCCCTACAAGATTTGCTTGGGTCTGAGTATGTAAAGCCTGATGCAATAGGTTTTGAGCCTGAAGTGTTACACAAGGCTAATTACTCTCGTAACCCTCTAGAGGTTACACCCGTCACCCTGACCCAATATATGCAAACTGCTATCCAGGGTGACAATATTATATCACCAGTTCCCTCTCCCACCAAAAAGGTGAAGAGGAAGAAGGGACAGGGGTCCAGGAAGGTGGCTCAACCCAAGTCACTCGATACTGAGACCTCTGACCCTAAGGCTGCCAAAAAGGGGCATGAACTACCGCCCTTGACTGCGGACACCCTGAGAATAATTACCCAGTCACTAGGCCTGCAACAAAAGCCAACGGAGGGCACTGAGACATCCCACTCAGTGTCCTCGGGCATACCCGTTTCCAAAGACTCTACTGTCATAAACAAGACAGCTGAGCCAAAACAAACCAAACCTTCACATCCTGTTAAAGGCTCTGGCAAATCACAACCAGAGTCTCAGGGAGTAAGGGATCCTAAATCCTCGGTGGGGCAGCACTACTCCACTGAGAAGGGGGTCCACAAACAATCACATCCTGCTAAAGGCTCGGGTAAATCACAACCCAAGCATCAGGGAGTTAACGTTCCTAAACCTTCGACAGGCCAGAACAAGCCTGTTGGAAAGGGGGACATCACCACTCAGGTGCCTGATGAGGACATTCGCAAAACAACGCTTTTGTCTGAGGGCACAAAACTCATCCCCAAGACTCAGAGGGAAACATACAACCCGCTGATAGGGACACAACATTCACGACTCCTCAGGATGACATTGAGAAAAACCCATCAGTGTCTGAAGGGGTCACGGGGGACAAAGATTCAGAGGGATATAAACCACCCGCTGATATGGAACCCAAAACCACTCCCGGAGGTGCGCATTACTTGGGAACTGGCCTTAAAGACCAGGTAGGTAAAACCCAACCTACCGGATTTGAGGGGTCAGGACTTGGCCAAAACGAAGGCAAATCTTCTTATGAAGAGGAGCCGGATAACCTCCATTTGTTGCAGATTACCTCCCTGGCAGATGCTCAGGCTGTCTTATTTTCTGATGATGAATTTAACAGTGACGAGGAGGTCTTCACGGCCGGAGATGAAATGGAGGTTGAGGAGACAGTCCCTGAACCTGTTACTCAGTCTCCTCAAACCTCTAACCATGATGAAGATGAACAACATTCCAAGCCGGAAACCTCAGAAGACGCTCCAACTCCTCTCACTGAAAGAGCCTTCAAAAGGTTCATCAAGAAAATGACCAATGTTTTGTACAGGGGGGTCACTGAAGAGGTGTTTGACCTGCATACTGAGCAAGCAGTCCACTATCACCTCCTCAAAGATGCTGTTGAAGAATACAATGACGATGTCAGGGAGCAAAATTCCACTGTCTCTCACTCCCTGACACAAATGGCTTCTCACATCAATCAGTTTTTGGAATCCCTAAAAGAGCTGGCTACAAGGGTTAAGTCAGTTCAAGAATCAGTCAAAGATGATCCTGAGCTCAACAAGAAACTTCTTCAGGCATCTGAGACATACCAGGTAAACGCGGTGGCTCTTACTGAGTTACTTGGTTTGATAAAGGGTTCCAATGTTCAGAATCTAAGCTCCACGGTGGAGTCCCTCAAGTCTTCCTTCACTCAGTTGGAAGCATCAGTGACAGCTCAATCCCTGAAGTCCACATCTCTGGCATGGACAATGGGATCCAGGATGACTGCCCTTGAAAGTTCTCAGGCTACACTTGACTCCAAGGTATCTCTCATTCATCAGGATACTGCGGAGATCAAGTCAATGATGACGGAAATGTTTCAAGCCTTCAAGGGCACCTCTACTTCATCTTCAGTAACTCCAACACTTGCCATCACTGCAGCTCCGGCAATTGTTGAGGGGGAGAATGTTCCTAAAACCCCTATTACTGATGAACAAAAAGCTGGACAGCCCTCTCACACTGAGGGGGAGTATGTCACTGAAGCCACACTAATCACTGAAGTTCCACCACAAGAGGAACCAGTCTCCTCCACTCTCTTTCAGGACAGAGGAAAAAGTATTGCCACCACCTCAGAACCTGAAGTAAGACTCCAGCCTGCCTCCACAATCTATCAACTCACCCATGACCAAATACAAGACTACATGGAAAGAGTTGAGAAAGCGGCAAAGGTAGCTGAAGAAGAGAGATTGAGCAAGCCTGAACTGATACAGGTTGTTCATGAGGAAGCTGAAAAGATTGGTCTGGATGCTGAGGCACTAGCTACTGAGCAAGCTGGTGCAGCCTTTAAAAAGGCTCAGGAAGAACAGATGAATGCTCTTAGAAGGGAAAGGGAAGCAAAGCTGAAAATGGATGCTCAAATCAGAAAGACCAGGGTTGAAAGATATCATTGGGTGATGAAGGAAAGGTTGAAGCCTGAAACCATCACTGACATTAAAATCCACAGGAACACCAAACCCGCAATGGTCACTGTCTTCAGGGGGACTGATAAAAGAATCATTGACACTCATAACCCATTCAGATTTGCTGACTTTGGGATTACTGAACTTGATGAACTCCGTCCTATCATTGCCAAGAAAAACAATGTTGTTGTACCCGACCTTCTCAAGTCACTTAATGAAAGGTATGACAGACTGAGAGCAATACCTGAAGCCCTCAACATTCCCTCCCTTCTTCCTGCTCCAACAACAGGGACTGCTTCATCAAAAGCCACCAGGAGAAAAAGGAAGCACATTGAATCCGAGCCTGAAATCAAGGTCCCAGGATTGGATTGTGATAGATCCGTTCCTGAAGGTATCACCTTCGTGAAAAACGTTGTTCTTGAAACCCCTGAAAGAGGTCTATGCTTCATGGATGAATATGGAAACCCTGCTTTCCAAAGATGGTCCGATATGGACAGGGCAGGGGTCAAGGCAATGTTAATATACCTGATGTTGGCTTCTCCTATACAAAGTGGTGAAAACCAAAGGTTCTGTCAGGACCTTAGGGCTATGATTGAGAAGCATCCTGAGAAACACCTGCTGAGATCAAAGAAAGCTAAGATTGAGGGACTTGGCTATCATCTGAACATCTGATCTGCAACAACTATCTTTATTTTGTTTGTATTTTGTAGGAAAATGTAATAGCTATGAATAAAATGATGTTTTTGTTTAAATAGTTATGTCCTACTTACAATTACAACAAACATTCAGCAAGAGAAGAAGTACCCTGACAACTCATGCTGAATCAAGGAACACTTAGGCTATTTGTATGTTCAAATAGGGGGAGATTGTTGGGTCACTGAATTCCCCAATCTTCTAACAAGGATTTGAACGTAAAATCCCCTAAGTGTAAACAAGTCACTGAGTGAACAGTAACTCAGTGAGTCACCTTCAGGATGCTAAGACCGAGCCTAAGAAGAAAGGTTCTCCATTCAGTGAGGCGGAACTCAGTGAAGTGTGGTCTAAGCCAAGAAGAAGGTGATGGGTTCAGTGAGGATGACAATTACTCACTGAACCCCATGACTCCTCAACAACTTCATCGTACTGAAGACTGAAGTTTTGGCGAGACTGGGTGGGAAAGTCTGAGCTGCTTTATTAAAGTGCTTTATCACTTTAATGTCAAACTTTCCTCAAATGGCTAAAACCAGGCTGTCATCAGAAAGTGCCTTTTGGACTTAACTCAATGAAGGTTCCTTGCCAGAAGAATAATATCTTTCAAGATATTGTTAAGGAAGCTTTATGTCCAATGTATATTTAGTTGTTCTATACTTGTGTATAAATAGGAAGCAAATGTGAGGAGTAAAAGTTGACAAGTTTGTGCAATTAATGCAAAGCATTCACAAACCACTTTACTCCTCCAAAGAACAACGCAAGCCCCTGAGATAGCTCAATGGGTAATTTAAGTTGTCACTCAACATAGTTTGAGTTTAGTGAGGAGTCCATACAATACTTGTCGTTTCAACCCCAAGTGTTATTCCGCAAACACTTGGGTACGATTCTTTTGATTAACTTCTAATAAAGAATTAAACGTTGGAAAATATTGTCTCTTATCTTTACGTTACTTTATTGTTAATCATTTTTACATCTTTGTTTAAAGTCATACAACTTGGTTACTTTAGCTTCTTAGTTACTGATAACCAAGTAAAAGGGACCAACACAAGGATTACCTCCAACCACTAATTTCTTTTTCTTGAGTTTGGTTTTCTTTGTTCCCAAAACAGCGCTTGGAATAGCATTTGCCTCTTCTGATAGACATTGAAAGCTAGATAGGAGATTATCCGGTTCATTATCAGACTTACCATTGGCTTCATTGGACTCCTTAATATCACCATTGGCTCCATTAGACTCCATATTATCTGTAGTTAAATTTTGGTCCGGTAAAGCTTCAGTGGGCTCATAATTGCAATCGGCCTTGAGGTTTTCATTAGTAATTGGGGCACCAATTGTTTCCTTATAAGGCTCAATATCAGTATGAACCGAGCCACACTCCTGAATCATAGTGGGAGTTTCGACAACCATGGACGCCACACTAGGACCAACATAATTACCAATGTCATCCTTGGGAGGGGACAAAGGTGAGTTAGTAGAGCAATCACTTTTGGATCCCACACCTTTTTTGGAAAACTTCTGACTCGTATGTAAAGTATATATAAAACGCTACAACATTTATTTAGGAATTTTGTTTTGGAAACGTCCAAATACATGCTAACCAAAGTCTTTTATAAGTTTTTGATTATCTCGTCGTTAAATGGCTCAAAAATGGGTCTAGAGTAATAAATTTCAGCACTTACACTTTTATTTATTTCGTCAAAACTTAAAATGGCCGTAACTCGTTCAATATAGCCCCGTTTTTAGCGTTCTACCTATCCCCGCGAAGGCGTTTATGTAATGCTTCATATTTTTAAACTTTTGATTACCCATTCCCGACTTTAACAGCCCGAAATGCCTCAGGAATTGTGCCAATAGCAACTATTTTTCTGGAAAATACATTATTTTTGTCAAAACTTTAAACCGTCATAACTTACTCGTTTTAAGTCCCTTTTTTAGTGAATAATATGTCCATGGAAAGGTAATTATGTATATATTCTAATTCCAAAGCCCTCGGTTACCCAACTCGAGTCCTAAGGTCCGTTTTTGGTCGAAATATGTTCCTAACAGCAATTACCTTAATTATTTAACATACTACTTTTATTTTTCAACACTTCAACAATTCCAAAACCATCTTAATCTCTTCCACCAATTTTGTGAGTAACAACAATAAAGACATAATAACATAATTTAAATGCACAAGTTCAAGAAATCATAAAGTAAATAAATACCACATTTAAACAATTATATAACACTTTTACTAGTTTATTTATATAAGCTCTAGTTTTTAATAATAAATCAAGTAAGATAATGATATTTCTATAAACACAATAATAATAAGAACATATTTTGTTAAACATTTACTAACTTGTTTTCAACAATAAAAATCTACAAACATGTTGTTGGTGATATATTTTGTATATAATTAATGAAATAATCATATATAAACTTGAATGATGCATAAACAAAGCGTATAAAAATTATGAAAATAGTTATATGACTTACTTGAAAATAGTAGGATGATGAGATGAATAAGAACACAATATAACCCAAATTAATACCCAAATAAGCTTCCAAATCACCAATATATTATCCCTTTTACCCAATAAGCACTAAATAAGCTCTAAATAAGCAAAACTAATATTTTTCTTCTCTTTTCACCCTTGGCAGATTTTTAGAGATTAGGAAAATATATGTGTGTGTTTTCTTTGTGCCAAAATAAGCTAGTTATAAGTCATATATATATATATATATATATATATATATATATATATATATATATATATATATATATATATATATATATATATATATATATATTGTTGACATAAATAATACTTAAAAACATTGTTAACATATTAACAATATCTCTATGTTTTGATAATTACAAAACATAAACTCATTGAACTAAAATTTATGACGTAAACAAGTATTAAGCGTTTAATATCTTTATTCACATCCAAATCACTTAAGGTATGAACAAACAAAGTGTTTATTGCAATCTATGATCAAAGGAAATTTTTCTAAATCACTAGATTTTCTATAAAATGTCATAAACATTTTATATCATTTGCAAAATCATTTTTGAAATTATAAGAATAAGTTTAAATCATTATAAATATATGAATTCAAAATTTTAACCAAAAATGGCAAACATAATCCAGAAAAACCTTCCCCACAAAAGGACAAACAAACCCAACGTTCTGGAGGGGGCGGCCCCCTTAATGATTAAGGGGACCGTCCCCTAATTAAGGGGACCGTCACGCTCCAGAACAGTATTTGTTTGCCCTATAAATACTGGTTCATTCCACAAATTTTTCTCACATTTTGCACCCCAACACTTTCTGATCTAAATGCCCATTTCCATCTCCTATAATCCTTTGATCATATATACATTAATCTTTGTTTCAAGGTGATTCAAGTTTCATCCTTTCAAGTGCAAAAGAAGAATACTTCTATTCTCTAAGACAAGAAGTATTACAACTTGTTGTGATCTCCACATTCAAGTTGTTAGAGCATCATTCATTATATATATTTCTTTGTGATATTTGTTGTGAATATTTGGTAGAAGATAGATTAGCTTAGTGTGTCGATAGAGTTATTGTTTAGTAGATTGTTGTGAACTAGATAGTTGGGAAGTAAATAGTTGTGAAGAAGATTGTTGGGAAGTAGATAGTTGGGAAGTAGATAGTTGTGAAGAAGATTGTTGTGAAGTAGATAGTTGAGAAGTAGATAGTTGTGAAGAAGATAGTTGTGAAGTATATAGGTGTGAAGATAGATAGGTGTGAAGAAGTTGTGTATAAGGTATGATCAAGTTGTGACGAAGTTGTGGTGTGTATATTGGTGTGTAAGGTTTTCTCCGCCATAAGGGAGCTTGTTGACATAGTGAAGAAAACTCTCGAGCTAGGTGCTCGGGGAGTGGAGTAGGGCAAGGAAGGTGTCCTTGTAGCCGAACCAATATAAATCTCTTGTCTCGCGGTTCGATCATTCCATCTCTCATTTATTTCTTTACTTACATTATTATTGCTATATCTTACATATATGTTGTTGTTTATATTGTGCAAGACTTGAGTTCACATAATATCGAATCAAAATTTTTGAAAGTAAAGAAAACACGCAAACAACCTTTTATAACAAATTAAAAAGACGTAAAACTATTCAACCCCCCCTTCTAGTTTTCCACAATTGGTATCGGGAGCCACGTCAATCGAGATTTTTAAAATATATTGTATTTTAAAATTTGCAACGATCTATGGAATCTGAAAAATATTAGAAGGGCAATCTATGCAAAGACCACCACTATTTGAAAGTGATGGATTTTTATATTGGAAAAATAGATTCGAAACTTATGTGAAATCTAAAGATCTTGATCTTTGACATGTTATTACCTTTGGTGATTTTCCTCCCACTCAACAAAATCCGGAAACTAAAATGGATGAAATTGTACATTTTGAAAAACAAAATGATGATTTGAAAAAGAAACTAGTTAAAAATAATGAAGCTAAAATGGTTATTTATAATGCGTTACCGAGCAAAGAATATGAAAGTATTTTTATGTGTAAAACCGCCAAAGAAATTTGAGAATCACTACTTATTACTCACCAAGGTAATAGTCAAGTCAAAGACAATAAAATAGATCTTCTTGTACAACAATATGAACAATTTATGATTCCGGAAGAGGAATCAATTGATAATGCTTTTGCTAAATTTCACACTATTATCACAAGTTTAAAATCACTTGATAAGACATTTTCTAGTAAAAATTGTGTTAGGAAATTTCTTAAGGCATTGTATCCAAAATGGCGAGCTAAAGTCACGGCAATTGAAGAATCAAATAATTTGATGACGTTATCACTTGATGAACTTATTGGCAACTTGAAGGTCCACGAAGAAATTATAAGAAGAGATTCGGAAACGGTCAAAGTCAAGAAAGAACAAACTAAATCCATTGCTCTAAAAGCCAAAAAGGAACCTAGTGACGATGATGATTCAAGTGACGAGAGTGACGACGAAGAATATGCAATGGCCGTAAGAGAATTCAAGAAATTCTTCAAAAGACGAGGAAGATTCACTAGATTACCACGAGACGAAAGAAAGTCGTTCCAAATAAATAGAAGTGATAAATACGAGAAAAGAAAGTGTTTTAGATGTGGAAGTCCAAATCATCTCATTGGTGAATGTTTAAAGCCATCGGGTTATGAAAATCAAGGCGCCTTCGTTAGTGGAACATGGAGTGATAGTGACAAAGAAGAAGTGGAAAAACCATGAGACGAAAAATGTTTTGTTTCCAAAGCGACCGATGAAATATGTTTAGGAATGGACTTGGAGCCCGACGAATGGATCAAGGATAGCGGATGTTCGAGGCACATGACGGGGAACCGCAAGCTATTTTCTACGTATAAGGCATACAATAGAGGTAACGTTACTTTCGGTAGTGACTTGCGTGGAAAAATCATTGGCAAAGGTACGATCTCTCAAAACTCACTTACTATTGAAAATGTTGAGCATGTAGATAACTTAACATATAACTTGCTTAGTATAGGCCAAATATGCGATAATAAATGTAGGGTTACCTTTACCGATAGGGATAATGAAATAGTTAAGAATGGAAAGGTCATAGGTAGAGGAATTAGAAAAGGAGGCATATATGTTATGAAACTAGGAAACAAACCGGAAGATAGGATATGCCTAGCAACCCTAGACAAAAACTCCACTTTGTGACATAGGAGATTAGGACATGCAAACATGCAACAAATACAATCTTTAGCCTCTAAAGAATTAGTTAGAAACTTGCCTAACCTAAAATACGACAAACACTTTTGTGATGCTTGTAAAATTAGAAAACAAGTTCATGCTAGTCACAAAGCTAAGAATATAGTATCCACTACTAGGTGCCTAGAATTATCACATATGGATCTATTTGGTCCACCCGCTGTGCGGAGCTATGGAGGAAACAATTATACCTTAGTAATAATAGACGACTATTCACGATACACGTGGACTAGGTTTTTAAGTGACAAAACCCAAGCCTTTGAAAATTTTTAAATATTTAGTAAAATGATTCAAAATAAATTAGGATGCACAATAGTATCCATTAGGACGGACCATGGTAGGGAATTTGATAACGAAGTATAATTCAGAAAATATTGTGATTTAAATGGAATATCTCACAACTTCTCCGCTCCTCGTACTCCTCAATCAAATGGCGTAGTAGAAAGAAAGAATAGGTCACTACAAGAAATGAGTAGAACAATGTTAAATGAACAATCCATCCCACAAAAATTTTGGTGTCACGCTGTTGATACATCAACATATATTATTAATAGGGTATCAATTAAGAGAATTTTAGGAAAAACTCCTTATGAGTTACTAAGAGGTAGAAAACCTAACTTAAGCTACTTTAGGGTATTCGGAAGTAAATGTTATATTTAAACACTAAGGATTACCTTACTAAGTTTGACCCAAAATCAAACGAAGGAATATTTTTAGGCTACTCTCAAAATAGTAAAACATATATAATACTTAACAAACAGACTATGAAAGTAGAAGAATCATTAAATGTAACAATTGATGAAACACCACCACCTCCTAAAACATTACCTTTAGAAGATGATGACACTTAAATTTATGACAAAGTTGTGGTGTCAAGAAAGTCGAGTTGTTTCAAAGCTGAATATGACCACACGGGTCAACATTACATTGAATATGACCATACGGGTCAACATGATACTAATTATAACCACACGGGTCAACATATAATTAAAATCTTAAGGATTTATCAGTCATTCTCATATGTCACAGTGCAACTTATAATTAGCATGAAATTTAATTTGGTCTTTTCACCAGAAAAAGAGAGATTTCCACTTTGCAAATCGAGTGGTGAGTGATTCTACAATAAATAACAATTGATTTAAAAAAGTATACGTAGGGCTGACAGGTAAACATTATTTGATGAACAATTAAATATAACATTTGTGCATCGCACGGGTCAATTAGTAAGCTATAATTGTCTCATGCTACACATAGTTATATTGGAGCAACTTTTATACTCACAAACAATGTTTTGCTTCCATGTATCGGATATAATATGTGTTAAGTCATACATGATTTTGTCCCGATAGACAAAAAAAATTTATGTAACTTATTCATATTAAAAGATTACACGAGAAAAGATTATTTTAATTGTAACTTTTAATGCAAATTAACTAATTTAAATACAAATGTTATGATAACATCACAATCAAATCAACTATAAATACAATACATTATATATAACTAATTACATATACTAAAATAAAGGGATAATAAAATAAAATCTATAAACTTATCTAAAAGTCATCTAAATTCCGCCATATGATGTTGTGTAACTTTATCATTTATTTTGACGACATATTTTTTCATTTAATTTAACATTATATTTAATTATTTCAATATTTTATATTTATAAAAAAACACATTTATAATTAAAATTTTACTATACACGTAAATAAATAATATATAACAATCAACCGCCTGCACCAACATTACGAAAAAAACACATAATTATTCAGCAAACAACCCGTTCCGTGCATCGCACGGGTTGTATAAAGCCTCGTTAAGAATAAAACATTAAACACTAATTAATATTATTTTTAAAGCACCCCTATAATAAAAAATACATGTTATAATACATATTGTACAAATAAATAAAAAACACAAAGCTTTATACAATTGACATTGATGGTACATATGATTTTGAAAACCGGACCAGACCAACGGGTTCAACGAGACCAGACCAACGGGCTCAACCGGACCGGACCAATGAGTTCAACCGGAACCCGAAGTCGCTATTGGTTCGGCTAGCCAATAAAAGGCGTTCAAAAACAAAACGGAGGATGACCAGTCAGAATCGGTAAAAATGAGTGAATTGGGTCGGATTGGGATCATGTTTTTCTCCGGTTAATGAGTTCGCCATTGTTATTTTGTTGGCGTCTAAACTTTAATTACAGGGTATCCGCCGCTGCAACGCGCGGGTACCCTGCTAGTTTATTTTATTCATTAACAAATCGTTTTTATTACACAATTATTTATTTTATTTTATTTTTTTTATTAGTATTATTTTTTTAATTTTATGTGGTTTGCATTCCTCTTAAAAAGTGTACTGATTTTCATTATCCTTTGTAGTGGGACAGAAATTTTGGCACCGAGGGAATATAAAGAAAATAGCCGTTGGACATGGTCAAACTCCGAATCACCCTATTTCAAAGAAAAACATTTATTATTGTTGAATAATATTCTAATGTTGCTTCATGTGTTTGGTATTATTTGTGACTAGCCGTTACAGTCTTCTCAACGTAAACAAAATAGCATCTTTTAAATAAACACACTTTTTCATTCATTCGTTAAATTTCTCTTCT
Organism: Artemisia argyi; assembly: GCA_030686995.1. Lineage (NCBI taxonomy): Eukaryota > Viridiplantae > Streptophyta > Magnoliopsida > Asterales > Asteraceae > Artemisia > Artemisia argyi. The sequence continues at coordinate 83,446,286 of CM060703.1, forward strand.
CTCTTTTCTAAGATATTGTACTTTTATCAAGAATCAAGCAAAACCCATTGCTGTTTTGAATCACTAATCATAACCCAGTTTGTTTTTGTTGATCTACAGTTTGTTGATTGATGGAAACAAAAAATGGCTCTAGTAGTCATTTTCGGACACAGTGGCGAAGTTGTTCATTTCAAAATGCACTTTTTTTGCCTACCATTTTAGTAATTCTTTTTTGTTCTCATATTGTTTCAGGTAAATCCGACAACGAGGAGGTGATAATGGTCACGCTTGGCGATTATTCAGCTCTCCAAGCTATTAAACAAGATCTTGTTGATTTAAGAGGTGTGTTGAGGACATGGAAGGGTAGAGATGGAGTTTGCTCGGGTGGATGGGTTGGAATCAAGTGTGATCAAGGTCGTGTTATAGCGATACAGCTTCCGTGGAAGGGATTAGGTGGCAAAATCTCCTCAAAATTCGGTAACTTTCATTCGCTTAAACGAATCAGCCTCCATGATAACCTATTATCTGGTGTTATACCGCAATCTTTATGGTTATTGCCTAATTTAAGAGGTCTTTATCTCTTCAATAATCGGCTTTCTGGTTCAATCCCACCATCTGTTACACCATCTTTACAGAACCTTGATTTAAGCAATAATCAGCTTAACGGCACCATCCCCAACATTGTTTCGAATTCTAGTAAAATACTATATAGATTTAACCTTAGTTACAATGCTTTTTCTGGTTCCATTCCACCAAGTTTTACCCTTTTGCCATCACTCGCTTTCTTAGCCTTAGAACATAACAATCTTTCAGGCCCGATTCCAGACACTTGGAAATTTGGTCAACTCACATCTTTGACTCTTGATCATAATTTCCTCAGTGGAAAGATTCCAACTTCATTGAGCAAGATGAGTAATCTTGAAAAGATTAATCTTGGCCATAATCACATTAATGGAATTATACCAAATGAATTTGCTAATCTTTCTAAGCTTCAATTGTTGGATTTGTCCAACAATGTCATCAATGGAAGCTTTCCTTCGATTACTAATTCTAATCTTTCGGTTCTAATTTTGGATAACAATCAATTGAATGGTCAAATTTTTGATATCGTTGGAAACTTTTCTTCTCTCACCCAACTTGGATTATCTCACAATAACTTCAGTGGTGAAATTCCTGAATCCATTGGTCATTTGAAGAATCTTGATTCATTAAACGTTTCATATAACTCGCTTTCGGGGAGTGTTCCTTCTTCCCTTTTGAAGAAGTTTAATTCGACTTCTTTTGTGGGTAATATTCAGTTATGCGGTTACAGTATTTCGACACCATGCCCTACTCCATCTATTTCACCTTCTCCATCTTCATCACTAGTTCGTCCTTCAAACCAAAAACACGAAAAAAACCGAAAGCTTAGTACAAAAGATATAATTCTTATAGCAGCTGGAGCCCTCTTGCTCGTTTTGCTTCTTTTATGCTGTTTACTTCTCTGCTGTCTAATTAGAAAGAAAACAGCAGCAAGATCAAAGTCTAAGAATACCAAAACCGATGTTGCCATGGCGGTACCCCCAGTGGCAGGGGCTGAGGTTGTGGAATCAGGAGAAACCGGTGGGAAGTTGGTGCATTTTTCAGGCCCTTTTGTGTTTACAGCTGATGATTTGTTATGTGCGACTGCTGAGATAATGGGAAAGAGCACTTATGGAACCTCTTATAAGGCTACACTAGAAGATGGTAACATGGTTGCAGTGAAAAGGCTAAGAGAAAAAGTCACCAAAGCGCAGAAGGAATTTGAAACAGAAGCTGCTGAACTGGGAAAGATTCGGCATGAAAACATTTTGGCCCTTAGAGCGTATTACCTGGGACCTAAAGGCGAGAAGCTTCTCGTGTTCGATTACATGCCTCATGGAAGTCTTGCTTCTTTCCTCCATGGTATGTTACTTCCAACTTCTGATGCATTCTATATTTGATAATTTAGATATGTCAAAATGGGTCAAAACGTGTACCTTTTAAAATACAAGTCAAAATGGATACTTTTTATACGGGTCGGTGGCTTTAATACTTGGGGTCAGGTGTTGTATTTAGATACTTGCCAGATTGGGTTCATCACAGGTACATTTAGATACTGGCCAGATTGGGTTTGAGATGTATTGGATATGGTAAAAGTCTGTGTATTATGACGGCCAAAGGTTAAAACAATTTGTTTAAATTTAAAAGATACATTCTTTTTTACCTAAATTGTTTAATTGAGATTCGTGAATATCTGATACAAGTTTGTTAATTTTGGATTCTCTTGCAGCTCGTGGCCCTGAAAGTGTGATAAATTGGCCAACAAGATTGAACATAATCGTGGGTATAACAAAAGGTCTCGTTTTCCTTCATAGCCAAGAGAGTATAGTCCACGGCAACCTCACTTCCAGTAACGTGTTACTAGACGAACAGAAGAATCCAGCAATTGCAGATGTGGGTCTATCCAGGCTCATGACAAATGCAGCCAACACCAATGTGGTTGCAACCGCAGGGACATTAGGCTACCGAGCTCCAGAGCTTTCAAAGCTCAAAAACGCAAACACAAAAACTGATGTTTATAGTCTCGGTGTGATCATTTTAGAGCTTTTGACGGGTAAGTCTCTCAGCGAGGCAACAGATGGTCTTGACTTGCCACAATGGGTGGCATCGATTTTCAAGAATGAATGGACTAACGAAGTTTTTGATTTGGAATTAATGGGGGATCCCGCAAATGTTGGTGGTGATGAGCTGCTTAACACTCTGAAATTAGCTATGCATTGTGTTGATCCTTCACCTGAAGAACGACCTGAAGCTGTGCAAGTTCTTGAAAAGCTTGAGGAGATTAAACCAGAACTCGTGCAGAGTTCCGATGATGCTGCTGTGGCTGCTACTGCAGGAGTTCCATCGAAAAGTGACTAAAGAAATTCCAGATAGATGTGGATGAGACATAATACTTTTGTAAGATAATATATGCATATTTCATTAATTGTGTATAAGCTAGAGTGTGTTTATATATAGAGTGAATTCATTGATTCTTTTGTAAAGAGAATATGTTCTCTTATAAGAATATAATTCTTTATGTTATGCCATGTAAGAGTTGTATGTGCTAGGCTTGCAGATTCATAAATTATATTGTAATAATTTTCATGTAGCTTTTACTTGTTTTGCCGGGGATAAATAGGTAGAAAGTCAATAACTTTTTTTGGTTCTGAGCATTGAAGATGATGTAAAGGGAGCTGTAAATATAAATTAGTTGTAGGAGACAGTGTTTGGTTTTGGTTTTGGCTTCTTTTTTTTTTTTTTTTTTTTTTTTCTTTTCTTTTCTTTTGTCTAAATATGTAACTATTTCAAGTGTTTGGCAAATATTTATAATTTAACAGAATGGCCGAAAAGAGTAATTCAAAGAAGCTATTACTAGGGATTAGGGATGTCAAGAAAACCGTCCCAACCTGAACTCTAACCCAAAGCAAGAATTGGATAGCATGGACCATGGCGAAAACAGTTTAAGGTTGATATTCAGGAATTTAACACATAAGCAGCGAGAGTAGATGGTGATGATGCCATTATGGGCTGTAGAAGATATCGGGACTGAGAAAGGTGACAACTTTCTTAAATGGGAGTGTTCTGTCCAATTGGCATTTCGCGTTTTTTGGTTTATTATGAAGGAAGAATTTCATATATCCACCTCCTTTCATATACTAGACGAGTACCGTGCATAGCAACAGGATTTTATAACGACAGATAGTTTATTGATAAAAAAAAGTTTATACGTTATAAACGAAAAATAATAAAAGTTTGAAGATTTGGGAATTAAACATAATGTTTTGAAACGCGGTTCAACCCGGGTGGTTCAACTGGTTGAATCGTTCCAGTCAAAAAACGGGTTTGAAGCGTCCCGGGTCAACCCGGTTTGTGTTTTAATTGGTTGTATTTAATTTGCTAGATATATTTTTAATTGGTTATACAATGTGAATAAATCATTGTACTTTTAAGTAAGGGATAATGTTTTGAAACCCGGTTCGACGCAGGTGGTTCAACCGGTTGAACCGTTCCGGTCGAAAAATGGGTCGATTTAAACCTGGTCAACTTGCTAGGTTGGGTCGAAAACGGGTCAAATTAAACCGGGTTAACCCGCTGGGTTTGAAGCGTACTAGGTCAACCCGATTTGTGTTTGTATTGGTTGTAAAATGTGAATAAATAATTGTACTTTTAAGTATTGGGGTGTTTTAATAAGAGTATTAATTACATTTTACTTTCTCTCTCATTCATTGTTGAAAACTTAACATTTCACTTTTGACCAATTTTCTATTATAGGTAGTATAGATTACGAAATAGTGAAATACTAATCAATGTGGTGACTACTATGTGCCCTGCTATCCTTGGTTTGAAGCCACTATTAATAGATATTATCTAAACGACCAACCAACTATATGGTATACTGTGGCAAGGATAGTCTGCTCAATGGCCCATGAATCATGGTTGTTGGCGTATGTGTCCGAACGGTTCACACCCTTCGGACTTTCCACCCGCCTCCGGTAACACATCCTCCGGATTCTGCTCTTAATCCGGACGGCAGATTGAAGACATCATTCTATCCGAGGACCTCTCTTTTACATGAAGGACAATAGCATTAATTACAGTCACGCTGCCATCCCAGATTCTCAGGGATTGTGTTACCCACGTGATCTGACACCTACCTACTAAACATTGTGCGCTCCTTCCCGAGGCAAAGCAGGTAAGAAGACAAGGTAGTATAAATACCCTCACCTCATTTATGTCACACAACTAACACACACATACTGCATTTACTCTCACTCACTCCTTTACTCTACGTATCACACATACTTACTCTCACACCGGAGGTCGGTCCTGGGATAACACCCGGGGCGAGCCTAACGTGTGATTCTTGTGTGCATGATTATACACCTATCCGAAGGTCCCTCACAAGAAGTAATTCCCTGCAAGATTTTACCTTAACAAATTGGCGCCATCCGTGGGACCCGTTATTCATTCTACCTGAGAAAATGACTGGTCCTCCTCCTCCACCCTTCCAGACCCCACTTTCTTCAGCCGGAGGGAGTGGAGCAAACACCAACCCAAACAACCATAACAACCCGGAGAATGATTCCCCAAACCTCCAAGAGTTAATCTTGGGGCAAATGACATCCCTAACCGAACTAATCAGGAAGCATAATGCTTTGGGAGAGAATGTGCTTAGACCGATACGATTGGACTTCGGGGATGAAGGAAACGAAATTGCTCGGAGGGATAAGGTAGTTGAAGTGGACGAAGATTTAAGTAAGCCATTCAAGGAGGTATCACGATCACCGTTTTCTAGCCAAATAGTGAAGTTCTCCGGAGAGAAGTACATAATGCCTCTAAACATGAGGTTTTACGATGGATCCACGGACCCGAACGACCATCTCACGCGGTTTACTGGGGCAGCGAACCAGGGGCAATGGCCGATGCCAACTTGGTGTCTTATGTTTCAGCAAACTCTTGATGGCGCGGCTGGGGGATGGTTCGAGCGGCTGGAGCCTGGTAGCATCAACAGTTGGGATGAGCTAAGGGAACAATTTTCCACTCGATTCGCTCTCTGAAGGAAGTGTACCAAAGATCAGACAGAGATTACCAAGATCGTCAGGAGAGCTCATGAGTCGTTGGCCGACTTTAAAGAAAGATGGACTGATGAAGCCAGTTACATCAGTGGGGTCCCGGAGATCATGCGCATTTCGGCTTTCATGAATGCTCACAAATGCCTAGCATTGGCAAAGAAATTTTCGGACAGGGTACCTTGTTCGGTAACAGAGATGTTTGCTAGAGTAGATGACTTCATCAGGGCAGAAGATGCATACCGAACCACAGAGTTGCCCCGAGGGGAAGGGTTCAAAACGAATAGGAAGAGAGGTTTTAGGGATGACAAATATAGGAGTGAAAAGAAGAGTGAACCTCGTCACAAAGATGCATATCACCCATACGTGCCCCCCAGGAAGGACTGGGGCCGCAATGATTATCATCGCACAGATCGTAGGCCGATGGAAACCTTCAGGGAAGGACCGCCGCGTCCCGGCCTAAACGAACTCACGAAACCTCCTAGGGAAATATTGGCCATGGAGCGTCATTTGAACTTACCGGCACCCAGGCCCACAGGCAGCAAACCCACGCGAGAAAATATGGGTAAATTCTGTGAATATCATAAGGAAGCCGGTCATATAACTAACCACTACCGGGAGCTGAAGAAACAATTAGAAATGGCGCTGGAATCCGGAAGACTCGATCACTTGTTGAGAGAGTGGAAACAGAGAGATACTGTCAGAGATAGAGAGCCGACGAAAAACTATGACAATGGGAAAAACAAAGTGATCAATATGATAAGATCCTCCGGGGGAACGAAACGGAGAAGCTACAGCCATGAGGAGGAATGGATGAAAACCCCAATTACTTTCCCTCCGGTCATGACGGAGGATTTGTCAGATGAGCCCCTCATCGTTGAAGGAGAAATCAGTGGATATCTTGTACGCTGGATATATGTGGACGAATGGTCCTCAGTGAACGTGATGTACGAGCATTGTTTCAATAACCTTAGTACCGACATCAAAGATAAGCTCAGAGAAACCAGTACATCCCTTGTGGGCTTCTATGGCGAAACAAACAAACCTTTGGGGAAGATTGAATTGGAAGTATGCTTCGGTGACCACGGCATGTACCGAAGAACAATGATGAATTTCTGTGTGGTTAGCTCCCCGTCACCATACAACGTAATCTTAGGCAGAACAGGCTTGAAGGAAATAAGGGCCATACCATCTACCATTCACTCGATGATCAAATTCCCCACGCCCAAGGGAATAGCAACCCTGAAAGCCCGTCCGTCGATAGTATCCGAATGCCGGAAGTTGGAGGAAAGGCAGATGAACGAAGAACCTCAATCCGAGGGTCCTCAAGAAGTAAACGACGATGGGGAAAAAGCAACGGAAACCGAGGAAGTTTTAGTAAACCCAGCTTATCCGAAACAGTTAGTAATCATCGGAAAAACTTCTCAAAAGAGGGGCGGAAAAGCCTTATTGAGCTATTACGAAAAAATAAAGATATATTTGCTTGGCAACCGTCGGATATGACCGGGGTCCCTAGATGGTTGATCAAACATCGGCTGAATGTTAATATGATGGATACCCCTGTAGCTCAGAAAAAACGAAGTCTCTCCGCAGAGAAGAATTAGGTTGTGACAAAGGAAGTGGAGGAATGGTTGAAAGCAGGGATCGTTAGACCCGTCAAGTACCCGACGTGGATCTCCAATCCGGTTCTAGTGAAGAAGTGTGACGGAAGTTGGAGGATGTGCATCGACTTCAAAAACCTCAACTCTTCATGTCCGAAAGATTACTACCCGCTACCGGAGATTGATTGGAAGATAGAGTCGATAGTAGGCTTCAGATACAAATGCTTCTTGGACGCCTATAAAGGATATCACCAAGTTCAAATGGCCGAAGAAGATGAAGAAAAGACAGCGTTTTACACAGAGCAAGGTACATATTGCTATACCAAGATGCCCTTCGGACTCAAGAATGCAGGAGCAACCTACCAACGTTTAGTGGACTCGGCTTTCCAACGTCAAATTGGCAGAAATTTAGAAGCTTATGTAGACGACATGGTGATCAAAAGCAAAAGCGAGAAAGAAATGTTAGCCGATATTTCTGAAACCTTTCACAATCTCCGGAAAATAAACATGAAGCTAAATCCGAAGAAATGCTCCTTCGGCGTTGAGGAAGGAAAGTTTTTGGACGATATTGTAACATCCGAAGGGATAAGGGCGAATCCAAAGAAAACGACGGCGATTGCTGAAATGAAATCTCCGTCCACTTTGAAGGAATTGCAAAGTCTAAGTGGAAAATTGGCAGCTTTGAACCGTTTTCTGGCAAAATCCGCCGAGAAATCCCTTCCGTTCTTTGAAACTCTGAAAAACATCACGAAGGAAAACAAGGACGAATATAAATGGACGGACGCGGCAGAGGAAGCCTTCCAATCCCTCAAGCAGTTGATCCTAAAGCTCCCATTGTTAACCACACCCAAGCTAAAGGAAGTTCTGTATATTTACCTAGCAGCCTCTCGCCGAGCAATAAGTGCCGTTCTGCTGACCGAGAGGAATGGAAGACAATTTCCGATTCATTATGTCAGCAGGACGTTACAAGAAGCTGAAAAGAATTACATGCCTATTGAAAAGTTGGCCCTATCACTCCTACATGCATCTAGACGATTAAGATGGTATTTCAAGGCACACCCGATCAAAGTTATAACTGATCAACCCATAAAGCAAATTTTGAACAAAGCCGAAGCATCAGGGAGACTTACGAAATATGCCGTGGAATTAGGGGCATACGACATAACGTACGTACCGAAGAATTCCGTTAAGGGGCAAGTGCTTGCTGACTTTATTTCGGAAGTATCCGTTGAACTTAGAGGAAATGGCGATGAGCAAGTAACGAAGGAAATATGTGATGTATCAAGCTCGGCTGAATGGGTATTGTATACGGACGGAGCGTCGAGCAAGAAAGGCTCAGGAGCCGGGCTAGTTCTGATTGGTCCTGACCAAGTAGAACTCACCTACGCGCTCCGTCTAAACTTCGGAAGCACCAATAATGAGGCGGAGTATGAAGCACTCCTTGCCGGTTTATGCATAGCAAGAAAAATGAATGTCGAAGCCCTCGATGTCAGAGTAGATTCCAAGCTAGTTGCGAGCCAAATAAACGGAGAATTCATGGCCTCAAAAAAAAGCATGATACGATACTTAGCAAAAGCAAAGGAGCACATCAGACTGTTCAAAAAATTTTAAATCCGTAATATTTCGAGGTCTCAGAACCAAAAAGCTGATGTCTTGAGCAAGTTAGCTTCAGTAGCCTTCAACCATCTCACTAAAGAAGTCTTAGTAGAAGTGCTGGAAAAACCTTCAACACAAGAAGAGGAAATTAAAGCAATTGTAGAAGAAGAAGGTGACAATTGGATGACACCCATCGTTAGATGTTTGCAAGATGGCATCTGGCCGGAAGACCCGAACGAAGCAAGAACACTCCGGATGAAAATCCCTCATTATGTCATGGAAGGAAACGTACTGTTCAAAAAATCCTATTTAGGTCCAATGGCACATTGTGTAGGACCCCTGCAGGCGAATTATATCATCCAAGAGGTTCATGAAGGTGCATGTGGCATGCATTCCGGCCCAAGGTCTATCGTGGCGAAACTCATTAGGCAAGGGTACTACTGGCCAACTATGCATAAAGACGCTCGGGAGGAAATAAATAGATGTGACTCCTGTCAGATTCACTCCCCGGTACCGAAACTACCTAAGACTATACTAACCTCTATCATGGCCCCGTGGCCCTTTTATGAATGGGGAATGGATGTGCTTGGTCCACTGACGGAAGCCCCGGGGAAGGTGAGATACGTAATCGTGGCAATAGATTACTTCACCAAATGGATAGAAGAAAAACCTCTAGCAAGGACGACGGGTAAGGAGGTGAAAAAGTTTGTCTGGGACAACATAGTTTGTCGGTTCGGACTTCCAGCTATTATCGTCATTGATAACGATACGAACTTTGTAAACGATCCCTTTAAAAGTTGGTGTGCAAAATTAAAAATCAAACAGATAAACATGACCGTGGCACATCCTCAAGCAAACGGTCTAGTAGAAAGAGCTAACGAAAGCCTCATGCACGGTATAAAGACAAGGCTAGGTAGGGCGAAGGCCGGATGGGTCGATGAGCTACCCAACGTCTTATGGGCATACATAACATCTTTAAAAACAAGCAACGGCGAAACACCCTTCAGCCTCACGTATGGTAGTGAAGCCGTCATACCGGCCGAAATTGGGATGCCAACACACCGTACTATGATGTTCAACCCTGACGAGAACGAAGAGGAGCAACGTCTAAACTTAGACTTGCTACAAGAAAGGCGTGAAATGGCAGCAATACGAGAAGCAAAATACAAAGCCAAAGTTGAACAATACTATAACCAAAGAGTCCGCCCGGTATCATTCAAAGTAGGCGATTTTGTCTATAGAAGGAACGAAGCCAGCAGAGTGGAAAGCCAGGGGAAACTAGGTCCGAATTGGGAAGGTCCTTACTGTAACACCCCCAAAAGTCGTTAATAACAGCGGAAGACTTAACATGTCAGCGGAAGACTTTCGGGGTATTACTTCAAGGATCTTTGTCACAATCATAGTAGACAACACAAAGTGAAGTATTAAAGTTTAATTTATTTCAAAATACCAAATATCTGAGATACAAGACATTATTAAATTAAGAACGTGTTTTATTCTGAAGGAAAATAAGTAGTTTATTATGGTTCTTGTCATGCTTTTGCCCACTCCGTGCCATCCAGATCCGTCTTGTTTAGTTACCTGAGATAAACATGCTAAAGTCAACATAAAGTTGAGTGATATTCATAGGTTTGAATTTAAGAGTTTGAATCACAAGTTAAGAATGTATTGTAATCGCATACAATCAATATGTTAAAAATCAATGTTCCTGTTATTGCCTTAAGCTCATGATACTCAACGATTAACAGCCACTCATAAGTATGTATTATGATGGTAAGTAATAGGCCCCCAAAGATAGGTATTTGTCAATAACCTATTTATAAGAACAATAAAGTGCGCCTGGTGTTTTCTCCAACAACCAAACGAGGATTGTCAATCACTAATAGTACTATCCACAATTATTTACGTTCACCCTTCAGGTGATTAAGGTTCATGATCGAGGGACTTCTGACAATAGTAACTTAAGCAAATAACATTGGCCTGACGGTATTTCAATACCCGGTATAAAAGACTTGTGATCGGGTTTTAAGCATGTATCTCCCCACGGGAAAATAGTTAAAGAGTGGGCTATGAAATCACCTTAGTAGTACAGTGGTATCGTAGTCTCAACAAAGCAAGGAAACGGCTTCACACAACACAACCTAAAAGATAATGCAAGTTTCAGTTAATAGTCTAAATCTGGTTTTATCGCGATTACTTGTTATTTAGTTACGAATAAATCTCGTGTTTGTTTAAGTGCCTAAAGTTTAAAAAAAAAAAAAAAACAACGTTATATATAATTATATCTCGTAAGTAAAATTATCGATGATTGATATAAAGTTAGTTTTTATAACAGAAATAAACGTATCGTTTTACAAGAAATAAATAACGTATTGTTATATCGTTTAATTATAATTACGAATATATATCGTATATATATATATATATATATATATATATATATATAAGTCTTATATTAATTATATGTTTATATATGTAAAAGGTTAATATTATTTTTATAAAATAATATTTACAGAAAATTCCTTTAAGTAAAATTTACATTTTTAACCCTAACGATATATATATTACACCGTTAGTCCAAAATATATATAATTAACATTTTAGGTCCAAAAATTATCAATATTTATATTTCTCAACTCCAAGTTTTCTTATTTACAGTTTCTACTTCAGAAAATCAGAAATTACAGTTTTGACCCAAAGTTTGCAAAGTTTACACTTTTAGTCCCCAGTTATGAAAATTTTGCAAAGTTAGTCCTAATTTGACCAAATTCAAAACTTAGTATTTTTACTTCTTAAATAAGCTCAAAATATTCAGATAGGCTTAATTCCACTGCTTATTTTCTTAAAAAGCACTTATTTCACTTAAATGGGCTTAACGAGACAATATCAAGGCCCGTTAAGGTTTCGTGATCCAATGGGCTTACGAACGGTTTGGGCCTGACCTTGGACTCATTTTAGGATACCAAAAACACTGGAGTTGGGCTCCCAGGCCCAGTGTATCACATAAGCTTAGTGGGCTTTACATAAGCCCACGTTGGCGTATATAAGTTTTGTAAAACCTGGTTTTTGTCGAGACAAAAGGGGTCGAGCAAAGTAGTTAAACGAGCTCATATGGTCGAATAAAAAGTGTTTCCCAATTGTTTACTAAGGTGATAATGGGGTCGAGTTATAAAATAACGTGGTCATGTATCTAGTTTTCAAATGGCAAGGTCAAAGTGAATGCTTAAACTCGTACTGAAAATATTACAAAGACTTAGAATAATTCTAAGTGTTTTAACACAATTCGTATAGGTCCATACTAGATTAGAAACGTGTGATATTTTACGTGTATACTTTAATATAAGCTCAAAATTATCATCATACTCGATTACTAGCATGGTCAAAAATGAAAATGATGATTTTAATATATTTGTTACGTTTAATATTTAAGAATGACGAGAGTAAAGTAATTTGCTTTCAAAGTAAATTTCATATACGTATACATATAAATAAAAATGAAGAGTCTCACCTCACCTCAAAATAGGTGGGTAAAATGGTTCGTAGGGATCAAGAATGGAGCAATGAGGATTGTGGTTCACTTCTTGGTACACTAGAGATATGAGATGAGCAAAGATTGGCCTCCTTGGATCACTTCTAGGCTTCGTAATCGTTCCAAACCTTCTGTCCCATCTTCAAGTGCTACTCGACTTGTAACTTGTATATTTGGTAAGTTTTTGTGTGTGTGATCAATTTAGGTGCATGGGAACTTTTTATATAATGAGATTATGAAGTGTAGATAGGTACAAAGTTCACAAGAATGTGTGTTGGCTCGTTTGCATGGGGTGGCACCTCAAACTATGCCCAATCGATCATTAGCCAACAAGGAGAATGTGTAAGAGAGATACGCTGTTCATTCCTGACATTCCTGTTCACTTGAGTCAGCTTAAGAGGCATTGGATACATTGGGTGGTGCTAAGGAAGGCTTGTGACAACATTTGGTTTTACATTGTACATGGTTTTCGTCATTCGCGTTGGTCAATTCACAGGTAGCAAACAAGTGAGATATATGGCAAACTTTATCATTCTCAATTCTTTGCTAGCTCGTAAATTAAGTTATGTAAAAATATGTTCATGTTGTGTGTCAAAATCGCGATAAGGAGGGTGTGTTTTGGGTGTGTCGAGGCTGGCAGAAACAAGACAATAGGGTGCGTTTTGGGCTTTGAGCCTGTTGGGCTTGGAGTTTCGTATGGCCCAGCAGAAAAGGAAAAACAAAAATATAAAATGGTCCGTTTGGTTTGTTAGTTGGGTTTAAGGCCCAATGAGTTAACGGGGCCCACCTGGTGTGTTTTGTGAGTCGGGTTACGATCAAATAATATTAGTGAGTGATCTCGGGAATTTTTGTAGGCTCCGGGAATATATAAATATTGTACCTTAAATATACGAAACGTATATTATATAAAAATATAAATGTTTTTAATATATATATATTCGCGATAATTTAGACTATCTAGGTTTGTGTGCAAGCAATGTTTCTAAGCAAAAGATAATTCGAAGTTTTACCGTTGTGATTTATATATCAAGTCTAATAGAAAAAAAAAATTTTCATACGTAAAAGTGGGTATTTAAATAACGTAATAACTTGTAAGTATTTACTAACCGTTGGGAAAATTACGAGAGGCTACACTTACCGAGTGATAGAAGCATATCACAATGGATCATACAAACTCGAAACGATGAAAGGCCGAAGTGTCCCTCGAACTTGGCACGCGATTAATCTCCGGAATTGTTACCGATGAACTTGTAACGAAAGAACTTTGCTTTGATGGTAATCTACACTTCTCCAACATCAGGAGAAGAAATTTTCCCTATCTACTCTTTGTTACTATTTCTCAATTAATATCAAACGGGTCGTTATTTTACACCGTCATCCAATGGATCGTTATCTTACACCGTTGTTACTATTTCACAATTAATATCAAACGGGTCGTTATTTTACACCGTCATCCAACAGATCGTTATCTTACACCGTTGTTACTATTTCACAATTAATATCAAACGGGTCGTTATTTTACACCGTCATCCAACTGATCGTTATCTTACACCGTTGTTACTATTTCACAATTATTATCAAATGGGTCGTTATTTTACACCGTCATCCAACGGATCGTTATCTTACACCGTTGTTACTATTTCTCAATTAATATCAAACGGGTCGTTATTTTACACCATCATCCAACGGATCGTTATCTTACACCGTTGTTACTATTTCACAATTAATATCAAACGGATCGTTATCTTACAACGTTGTTACATTTCTCAATTAATATCAAACAGATCGTTATTTTACACCGTCATCCAACGGATCGTTATCTTACACCGTTGTTACTATTTCACAATTAATATCAAACGGGTCATTATTTTACACCGTCGTCCAACGGATCGTTATGTTACACCGTTATTATTTCACAATTAATATCAAACGGATCATTATTTTACATCGTTATCCAACGGATCACTATTTTACACAGTTGTTGCTAATTTACGTTAATGTCAAACGGATCGTTACTTTACACCGTCATACGACAGATCATATTTTACATCGTTGATAATAATTAGCAACAATATCAAATGGTTCGTCCTAAACAAGCATTCGGTACTATCATGCGTGAATATGTTCGGAAAGAACTGTAAAAAAGAAATACGAATACAGACATCCATCAAAACAAGTTCATACTGTAAGTTCAAAAGACGTTCAAATTACATTTATACCACAAATGACAAAGTACGAGTTACACATATCTGAACATAAAAAGGCAGCCCTATTTCAAAGTATCTTTCGGATCAGAGGTTCCGGCCGCGGGACCCTTCGGAGGGATATCCCCGGTAGGTGCACTCTTCTGTGGGGGGACAGACCCTTCAGGAAGAAAATTCATCAAGTCACCCAACGAAAGACGGTAAGACTCGGACACCTTCTTAATATATGGATACTCGGCATCAAAGATCTTGTTAAACTCGTCTTTCCATACGGCCGGAGCATCTCTATTCAGGTTCTTAACCTGTCCAAGTACCCTCTCCACATCCTCATCATCATGGCCCACCTTCACCCCATCTTTGAAGTCAGCCTTCACACCGTCGATGAACCCAGCTGTATAAGAGAGACTGTACACTCGCCCCATACTCTTCTTATACTCTCGGCTCTAAAAAAGCCGACGGCAAATGGCCGGAAGTAGCTCCTTCACCGTGTTGTGCCGGACGACTTCTGACTGGGCAACACTAGCAGTCAATTGCTTGTTTTGTTCCTGCAGCTGGCTAAGTTCAGCAGACTTGCTCGACAGTTGCCCTTCCAGCTCTTTGATCTTAGCGGCTTGAGATGAAGCCGTAGACCTCCATTCGTTCTTATCCTTCTCCATTTCCTCCAGCTGCTCAACCAAACCCTCTTGACGAGTAGAAGTTGCACTCACTTCGTCCTCCAGGGCACGAAACTCTTTCAGAAACTTTTCATGGCTGGCCACGTGGGCATCACGCTCCTCTTCAACCTCCCTCAACCTGTCGGATAAATCACCACATCCTCTATGAGCCTCCGTCAACTCCCTGTACTCCCGGTTCAACTGACTAAAGCGTTGCAAAAGCGTAGCTTGAGTAACCACTCCCGAACCAACGTTGATGTAGGCTTGACGAACCAACTGATTGTTGTTAAGTCCAGCAATGGCCTCTTGTTCGGCTGGAGTGGCAAGATGATCCATCATCTCCCGGCAAGCCCGAAAGGAATTCATGCGAACATCATCCCGAAGGGTCCATCCGGGAACAAAGTAGCCCCCGATTTGATCAGTATGACCTGAAAGTAAAGAAATAATAAGAACAGAATACCCTACAGTTGGATCAATATGACTTGAAAAAGATGGAAATAACATACCGGCCTCCAAGGGAGGAGAGGTTCCCGAAGGCTCAGGGGAACGAGAAGCATGACGCTCAGAATGGACCGTGTGAGCACAAGTATCTGTGAAGAGAGAAAACAGATAAACAAAAAAAAGAGAGAAGAGAAAAAGACAAAAAAAAATAAAAATAAACAAACGAACATATACTTACCGTGGGAATGGGGTTTCGAAAAATTCTCAGGATTCTCCTCGTCATTACGGCCAGCACCTTCGGCCAAATCATCTTGCGGACCCTCCGCAGCATGAGAAGCATCTTGTTCTTTTTGGGCGGGAGGGTTTTTCTTCCCGGCTTCCACATCAGCCTGTGGCTCGGCTTGGTTCAGTGGAGTGACATCCAAAGTTTTATCTCCGGAAGAAACAACCTCCTCCTCTAAAAGCTTCCTCCTACGCTTCGTAACATTCTTGAGGTTGTCAGCAATCTTCCTCTTCGGGGCAAGATTCTTTTCCTTTTGCTTCCTCTCCTTCTCTTCCCGAGCAGCAACCACGTCATCATCGGCAACTTCGACCACCTTCTGCAATTTGCTTTTTACGGGAAGTTTCTTCTCTGGTGAGAATGGTCTAGCGGTCCTCTCAGGACGCACATGATCTTCGGGAAGAGGATCTCCCTTACTAACAACTGATCCCTCCAGATCCGGAAGTTCCAAATACTCAGACATTGTTATAACTGCAAAAGAGTAGACAAATGAGCACAAATCAAGAAAAGGAGCAAAGACAGCTAAAACAAAAGTGAATCATTACCACGCCCCTCGGCATCCTTTATAACCAGTCTGTGCCCAGTGATTCGGAAAACATTGCAAAGCCCGTATTCGTACAAGAGACTCGAAGGGGTCTTCCGAAGAGCAATCGTCTTCCCGGAAATTTTCCTAGCATCCCTCACTGAGTAACCCTCTGGAAACTTGTCCGAGATCTTAGAATCCTTATGCCTCCATGGCATGGCATCCGGAATGGCCCTACGGTCTATTAAAAAGAAAAAGTCTTTCCAAAACTTCAACCCCGTCAGCACTTCCTCAAAACATTTCAACGCTCTTTTTCCGGTTCGGCTTTCAAATGAAAACCAATGACCCTGCTTACATAGCCGATAGAAAACCCTAAAAAGAGGAACGGTAGGCACAACGTCTAAATTATAACACCGAACCTCGAAAAGAGTAACTCTATTTAAGCCTATAGGTACAAGCTGGGAAATATGTACTCGAAAGTATCCTATGACGGCTAGAAGAAACGAAGAGAATGGTATCCTAACCCCACCTAATTTAACCTGCTGCACGTATATCCCTATCTTACTCTCCGGTAACTCATTCATAGTGAACCCGTCCGGCGGAACCATGGGATGTAGGTTGGTTGGAATACCGTAATCCTTACACAGCTGATCTAACGTATGTTGCGATAGCTTAGAGGTATGCAGATGCATGTCAAACTTGCCTATCGGTTTTGGTTTACTGGTGGAAGGACCCTCGCCCGGAATGTTCATCTCCCAAGGCTCACTATTGGCCATATAAGGAAGAAAGGATGCCAAGGGAATGTGTATATGCAAAGAAATTACAAAATAAAAGTAATGTACCTCGGTAAAACCTCGAAACGATAGATGTAATACGCTCCGGTTGTACTACAGTGAAAAGGGAATAAGAGATACGGTAAGTGCAAAAGTGAAAGGCTTGAGGGCACTATTTATAGGGAAGACCTTGAAGAACGCGAAACGTCATATCGAACAGTGTACCACTGACGTGGCACGTTATGGGGCATCTGATCTCTATACATGCAAGATTAGTGGCATCCAGTTGTTCCCCATCTATAATATTATCTTAACCGGCCCATGGGCCACATGGGTTAATAAGCCCGGTATAAATTCCGTTATGATGAAAACACCCCGGCTTTCTAAAGTATTGAACCATCAGTCTACAACCGATACTCCAATACTGAGGGGGGACATGTTGGCGTATGTGTCCGAACGGTTCACACCCTTCGGACTTTCCACCCGCCTCCGGTAACACATCCTCCGGATTCTGCTCTTAATCCGGACGGCTGATGGAAGACATCATTCTATCCGAGGACCTCTCTTTTACATGAAGGACAATAGCATTAATTACAGTCACGCTGCCATCCCAGATTCTCAGGAATTGTGTTACCCACGTGATCTGACACCTACCTACTAAACATTGTGCGCTCCTTCCCGAGGCAAAGCAGGTAAGAAGACAAGGTAGTATAAATACCCTCACCTCATTTATGTCACACAACTAACACACACATACTGCATTTACTCTCACTCACTCCTTTACTCTACGTATCACACATACTTACTCTCACACCGGAGGTCGGTCCTGGGATAACACCCGGGGCGAGCCTAACGTGTGATTCTTGTGTGCAGGATTATACACCTATCCGAAGGTCCCTCACAAGAAGTAATTCCCCGCAAGATTTTACCTTAACAATGGTTAACAGTAGAATTGGATGGGCCGTCACGCCTCGCCATGTCTTCCGGACCGGCCCAAGTTCTTCTCAACAGTAGAGTTGGTTCTTCTTATATACCATACTCAATAAGCATATTTATCCGCCAATTGGTGTTGGTGATGGTCAGGGCCGTCTAGTGAATTTCGATGGCCCTGGGCGATAATAGAAATGCGGCCTGTTATAGAAAACATAAAAAATAATAAATATACGTTAATAGGTTTTTGTATCGTAACACAAACATTTTTTTCGATTTTGTGATGCTTTCAATGACCACGATTAATTAAGTTCATTGATTAAGTTATATGAATAGTTCCTTAACACAAACATTTGCTTAATTTTTATGCTTTCCGTGATCGGAGTTTAGCTTATTAGTTAAGTTAAATTAAATAAGATCTCAAATTCTAGCAATATTCACATTTAATTCCAAATCACAACAATGTTCAACTACAAATCATAAACAAATAAAGGCAAAATATGAAAAAGAACAATAGTTGTATATTTCATATATATTATATTTTAGTTTTATTACCCGAAACATTGATGCTTTTCTTATACGTCATCTTTCAAAAAAATTGAAGGTCCTATTTTTATTGAACAAGGAAAGCTTTGGGCCGCCGCGTTGCGGCGGGGCGGCGAGTCTTCGTTTTTTTCTGCGTGTAGTGAGAATATACTACCTGTCACGTTCCTCTCTTTTCGTACCGCTAGGGATGCTTAACGCTAGTTCGCCAACTGGCGTTACCTGCTGGCTTTTTAGAGAAAGCTGACTGGATCACAATCAGTAGTAACGAAGAATTCGTCGTGACTAAGTGTGATGGCAATCAGCTTACTATATTAAACCTGTCGAACAATGAGCGGCAACTTGCTGGATATGTAACTTTTACAATGTTAGTACATTACCATAGGTTTATGAGTAGTCATGTTTTTTTCTGCGTGATGCCCGCCCTTTCAGTTCAGTTGTAGCGGGTAAGTTTTCAGCCCTGTTTAGATATATTTCTGCACATGGACCCAACGATACGTACGTATCCGGTGCTCCTACATAAAAATTAGGAGAAAAAAACATGGTAAGAAAACGTAGATCCGAAAATCTTCAAAACATAATAAAGATAGTAAACAAAAGAAACAGTGAACGCACCCCTGCTATTTTCCACGGGAACTGCTGACCGTGTCGTTGTCCGTCTTTGTCTTGGCCTCGGAACACTACGGCTGACTGTAAGAAAAAAGGGCTTTAAAAAAACATGATGATGCGTATACACCAGTAAAGGTGGAGCATGACTACACAAAAAAACATAAATCATTTAAAAAGGGCCAATACATTGAGTAGTTGGTGTAGATGAAGATGGCTGTGTAGAGGGTAGCGATCTAACAATCGATGTACCATGTGGATTGCGTCTCAGGCTAACACCACAGACTGAAGATACCGGTGTGGGGACATGTGAGTCACCTGTAAAAATAGCAACATAAAATAAGCTTATGGACAAATCTAAAAATAAAGCAATGACAAAATTATTTTAAAAAATCTGATCTTGAAAAGATATAATTAGTATTTACTTATAAAGGCTTCAATATGTCATGGTGTTTTGATGTATCTTATTCATAAGTGGTAATTCCTCAAAACTTCATCTTAAAGGGCTTGCAAGCTATCTAACCTTTGATATGCGAGTAACAATATAGTACAGGTTGATGAATAATGGGAAACGGAATTTTTAGCAGAAAGAAATTGTTTGTACCACTTTTCTAAATTAGATAACATTTATTCTCTTGTTTTTAGTAGTTTTAAACCAAAGTTTTGCACCTCCTAATAGTTTTCAAGGTTTCATGCTTGATTTTCAAAAAAAATTTAGTTTAACCAATTTCAAGAATTAGGTAGAGTAGATTGTAGATTAGGCCCATTTAGTTGTTATTTTTGGTTAATTGTATTTCATTTTTTTATGCAAATGTATAACATCTGGTACAAATAAAAGAACCACAACCTGCATAGCCACCATCATTTGCAGCCGTAATATAATCGCCCGAAAGTGAAACGGCACCACCAACACATTCAGCAGCAAAGGATGTCTCACAAACGTTTGTAGCTATGAATTGCGATCCTGGACCAAAAAAAAACAACACAAACATTGTAAAAACTAAAAATACACCGACACGGTAAACCATAAAGAAAACAAAGATTACCACAGGAACCGGTCGCCGGTATCTCATATACTTTCCTGTTTTCCTTCCCAAGTACATCGTTAGATTCCAAAAACCGCTCACAACATAAACTTCGCACACCGCCCGACGAAGACGGTTCATTAATAGCTATGCCATTGGATGATCTTGTAACAGTAAGCACCTCAGGTAAAGCATGAACATGACAAAACGAAGCATCTACATCCATGGAAACACCAACTCCGTGACCATTATTAGAATCAGGAAAGTATCGACATCCATCTAAGGTCCGACTGACATATGACCATTTACACCACCACGGAAATGGAGACCAATAGAAGATGACCCAACATCAGCAGCAGCACTAACAGACCGCCCATGTTGTAAAATTTGATGTTCACTATTTCCACTAACACGTTGACTATTATTAGAACAAAAAAAATTGGCCCTATCCGTCGAAGCTCTGCATAACGTATCACTATTTAAATTACTCTGAAGATGGAGACCAGTAGAAGCTTAACCCACATCAACATCAGCAATAACAGAGCAATCATCTTGTAACATTTGGTCATCACTATTTCTACGCACACCCCTACCCTTCGCATATCTAAACAACAACTAACGTCTACATATAACACGGCGCACAAGAATTTCCAAAAACACATATCAAAATTAACAAATGCACAAAACACATAGATAAAAATTGTTAGATGCACATAGAAAACCAATTGCAAGAAAAAGGTAACAAAACCCAAACGAAAGATAACACAACCTGGTTTTAGCTATACCAAAGAAACGTTGAAGAATAGATCCACAAAAGAGAGAGGAAGAAGATAACTACTCCGTATGAGGCAGGCGGTGATCATGTTACCAGAGAAAACCAAAAAAAAAAAGGGGGAAAAGGCCACGCCTGCGGACGGAACAACACGAATGGGCTAGGCCCAAATAACGGAAGGCCCTAAACGACAGCATGTGCGTCGTTTAATGACGTTGTATTACATATATAGTAATTCTTATTTTGTTTTCTTTACAAGTTCTAAAAAGTGCATTTTGTGGCAGTTGGATAGTTTCTTGGCGTGAAAACAATAATTTTCGTTAGACATGATCATGAGCTTGACAAATTTTGGGCCCTCCAAAAATATGAGGTCCTGGGCAATAGCCCATACCGCCAACCCCCTTCTCTGGCTCTGGTGATGGTAACCTATACATGTGACTATGTGAGACCTTGGGAATTCTCATCTCACCAACCTAGAATGCTTGTAATCTATATACCATATTTTATTTTATAAATTTTGTCAACAACATCTTCTCTTATCTTTTTTTTTCTTACTTTTTTATTATTAAATAATGTATTTTATTTTAATTTACTTATAAAATAAAATTATTTTTTTAAATTGATAATTACTTTTATTCCTCCTTATTTCTTTCAAACCAAACCCAAATCAAAATCATATTCCAACCCCACCTATAAATCAAATGGACCATAAGAACTGCTGTTATATTAACACAAAAATCTTATCTTCATTCATCAATTTGGTTGAGATAATAAAAGTACCATTATATTTGACGAATTCTGTTTATAAAGGAATTTTTTACTCGCAATATTCTACTCACATGTGATAGTCTAGTGATATATATATATATATATATATATATATATATATATATATATATATATATATATATATATATATATATATATATATATATATATACACCAAGCCCTCAAATAATCTGAATGCTTGACTCTATCACTCTTTCCACATGGCACAAAAAACTCGAACACTCCGGAGATGAAGTGCTACAATCTTTGATTTTCACAAATTTCTTTCATGTAATATAGTGAAGTCTCCCGTGCCTTGTCATGCTAGCCACCTTAGCAAATTCGAACTTTGTAGTTGCATCACTTTCCGATATTGTTCATTCGAATTTAAACGTTAGAACCTAAATATGTGCTTTCACCTACACTCATACATTAAAACGTTAGAACCTAAATATGTGCTTTCAGCTACACTCATACATTAAAACGTTAGAATCTAAATATGTGCTTTCAGATATTACATCATACCTAACAATTCAACAATAAATGAGTACAAAGGATATATTAATCATGCAAAGAAAACATTAACTACTATATCTACAATTAAACCTACCCATTGGCATGGAAGTGGCACAAAATGCATCACTTTCCAAAGTGTTTAACATGTTTACAACCATATATAAACCATAAAACCAACTAGTTGATGTTTATTTTAACAACTAACATTTCCCAAAAATATGTGAAACTAAACTAAATAATCATACACATTACTCTTAAAGAATCATTGGAAATGTATACTGAAAATATTCATATGCCAAAACCTGCAAAACATTTCCCCACCGAATGTAATTAGATGCCAAAACCTGCAAAACAAGAGTTGTGGAATGCATTAACCTAAAGACAAAAGGCAATGTTATGCAGAACTTCAGGACATGTGCAATGCAGTAACCAAATGGCAAAATGATGTATATGTTACCTAACCATGAATACTTGAAAAAATGTTGTAATAACATCATGCAGATCCGTCAACTATGTTTGCTCTTAGTGCAAGTATGCATCCTCTCACTTTAATCTTGCTTATAGGTTTCTTAACTGTAACACCCCAACCTGGCATGGGTCCGGAGCGCTACAGTATGGTGACATATCAAAGCATACAAAGCATACAACGCAAGCGGAAGACTTAAAAACAAAAGGTTACAAGGGAAAAATCTAAAAGTACAAAAGGAATACTAAAACTATAAAAGAAAAGAAAATTACAAACTAAACAAAGCCTAATCTAATCCAAGTCCAACACTAGTCTAGATGTAATGGGCTTCTGGTCCATGGGGTAGTCCATTAAAGCTCACATGCTCTCTCTCCACCCAAACCCATCTTCCAACCTAAAACCTGCCGCAGGAAAGGAGAATGCGGCTGAGCTTAAAAAGCCCAGTGAACATATATATAACAAAGCAAACGGATAAACAAAACGCATATAAGTATGAGAAATAGGACATCATAAGCTCCTGCTGAAAGGAATATCATCTGTCAAATGCCTAAGAGATCAACATACACTGAACGAATATCATAAGTCAAAGGGAAATGAAGTATCAAAGATATATCACATAAGCATAATCATAAGGAAAAGGTAAAGAGCACGTATCAACAAAGGCGTGTCTACCAGAGTCACTCGAATAAACAAGGCGAAAATAGGAAAGCCCAAGCCGACCTACCAGAGTCACTCGAATAGGTCTCTTACACATAGTCACATATCCGTCAAATCATAAGTTGTACAAGGAGCTGCAGACTCCATTGTACCAGAAGTGAAAGGGGTACAAGGCACGTACAGCCAGTCACTACCTAATCATAACAAACAAAGCCTAGGATGAATCCATACACTCCCTGAATCAAACAAAATACACATGTCAGCTCATAACTAGACACATATATAACTAATTGACCATAGTGCACATATATCAAATAAAAGGGAATGCAAGGGATCAATCACACCTCCCCAGAAAGTGTCATGCCAGTGGTGCCATCACTGACACACCCATGGTACCTCCATGAGTAGTTAAAAACTCGGGCATAAGAAGGAACGAAGCAAAGCATATCATATCATATAGCATAATCCTAGCATATCAACGAATCATATCAAAGCATTATATCCAAACAAAACATATCATATATCGTGTCAACGAAGCATATCAAAGGATCCTATCAAGGACCACATCGAACAAAGAATCATAATCATACGAATCATGGCAAAGGATCATAATCAAAGGTCCAGGATCAAAAGTCATGAGATAGAGAGAACCCCTTACTGAAAGAGGATAGAATATATGTACCTTAAACCGCCAACGAAATCATAACATAACATAAGAATAGGAAGTCACTCCTTCTCCAGCGAATCTACACGAATTAATGATCGGCTTAACATTAATAACTTATTTTAAATCAGATTACTCGTTTTACTCGGCTTTCTATTTTTAGTAGCTTTTCATTTATAGCAGCTTTTCAAAAATAGTAACTTTATACCCAAGGGTTATAAATGATAATTAAATAATATTTAAAGGTTAAAATGACCAATATTATAGTTTAGGGTTAATAAGACAATTTCGTAGTTTAGGATTTATTATGTCAACTTATCATAGTTTAAGATTTAAAATGTCAATATAGCAAAGTTTAGAGTCTAAAATATAACTTATGTAAACATGTGACCAATTCTTAGTTTTAGCCAATTCGTGAAATTCATGAAACGCGACTATGCAATATATTTGACCTCCTTTATTTGGAAACTTAATATCGACACCAAACAACCCGAGACCTCTTTTTGCAAAACCAAAAACGACCCAACAATTGCATGCTTTATAATCTCTTTAACCCGACGCATCCATCACACACACGGCACACCGAATCCAGATTCGCTCACCTATTATACCCATTCAAAATTACATTAATCCTAATGAGACAACCCCGCATGAACTAATGATCAAAACAAACCTTACGTCTAACTCTTTAGATTTAAGGACGCACATAAATATTTACATGTTTCCAGCTTATTTACTCATTCACGACACACACACCCTCAAACAACACACTTCTAGTTAAACTCATATATACTCACGTTATTATTAATATATACGTCTTATGCATTTCTATCTCATAATAAACATGCATGACCATATTTAGTCATATCTCATATACATGCATGATCATCTAAATACCAGTTACTGAGTTGTAATCATAGACACATGAGTTCACATCAATAAACTGACATAGTATTAAATCAATACGAGACACAAGTCTTTACCAAACCCTTAATCACATAAGAAACATGTTTACTCCATATTAATCTTTTAGTTTTATTTCCAGGTTAAAGTTGTATATTAGGGATCAAGATGAGTGTTCTAAAGACCATGTCAAAACGTATATCAAAACATATTCGACTGCTCCAAAACAAAAATAAGTCGACACGTATATGCTTCATAGATTCATGATTTGATGTGAACTTTTACTTTATCAATTCATGTGACATTATAGTCGAGCAAGACATAAAAAAAACACAAGCTGTACTACTCGAGTCCATATTCGATTTCATATATTCGTTAGTCGTTTTATCAGGTGTAGGTTTTGTATGATTTATGTGTTCATGTTTTCGACAAGACAACCAAAATAGAAATCGAAACACAACAAGGATCAAGCAAGGAGGAGTCGTATTGAACAAGGAGAGATATAGTTACCCTTGACGTCGTTAACGAGAAAGAACCAGCAAGGATCGAACATGATTATTCCAGCCGAAACACAACCAATCTCTCCTTCGTACAGCCTTTAAAACCCACGAGTATAACACCCTATTCGAACAAGAATCACCCACGTCCAAGCCCTATCACTACCACGATCACAACACCCCATTCTTTTACACCAAGAATCACCCATACCTTGTTTGTATTCGAATGGAAAAGGATCAAGATGATGTTGGCAGCCGTGAGTTTTGGTTAGAGAGTTTTTAGGTTTTGTTTTGGAATGAAATTATACGGTTTATAATGAATGAAGAAAACGTGTGAATGGATTGATATAAATCAATAATTTTCGTGATTTGTGATTCTACAATTAATTCCTTAATCAGTTATTTGGGCTTGGGTTTGGTTAAGCGTTCACAAGTCCAACAATAAAAGAATTCGGCCCAAAACCATTCATATTAAACGTTTTTAAGTTTGTTTTGTGTATAAGTTTGTAGCATTTTATTTATCATACATTTTATAGTTTATTGAGTTGTTAAAAGTTCAAATTCATAATATAAATACTTAGGTTATGATCATCGAAAGTTCAAAATTATAGGGGTATTTTGGGTACTTTAGATGTTCAAAATTTCCAGGTTTTACATTAACACTTGATGCAACTCTACTTCTAGGTTTGTTAATATTGTCTTTATCTGCTCTAAGCCCTAGTATACACTTCCTTTAACAGCCTCTCTAATAATTACACCACTGCCCCTTGAAACACCCTTCCTTTTATTAGTTAGAACAGTCCCATCTTGAATCATTATCCCATTTCCCTTATCAAGAGTCTTCTATTTAACTACATTTGTATCAGCTACATTCCCTTTCACTACTTGATCACATTCCTTTCTTTCACAAATAGTCTTAAGAGGTGGTGACTTTATGTAAGGTAACTTATCATTTTCCTTAGCCCAAAGCCATTACCTCCTCATCATACTCCTCTAAAGATAAGTTCTTAAAGTAATAACATGCTAACTTCTGTGGCTCATGAGCAATAAACAAATCAACTAAACCATGCCTTGCAACCATGTTAAACATTGTTTGAACATCATGACCATTATCAGTTAACTTCAAACCCTTTTCTAATGATTGTCCATGTATACAGGAAAACAAAACCCATATATTTCTATTAACATTGGCAAAAGAAAAATCTAACATTGGACTAAACATAACACTATCAGTTATACACGCCTTAACTTCCATAACTGTGCCTTGTTCTTACTTAGCGGAGCAAATAAAAATAAACCATCTATGTTTATTTTGATACCATACCTTTTTGGCTATCCATTAGAACTACAACAATTAAAAACACAAATTGAACCCTAAGATGGAATATAAAACAATAAAAAAAGAATAAAATTATAAAAAATTAATATTTTATGCCAAATGAGGTAAATAATGTTAAAGCAAACATAAACAAACCTATTTGCTTGGCGAAATCGGCCTACACGACAATCATTTTGATATATTCAAGACTTTACAAAATTAGGGTTTCTTAGAGCTGCAAAAAATTTTGTCTTGGTGAAAGTGATTTATTGGTGAGATTAGTTTTGTTCAATGTTTAATCACAAAATTAGGGTTCTTTAAGGGTTTGAGGGGTGGTAGCAGATTTTGTTTAAAAAGTATGAAAATAGTAGCCGTCTTTTTGTAAGGATACAAAAGGTTGTTAGAGGTACAATCAAAAGGGTACTAGGGGTTAGAAAAAGTACTTACAACAATTAATCATAGCTTGAGTTGAAGTCATCAAGGCGAAATATCTATTATCCCTCACCCAAAACGGATGTTGGGAAGTTAACGAATGTTGACTGATGGATAACGGTTAAAGGGACATGGGTGATGCAAAATGTGAAAAGTATGGACTTTAGTTGACTTTAAATTTCCAGAGAACTCGTGGTTTCGGTACAAGTTGAATGATATATTTTACACTGTGTTCTCGAGTTAGAGTTAAGGAAGAAAAAGAAAGAAAATGGAAAGGAAACAGAAAAAGTTGTGTTCTCGAGTAGCATTTACGGAGCAAAAGAAAAGTAAATGAAATGAAAGTTAGTGTGATTTGTTGATTATTAAAGTAAAGTATTTCCTCCCAATTTTGAGGAGAAAATATTTACTTTACATTTGTTTACTTTTCTTTAATAACAAAGCTCAAAAATAATACATTGTTACCCTTAAGAGCGGTGGGTACAATGGTGCCAAACTTCTGGTGCCATTCTCCAAAAGTGGTGCCACGTCAGCAAAACACATAACGGCACCATAAAACCTTTGGCACCACATTCTGTGCCGTTACAGTTGGCACCAGAAAATCTGGTGCCGTTCTCCATTTTTTTTTTAATTTCATTTACATAAAATCAAACATACACAATATTAACTAAAATAAAATTCATTAAAAAGAAAAACACACATTACATTAATTAAAAAAAAGTACATAAAACCAATAAATAGTACGTAAACAAGCCATTAAAATTACAAACTAGTGATTAAGGTTCCATAAATACTCCACAAGGTCTTATCGAAAATCGTCGTGCAATTTTCTATCTCGAATTTCTTTGTTTTTTCTGATATTTAAATCACATCTTTCGACCCAACTTGTTGGTATGTTTGGAGTTGGATCAATGAGTAAATCTCTAAAATTCACTTCAAAGTCTTCGTTTTCCAATATCATTTTGTGTAACATTATACAACAATACATGATTCTTTTTCAAGGCGTTGATTTCGTAAGCATGTGCGGGTTGTCGAATAATTCCTCAACGACCTTGTAGGACTCCAAAAGCTCGTTCAATATCTTTTCTAGAACTTTCTTGAACTCTTTTAAATTTCAAATTTTTCTTAGACCTTGCAACATGGTGTGTGCTTATTCACACACCTTTTTCTGGCCATATTAAGACCAAATAGACACAAACTAGCCATAATTGCCAAAGATATTGTATTTTTGTGTTTGTGATCGTGCAGGAATGGATATTTCAGAAATTGACATAAATCAGGTCAAAAAGGACAAAAACGAGCATGTGTTTGGAAAACGTGTCAAAAGCCAAATCCGAGGAAGTAAATTACCATTTTTGAGCTCAGATTGTGAAAATATACCTTGGAGAATCACAGAATGCCAGAAATAGTCCTTGGAGCAAAAGTTTGCAAAAGTGGCAGAAATGGTCCCTCAAGTTTGAAAAATGACAGAATTGGCCCATGAGCATTTGATTTGGAAGAAAAGTCAACAAAGGTCCTTGGGAATTCAAAAGTTGTCACAATTGGTCAATTGGTGGAAAGTTTGAAGATTTGGCAAAAATGACCCCTCAAGTTTCACATTTGGCAAAAATGGTCCCTAGGAGTTAAATAGTGGAAAATACTCATTCATGGTCCTTATATTATTGGAATATGGCAAGAAAGGCCCTTGGAATGAGTTTGGAAATTTGGCAAAATAGGTCCCCAAATTTTCAGCTTTTGCAAATTTGGTCCTTGTGTTAATTACTAAACCAAACGGACCCTTTGTATTTTATTTCAACCCAAAACCAAATCCAGCCCAAAAACAAACAAAACACCACTCCACAACCCACCTATTACCTGAGCCCAACTCCCACAAGCCCAAACTTCCCACCCTTTTAATATTACCAGGGTCAAACGGGGTCAACTCCACCCCTTCCCTCCCACTTGTAACCTGCAACCAACCATCACCTCACCATCCCCCACCATCTCCACTTGCACATCACCTCACCGCCCACTCCATCACCTCCATACACTAAAAACCATCAACAATAAATGCTACCCCCTCCTACACGCAAACAAACCCATTTGGGACTAAACTAACTTTCCTGCCAAAATCCAATTGAGGGCCAGGATTGGTTCTAGCCATCCAATGGCTCATTTTACTGCTAGGAAATGATCAGAGGGACCTACTAAACCCTAATTTGCACCTATAAAAGAAAGAGAAGCAGATGAGAAGACAGAGTAGATTATTAGTTAATTTCCATGTCGTTTTTATGTATTTTCCAATTTTAGTTGTTAAACTTAGTTGTAAGAGTGTTATCTAATTGTACTAAACATATTTCCAAAGTTATTGAATCCTAATTCCAAGTCTCTTGCTAAATTCAGATTTTGCTTATTTTCATTGAAATTCTCAAGTTTGCATAATAGTTGTTATAAAGTTGTTTCACTTCCATCAAGATCATTTTAAGTTATTAAGTAGTTTTTATAAGCTCTGTAAGCATCTGAACCTGTTTTAGTTAAAAATACAAGAATACCAAAAAAATAAGAAAAATAGTTGAAAAGAAATAAAAAAAAATCAAGTAAGGAGAAAGAAGAAATCAAGGAGCATGGTAGATACTGGATTGTCATGGTATTAGAACCTCAGGGGAGGTGTTAGGATAAGTTATGGTTCTTGGTTCTTAGGGGGAAGTGTTAGGATAAGTTATGGTTCTTGGTTCTTGGTTCTCAGTTCTAAGCTTGGAGAGCTTTTGTAAGCATCTTTCTAAATTTTAGCTTTATATTGTACTAGTGCTTATTCTCTTCTTATTTCTGGTTCTCTTTGCTTATTTGGTGTATACTAGTTATATTATTGCTTAATATTAAGTACTTGTTTATAAAATTTCCTTGTGCTCACTTTTTCTAGTTCAACTGCCAAATTAGTACCTTAGTAAATCTTAAGAATTTGTGGTTAATGTTGGTGTTTCTGTGTTTTATTCAGCTTATTGCTTCATTAGTAATCCTTTGGAATCAAAATTATGGTCTAAATCAGTTAAACCTTGTGGAAATCAAAAAACAATGTTTTAAAAAGGTTGTTTGGATTTGCTGTCATACTGGTGTTCCAGGGTGTTTGTGATATTGTTTTTGGTTATTACTTGTTTCAATAGGTTGTATTAGGTCAGTGGAAGCATAAAAACTAGTGTCTTTTCAGTAAAAAGTCAAAACTCATCCTTGATTTCATTTTCCTATTCACTGATAGGAATTTAAGTTCAACTTCTCATCATATCAGTTTATAAGTGGTTAGCATAGCTTGTTGCAGTCTCATTTTAGCTTATTATTACATAATAAGTCATTAGGAATCAGTGTAAGTTCATAAAAGTCAAACATATGGTGTTCTTCAAAAAGTCAAAATTTACATTAGTATAAGAAATCCATTTATAGTTGTATTTTTGATAAGCTCATTTTTTAGTATTAGCCTTTGGGATTTTGGGATATTAAACTTTGGTAGCTTAGCTTATTAGACCACATTTTACTTGAATTTTAGGATTTTTCTATAGTGCTTATTCACTAGCTTGTTTTGGCCTTTTTGCACAAGACCTCCCCTGCACCAGGGTATACAGGCTCACAAGCCTGAATTCTTAAGCTCATTGTGAGCTTATCTGTGCGTCCCACCTATTGTTTCTTGGCTCTTTGGGAGCTTATTGACCTACCTCACTAGTTTTGTGCTTACTTTGGACTTTAGGATCTTTGCCCATAGCTTATTTTTCCCACAAGTTACCCTCACCCAACTGAGCATTCTGAATCATCAGGGTGTTGAGCAATTTTCATAAGCTCCTCTTAAGCTCATTTTAAGCTTATAAGCCAACTGATAAGCTCATAAGCTCACACAGAGCTTATTTGGTGTTTTCATAAGTCTCATTTTTATAAAAGTTGCTTATTTTCATTTGTTAAATGTTGATCCCAGTTGAGCAAACAATCTTATATAGAAGTTGACTTGAGTTAACACTTAAGCTAGAGCGCGGAATATTAAAGCTTAACTTAAGAAGAATAATGATTCACTATCAACACTTCAATATATTAATAATACGAGCACTCGACAATGCTAGGGTTTTACAACCTTGAAGTGTAAACGAAAACTAAACAAAATACGTAGTCAATCTAACCCTAGGATCCTCCTTTTATAGGCCAAGGAGTCCTACTAGGTTTACAATACCTTTCTACACAATATAAGAATATTCTAGACGTATAAAATATACACACAATCTATTCTATAATTATCCACTCGTGTACATGCATATCTCTTCAGCAGTAGATTCACCAGCAGCACTTTGAATGTATAGCAGCAGAATCATTAACCTTAGCAGCAGTTTCATCTTAGCTGCTGCCTGACTCTTCAGCAGCAGAATCCAAAACCCAACAATCCTCCCCTAAACTTAATATTTATTTCTAAATAATTAAGTTTCTTCAAAGCTCAATTAAACACCAGGATGATGCTTCCAAACACTTACATCTTCTAATTTCTTTGAAAGCTTCTTCAAACAGTTGGATCCAAGATCTTTTCATACTTCTGTATCAATGTGTAAGCTTGATTGTCAGACACATGCTGTTGTTGACATTTGAGAAATCCAGGTCTAACCATCTACCTAAGTATCTCTGGACACTTATTTAGACTAGGATAGTCTTTCTCTACCAACAAAAACAAAGTAACTGCACCAGTTCTTAATTCATGAACCCCACAAGATTGATACAAAAACCATTTATGTACCTTGCTGCATCCAATTTCATTCCATTCACTATCACCAGGCTGAGGATCAAACATATTCTTCAAGATGCGATACAATACACTTTCAAATGCAAGATTAATATCAAGAGCAATATCCATCTTCTTTCCATCATATTTCTCTTTGTATAATCCCCATATGGCAATCACATCATCCCTATCCATCTTATCAAATATCTATGAAATTTCCTTAAATCCTTGAACTTCATGATTTGATCTCATGAATTCCCAATATCCTTCACTTCCACCTCTTATCTTGAAAGTATATAAGATGATAGGATGTTTTGCAGCTAAAGGGTTTTCTTTGATAACCTCTGGTTCTTTTAATTCAGAACAAACAGCCAGAGTTTGCTCTTTTTCAACTTCTTCTGCTTTATCCACCTCACTACTGCTTTCATCAGAGATCTTTTTCTTCTTCCTAGCAAAAGTCTTGTGACCAACACTTTTTCTTTTAACGCTTTGACTAGGAGGAATTTCAGCTTCTGTCTCTTGTACATGATCTGCCTCAACAACTTTGTCAAGTACCAACTTCTTGTTCATTTGAGCAAAATGTTCTAGATCTTCTGCACAACCCATAGGATAGAAGGTATCCATTTCTTTTCTAGCTTGTTGATACAAATTAAAAACCTCTTGATCAGTTTTAGGTTTCAACTGTACCAATTTCCATCCCTTCATATTCTTTAGGTATCTCTCTTGCTCTCTTCTTTGTTGAAGTGGAGTTGGTCCCCTGAGAACTTTCTTCTTTCTTCGAGCAGCAACATCCTCTTTTCTTTTCTTTGCTGTGAACTCTTTCATCCAAGCTTGAACATCAAATTGTGGAACTTCCTTTTCTTCAAGTTTAACTAACTTGGAGAGTTCTATATCAGCATCAATTCTTATCTTTTCCTCAATCCACTCCTCATACCTCTTCAAATCTTCAGTTTCTTTTTCAACCTTTTCCTTTTCTTCTTGAATCAACTATTGCTCTTCCATATCAATCAGCTCTTGTTCTTTAATTGCAACAGCTGCATCATGTTCAATTTGCAGTTCTTTAGGCCAAAAATGAAAAGGTATCTGAGAGTAATCAATCCCCTTATATGCTTTGGATCTTCAACCAACTTGCCCTTTCCTTTGTCAGTAGAAGATGATGAAACAATCTTCTTTTGTTGAGCAACATGTTCTCTGATTATTACTCCTTTCTGAGGTATTCTTGGTAATGGTGATGTGATTGTGGATGTTGGTTGTTGTAGTCGTGGTTGAATTGGTTGTGATGTTGGTTGTGTAGGTGATTTAGATAGAACATACGTTGTCTTCTTACTTAACAATACCATTGCATCAGCAGCAGCTTTGTCACTAGATCCAGCAGTAGAATCTTGTGCATCAGCAGAGTTGAATTTCTCACTAGCAGCAGGATCAGCAAAATCCTGAGCAGCAGAGTTATGTGCAGCAGCAGAGTCATCTGTCTTGTTAGTAATAGCAGCATTATTCACTTCTTTAGCCACGGAATCACCCAAAGTCATCAAAGCTTCACCCATCAACCCTGTTGCCTTTACTAATTGCTCAGGCCCAAAAGTCTTGAGTTTCTCCACCACTTTTTCTTGAGCAGCAGCAACTTCTTCCATTACAACCTCATTACCCTGCTTATCAGAAATCACAAAACCATCCATATCTTAAGGACTTTCCACCTCCATATCTTCAGTTATTGGAACCTCCCCTGAAACCATTCTAATATCCACATCTTGAGCACTGTCAACCTTTATCAAATTTACCTCCCCAGAACCCATTACATCATCCTGCTCCTTATTCCTCTCCTGTTTGGAAGCATCCTCTTCCACAGGAACAGAGTGTTCAGGAAAACTAACAACCTGTGAAGTGCCCACTTTCTTTAATCTTTTGAAGGAGGTTGAAGATCTTGATTTTCTTAAGTTCTTGATCTTCTTTTGCAATATTTTGATCTTTCTAGCTTGAACATCAGCAGTGGTAGAAAGACCAAGAACCTTCTCCTCCAATGTATCACATTTAAGCTCCAAATTGGTACAAGTTACTGTCAATTTCTGAATAAGTTGCATACTAGTCTCATCACTTCGACCTGTGTAACCTGGTCCAAGAGGTGAATCATTGACATTGTCATTATGTACAGTATCATCCATCAATTCATGTGTCACTAATCTGTCCTCGTCACTTCGACTTGTGTTACCTGGTCCGAGAGGTGAATCTTTGGATGTAAACCCAACATCAAACCTAGTTTGATCATCTGAGCCCCCTGTGTTTGCCATTTGGCTAGGGTTACCATCATTGGAATCAGATTCATCAGAACCCTCTTCACTAGATGTTGCCTTGGTTTGGGTCTTAGTTATGTTATCACTGTCCTGCTCTGCTGCCAAGCTAGAAGCAGTAGTGACAGCCCTCACCAACATGTCCCCTTCATCACCTAGGACAGCCTCATCTGGTATAGACATACTAACACTAGCCTGAGGTAGCTCAGTGTTCTTTGTGGCTTTCCTACGGGTGTAGAGTATTTTGGGTTGAGTGACACATACAGTAAAATTGGGTGTGTGAGGGGAATCAGTGGGATTTCTTGATTCTTCACCTTGAATGTTTTGCACAATTTGCACCATATAAGGTGTAAGAGATTTATGTGTGCCTGAAAAACCTTTTCCATTTTTAATCAAGAAAGTAAACATTTTTGGAACCAACTTAGGAAATTTATTTTTCTACAAAGAGCTGTATAAATCTTGGATATAGTAAATAAGAACCAGACTCTTTGATGCTTTTTGCAATCCCGTCCAAAATCATATTTGAAAAATTAAATGGCTGTCCTTTGCTTAGGCATACCATATCAGATGCTATGGTAGCACTAAACTCATGCCACCCAAAAGTTTTAGAACTCAAACAATGAAGGAGATTGTGTACCAAAAATTTGTATTGAGAACAGAGGAGCGCTTTTTGAAATTTTAAATTTGTATGTTGGCCCTCATATCCCAAATCATCTAAACCTTCAAAAATGGCAGAGTTAGCAAGACACATGGTCTCTGTTTCATCATCTAAGAGAAGAATTTCTCTTATAGAAGATTCAGTTACATGCACTTGTTGTCCATCTACCATGGCTTTGACATATTTTTCCCCATTCCTAGTTTTGACTTTAGCAGTAAGCCAAAACTGTTTGATGTTGGAAACATATATAGTAGGATTCACAGTTAATGCATACCTAAGAGAAGTAGCATTCAAGAATTTAGCCATATCTGTGAAACCTTCAGGAACCAACTCTTCATCCAGTAAAGCAACATTATTGTGATTTTTTGCCCAAGTACGTGTACAATCCAAGAATTAGGGTTTTGAGAAATTGGGGATTTTTTACTTTGAGAGTAATAGAGTGTTAGGGTTTAAGAGAACTTCAATTTGGAGCGCGTAAAAACCAATTGTGAATGTTAATTAGGTTTTATACTTGTTTGGAGAAGTTACACATTCCACCTTCACACTTCCAACCATAGCAGCACAACCAGGATATCAGCAGAACTAGCAGCAGAATGAAATAACTAGCAGCAGAGTGATTTGGCCAGCAGCAGAGTTGCCTAGTCAAGCTCGCTCAAAAAGTCAAATGATCCTCAACAATAAATGCTCAATATACGCCTTGATCCCTATAAAAATGAACTAATCTTCCCCTAATTTAGCACACGCAAAACCTAATCGCTTTCAAAGACACCAATCAACCAAATCAAATCACAATTAAAATGAAATCCACTCCTGAAATAATCAACATCTCCTCGGATTCATCATCAGAGGATGAAACACCACTCCCAACCTATGTGCTGCCATTCCGTCCTCCCCATAATGGATGTAGGACAAAGGAGCAAGCATGGAATAGAAAACATGATCTTCCAGTGTTCAAGGATCTTTTGAACTTGAATCAGACACCAAGCACATCCAGGGGTAAGGAAGTTATGCCCCCTAAATCTCCATCTTCATCAGAATCATCAGAAGACCCAGCCTAGATCCCAATCAGACCTCCATCTCCAATGGAACTTGTTTCCCCCTTTCTTTGTACATCTTCAGATGAGGATGAACCTCAGAACAATCCTCCTGCTACTCCTGAAAGACCACAATCATCAAGGCTAAGGCCAGCATCCAGGACAAGAAAATCAAACCCTCCTCTGCCAAAAGAAAGAGAAGTGGTAATTGGGCTTCCATGCCCTAGGCATTGATGTAGTTATTGATTGTTGTCTTTAGATTTTATCTGTTTATGTAGCAATCTTTTGGATATCTTGGGAAGTGATTTGTGGTTGAAACACTTTGTTTTGTAATCTTTGGCTTTTGATGAATGATAAATGACTCTGTTCTGTCTTGAATATCTTTATTCTCATGAATTAACAGCAACAATCATCACTTATAACTTTTCCTGCAAAATGTTAGTCCAAACACCACAAAACATACCAACATATGTTGCAAATGTACTAGAGATATGTAGCAGTAGAATAACATATAACAGCAGAGTACATTCCAACTAACAACATGCTTCTTAAGAAGCAACAGAAACAACTTAACAAGCAGCACAATATCTTTACAAAACTTTACAAAAACATAAGGAGATAAGTTTTTCAAAGATTGATCATACCAATGTTTGCAATTAAAAATTGAAACCTCCCCGCATCAAAATGTTTAGTGAGTAGATCAGCAACATTGTTATCAGTATGAATCTTAACAATTTAAATTAACTTCTTTTCATAACAATCTCTTATAAAATGATGCCTTATCTCAATATGTTTTATTTTAGAATGAAAAACATCATTTTTAATTATGCAAAGTGTCTTATTGTTATCAATATGAATTTTGGTGTTCATGAAATTGTACCCATAATCCAGTAG
Organism: Artemisia argyi; assembly: GCA_030686995.1. NCBI lineage: Eukaryota > Viridiplantae > Streptophyta > Magnoliopsida > Asterales > Asteraceae > Artemisia > Artemisia argyi. The sequence continues at coordinate 83,483,165 of CM060703.1, forward strand.
TTGATTTTGCATCCAAAGTACCTGTCCACAACAACTTGAAGCAGCCACATACTCAGCTTTAGTTGTAGAATTTGCAACCACTGTTTGTTTCTTGCATTGCCATGACACCAATCTGTTTCCAAGAAATTGACAACCTCCTGTTGTAGACTTTCTATCCAAGCAAGCTCCAACATAGTCACTGTTTGAGTATGCTACCAAATCAAAAGGTGAATCCTTACGATACCAGAGGCCCAATTTGGGTTGATGCCTGAGATATCTAAAAATTCTCTTCACTGCATTGAGATGTGATTCTTTGGGACATACTTGGAATCTTGCACAGGCATATACAGCAAACATAATACCAGGCCTTGAAGCTGTAAGGTACATCAATGAACCAATCATTGATCTGTACAAGTGAACATCTACTTCTTTTCTATTTTCATCCTTCAATAAAGGTTTGTTGGTTCCATGGTTATCTTAGCAGGCTTAGCATCTTCAAATCCAAACTTCTTCAAAATGTCATTGATATACTTATCCTGACTAATAAATATGCCATCTTCCTTCTGTACAACTTGCAGACCCAAGAACAAGGTGAGTTCCCCCATTGAACTCATAGCAAACTTATCCTTCATAAGCTTCTCAAAATCAACACACATAGCTTTGTTTATAGAACCAAAGATGGTGTCATCAACATAGATTTGGACCAGCAAAATATCATCCTTTTGTCTCTTGAGAAACAAAGTCTTGTCAATCTTTCCTCTACTAAACCCAGAATCTAACAAATATGTTGACAAGGTATCATACCAAGCTCTGGGAGCTTGATGTAAACCATACATTGCTCTATTCACCTTGTAAACTTTGTCAGGATAGTCAGGGTCTTCAAAACCAGGTGGTTGAGACACATAAACTTCTCCTATAATGGTCCCATACAGAAAAGCACTTTTTACATCCATCTGATACACCACAAAATCTTTGTATGAAGCATAAGCCAAGAATAATCTAATGGCTTCTATTCTTGCCACTGGTGCAAATACTTCATCATAGTCAAGGCCTTCTTGTTGAGTGTATCCTTGTGCTACTAACCTTGCCTTATTTCTAATGACTATGCCTCTTTCATATCTTTTGCATTTGAAAACCCATATAGCGCCAATCACTCTTTTCCCATTTGGCAAATCAACCAAAGTCCATACTTCTTGTAGTTTGAATTGTAGAAGCTCATCTTGCATTGCTTCCACCCAACTTGCTTCTTGTAAGGCTTTGTAAGTATTCTTGGGTTCAATTTGAGATAGAAAACAGGCAAACAGGCAATTTTGTAGATCTTTGTGACTGTTTCTTTGATGCATAGATCTTGCAAAGAAACTTTGATGTTGTAGATCTTTCAGCTCTTTAGTCATTCTTCTTGTTTGAACAGATGATGTTGGATCACTGAGAATTTGTTCTTTGGGATGATTCTTGTGAACTCTTATGGTAGTTTTGGGACTAACATGAATGTTGAGTTCCAAATTAGTAATGTTTGCATCAGCTCCAAATAGTTTATCATCAAGAGCTTCATCATCTGTATCATAGTAGATATTTGCTAGAGGAGGCATATTTGGATCATCAGGATATGTTAGGAATACGTTTATTCATATGAAGACTCGGTCACCCCGAATGTAGTTTAGCATATTATAGCTCGTATTATTTATCATATTAGTTAGAACGTAGTTTAGTATTAGTTAGTATTTGTGGAGTCGGGTCAGATCTTTACCCACTGTCAGCTCGCTCCACAGCCCGTTTCAGGGGGCGTTTGTTTGTAAGTATAAATACCTCTTCCCTAGCTTGGAAGGGGTTGGACCTTTCATTGCAATCTAACCTTTCACATGTTTTTCTCTCTAAGGTTCCATCACTTTCTCACTCTAACTTCTCTCTATAAATCTTCACATTTAATCATCCTAAACATCATTCCATACATGTTCCTTCATTAGAGTATGCTACAATTGGTATCAAGAGCCATGGTTCTATCCTAGGATTAGTAGTATGCTCGTATCTATAGCTTGGAGTGGTGTTTTTGGTTGGTTCGAATCATATTAGTGAATTTCACACTAGTTGGGTTTCGTTTGATGTTATTCTTGTAGATTTTCTTGTACTTTCTTGATTAGTTGAGTCATAAGTTCATAGGTTTGAATTTGGAGTGGTTGAATCTGTCATTTGTTTGGTAAAAAGGTGAAATTTGTGATGTTGTTCTTACCAGCGAGTTGACATTTTCTCGTAGAGAGTTGACAGTTTTTGTTAGCGAGTTGATAATAGCGGTTTGGCGTTTTGCTATTTTGGGGAATAAAGCCAAATCGCTAGATAGTGACACCTCTGTCTTATTATTCTAGCGAGTTGGTGAGACTAGCGATTTGATCCTACATAGCAAGTTGATGCCATCCAGTGTGTTGAGCTATTTCCAGCGAGTTGATTATACTAGCGAGTTGTTCCAGTGTGTAGCGAGTTAATCAGATTCAGAGGGTTGACAGAGTCAGCGGTTTGAGCAGAATCACGAATTGTTTAGCTCAGCGAGTTGGTGTTGTCGGAGGGTTGATACGTCTTAGCGTGTTAATCTCTTCTAGCGAGTTAGTGCACTTGTAGCGAGTTGAACTATTTTTTGTGGTGAGTTGATCTACTTCAGAGATTTGGTGTGTCTAGCGAGTTGAGGACTTAGCGAGTTGTGTTATTCTTGGCGAATTGGTCTAGCTTGTGGTTACTTGTTGTGTGGTGTTAGCGAATTGGTTCTGTTACATTAGTGAAACTTGTGCGCTGTTGCGACTTAAGTTGTTACAACTATTTCTATAGTAACTTGACGTTGTGAGGCTAATCTTACGACTTGACTTGTTTTATGTGGAGCGGTTGTAATTTGACTTATTGCAACAAAACATGAAATACACTTGTGTTTGTAACTTGGTACTAGGACTTACTCACTTTCCACAGCATGGCAAGCACTTCCTCTGATGACATTCAGGCTGCAGGGTCGGATACTCGTCCTCCAATGCTGGACAGGACCGACTATGAATCATGGGCACAAAGGATTCGTCTTTACTGTTTAGGAAAGGAAAACGGGGTTAACATTTTGAAATCCATCGATGAAGGACCTTTTCAAATGGGAGTCACTAGAGACACGATTGCTGATACTGACGACCAACCTGCTGGAGTTGGCCCTAATAGACCTCTCACCTACGATGAGTTATCTGAGGAAGAAAAGAAACGCTATGATGTCGACATTAGAGCATCGAACATTGTCATTCAAGGGCTTCCTAAAGATGTCTACAAACTTATCAACTACAACACAGAAGCCAAAGCAGTTTGGGATAATGTGAAAATGCTTCTTGCAGGGTCTGAGTTAACCAAAGAAGATCATGAGTCTCAGCTATATGATGAATTTGAGCACTTCAAAATGAATCCAGGTGAAAGCATCACTGACTATTATATTAGATTTCACAAGCTGGTCAATGATATGAGAATCATCAAGATGACAATGCCCAACATTCAGCTTAACTCCAAATTCGTGAACAACATGGCACCTGAATGGGACAGGTTTGTTACGGCTGTTAAACTCAACAAAGGTGTCAGGGATACCAATCATGAACAACTCTATGCATATTTGCAACAACATGAGAAGCATGCTGCTTATGATCTGTTAATGCGAGAAAAACTCAATCCTTCAACTACAAATGACTCTCTTGCTTTCATCTCAAATGTTCAGCAGTTTAATCAATCATCAATTGATCCACCTCAACCACAACATCCTTCATCCAGGTCCACTAATGAAGCATCAACCCCTTCACCATCTGCCTTAAAAACCCATCTGGAGTCTGGGTATTCCCACACTGACATGATGATTGATAATCTTTCCAACCAAGTTTTGTTGCTGGTTCAACAATTCAGGGCCGCTCTTTCATCTACTAATAACCAACTTCGGACTTCATCCAATCCTCGTAATCAGGCAGTCATAGAGGATGGTAGAGTTGTGGTGCAAAATGTGCAAGGAAGGTAGAATTTGAATCAAAGAAATGCTGGTATTGGGAATGGGACTTATAGAGTCGGTAATGCTCTTCAAGGACAAGCCAGGCAACCTAAATGCTACAACTGTGGAGGAATGGGTCACATAGCTAGGAATTGCACTCAACCAAAGCGTCCACAAAACTCAAAATACTTCAAAGACAAGATGTTGCTAATGCAGGCACAAGAAAATGGGACTGTTTTGGATGAAGAAGCCTTACTCTTTTTGGCTGGTGATGACGGGAATACATTTGATGCTGATGTAGATGATCAACCGGTTCAAGATTTAGCACTCAATGACCCGAATATCTTCCAAGTTGAAGACTGTGATGCATTTGACTCTGATGTTGATGATGAACCCACTGCTCAAACCATCTTCATGGCTAATCTGTCTGCAGCTGTTTCCTCTCCACAACGGTCTGGCTCTTCCATCACATCTGTCATCTCTGAGGTACCAACTTCACTTAACCAAAATGACTCTACCAATCCACAGAGGGTGTGTGAATATGTACAACTCAAGGATATTGACAACACAGATACCATTGATATGGGAAATACCAATATTATCCCGTATGAAAGGTATTTGAATGTCAATGGACTGCCAGTTGTACCAAGTGATGCACCTTCTGTTGATCTTCGTGAACATGAGCTGCATGAGCACATTATATACAACCCTGATGATTCCTTGCCCACTTGATTTAACATCCTTAAGGATCAGGTGACTAAATTTGAGCTTAATGAACGTGAGCAGAAAATGGAATGGCAAATGCGTGCTTACATATTTGAAAATAATTCCAAACAAGAAACATTTAAAAGGGGGTTATTGTCTTTGAAAAAACAATTGGATCAAACTGTTAAACAAAAACAGGAAATTCAAAAGGGGTTAACCTCGCTCAAACACGATTACAAAGACAAAGAAACAAAACTTTTAAATGATTTTTCTAATCTTAAAATGTTGAAAAATAAACTGGAAGAAAAGTTATACACACAAGGCCAAACCATCTAATCTGCTCAAATGATGCAGAATTATAGGAAATTAAGAGATGAGTTTAGTGAACAGGATGCCTCTAAACCTAAGGCCAACTTCCTTAGAAATGGTATAGGTGCTCAACCCGCATTATATGATGCAAACATTATGTTTGAGCCTGATCATGCCCCTCCTGATGTAAGATCCTATGATGAGATTGATGAAATGGAAGATAGAACTAGAGAAAAACTAGCTAAGAAATTAAAGGATCCCGTGTGTATTGCTAATAATATTGTCTTTCACTATGATTATACTGATGATAATCATTCAGCTATTTTTGTCCCTCAAAAGAAAATCCTTCCTTAGAAAGTTTTTTGGAATATTGACATTGAGAAAATGAAAGCTGAAAGACTTGTGGGTAACACACGAACTATTTTTAGGATTGCTGACTCAAACACGATTCGGAAATTGAGGGCCCAAATTGCACAATTAAAGTCTAACATGGGCAATGTGACCAATACCAGTTACCAAATGTCACTAGATTCTCAAAACTTTCAGAAACAAGACGTCATTAACGTATTACAACATGAAAATGAGTGGCTTCGTGCTGAAATGTCAAACGCTAAACAACGTTATAAAGAGTTATTTGAGTCTATTAAAATAACACGTGACCAAAACAATGAAAGAGTCACTTCTTTGTTAAACGAAATTGAGAATCTAAAGACCATGGTGAAAGGTAAAATGCCTATCGTTTCATGTGACCATGCGATTTCCAATGTTCACGCTTGTAAGAAATATGCTTGCGATGCCTTGAATGTTTCTCTTCCCGTTAGGAACATTAAGTTAGTTCATAGCAACTATCTTAGATATCTTAAGGATTGCCCGGTCATACTTAGAGAAACCATTGAAGATGATAGGATACCTAAACCACTGGATGATGTTATTGTTGGTGCATGCTTCCTCACTAATAGAGCCCAGGAATTATTAGAATACGCTATAGGATCATGCCCCAAGAATGATAACAAGTCAGATAGGTCGTTTGCGTCGCACTCTAACGTTGGCAACAAACATGTTACATTTGATTATCCCCAAACAATGTCACAATCCACCCCCATGATCACCGGTAAACAAGTAGCAATTAAGCATACTAATGTTCCCGTCATTGCTTCTACAGGAGTAAAAGGTGTGTCTAAAGCTAGCAAGTCATAGCCTAGGTGCAATACAAAGAATGATAGGACTTTGCCGGCTAAGAGTGCACTTATGAAGGAAGTAGAAGAATCCTCTAGGAACAATAAAGTTATGATTAATGAAAGGAATCGAGTTGAATCAAACATTTGTGTTAACAATGATGTAATTAATTCGAATTCTGGTGCTATTTGTAAGACTTGTAACGAATGTTTATTTTTTGGTAATCACGATGCTTGTGTTGTGTTCTTCTTAAAATCCACTATGCAATCTCCAGTCATGAATGTTTCAAGTGCTAAAAAGGTTAGGCAAGTTTGGAATAAAACAGGAAAGGTGTTCACTAATGTTGGTTATCAATGGAGGCCTACTGGAAGGAAATTCACCCTAGGAGAAAAGTGCCCATTGACTAGGATCACTAACTCCAAAGTTGTGCCAATTAAGAAATGGAGACCTACTGGTAGAAGGTTCCCAGTAGAAGCACTTAGTACCACTCCTAAGTCTAGTGCAACAAACTGTAAAAATTCCAGCAGTATATCCGTGACATATGATAATCCAATATTTGTGTGTGCTAACCAAACGGACCCCAACTGTTTGTGGGGCTCCAGTTTTTTCAGTTATCCACCATTGTCTGGTTTTAAATGCAGGTCGTACAAATCGTCCTTTGGTATTTAGACTCAGGCTGCTCAAAACATATGACTGGAGATCGCTCGTGGATCAAGAATTTCGTGGAAAAGTTCATTGGTACGGTCAGATTCGGGAACGACCATTTTGGAGCTGTAATGGGTTATGGTGATTACGTCTTTGGAGACAGTGTGATATCCAGAGTATACTACGTGGAGGGACTTAGACATAATCTATTTTCTGTTGGTCAATTCTGTGACTCTGATCTTGAAGTTGCCTTCAGAAAACACGCATGTTTTGTTGGAGAATTAGATGGTGTAGATCTTCTCAAAGGGAGTCGGGGCACAAATCTTTATACCATCTCTATTGAAGACATGTTGCGATCCTCTCCAATTTGCTTGCTTTCAAAAGCCTCTAATAACAAATCATGGTTGTGGCATCGTCGTTTAAACCATTTGAACTTCGGTACCATTAATGAGCTCACATGTAAGGATCTTGTTCGAGGCTTACCCATACTTAAGTATGAAAAGGATCATCTATGCTCCGCATGTCAAATGGGCAAGAGCGAAAAGCATACCCATAAACCCAAAACTGTCAATTCCATCATGGAAGTCCTACATACTCTTCACATGGATCTCTGTGGACCAATGAGGGTTCAAAGTATCAACGGAAAGAAATATGTGCTAGTTATTGTTGATGATTACTCTCGCTTCACATGGGTAAAGTTTTTATGATCAAAAGATGAAACTCCGGAGATCATCATCAAACTCATCAGGCAATTGCAAGTTCGACTCAACAAAACAGTTAGGTTCATTCCCACTGACAATGGAACGGAGTTCGTGAACAAACAACTTACTCAATTTTATGAAGGTGTCGGCATTAGTCATCAAAAGAGCATTCCACGTACTCCTCAACAAAATGGAGTTGTTGAAAGGCGTAACCGCACCTTGGTTGAAGCTGCTAGGACTATACTCATCTTCTCCAAAGCTCCTATGTTCCTTTGGGCCGAGGCTATTGCAACAGCTTGTTACACACAGAACCGATCCTTGATACATCCTCTCCACTGCAAGACTCCATATGAACTGGTTCATGGGAGAAAACCAGACCTTTCATTTCTTCGAGTATTGGGCGCATTGTGCTATCCAACAAATGACAGTGAAGATCTTGGGAAACTCAAGGCCAAGGCCGACATTGGTTTCTTCATTGCTTATGCTCCAGAATGAAATGGGTACCGAATCTACAACAAACATACCAGAGACATAATGGAAACAATCCATGTTACATTCGATGAGCTGACTGAGCAACCGGCTCCTGGACAATCAAGTTCTGGACCCTTACCTAACCTTTTGTCTCCTGGACCTATAAGCTCCGGGCTTGTACAGAATCCCACTCCTGCTAGTCCTTTTGTACCTCCTACAAGTGAAGATTGGAAGAAACTGTTTGACCTAATGTTTGATGAATACTTTGAACCTCAAAATGTGGCTGCTCCAGAAGCTCCGGTCATTCCACAACCAGCTGGTGTAGCTAATGTTCCACATGTTAATGCTGGGCTATCCACTTCGTTGTC